>JAYESA010000004.1:130420862-130963362 GCA_036927795.1 Iris macrosiphon | reverse complement strand
GTCTCTACAAGACGAGGAGGAGTTGCCCGTAGCCTCATGCTGCTCGACATGTAGGTCTTATCCCGTGAAGAAGATCTCAAAGAAAATCTTGCCTAACCTAAGTGTGTCGTTTAGTACACTGCGAAGTCGCCTGAGGAGTAGCAAAGAAGTTCCCGTTGTGGGGGTATTCCAGGGCACACGTTCCAGAATCAAAGCTGGGGTTAGTCGTGCCATCCTGAGCGGAGTTTCAACCGGCGCTGGGGGTAGCAGTCCCCCGGTGTTCTACAAAAATCCATCTTTCCAAGAGGACAGTGAACCTCTATATATGAAAGACAGTCATGAGGACAATGAACCTCTGCGCTCAAACAACGGCTTGGCTGGGGGTGGCCATGCACTCCAAGACGAGCCTGGAACTGAAGCTGGGGGTAGAAATCCCTCCACAACTGAAGCTGGGGGTAGCAATCCCTCCGCAACTGAAGCTGGGGGTAGCAATGCCTCCGACCATGAAAGTAGTGCAACACTATCCATTCTTCCCCAGGACAGTTATCTTCGGACATCGGAGACAGAAAGTGAGACATCTACCTTCCTGTCCACCTCATCCCATGTAATTCCAGTATACATGGTGAGAGACGAGCATGGTACCGAATCTAGCAATCAACAATGCCTTGAAGCGTTCAAAGCCATGATGCAGGCTTTGAGTACTTCGATGCAGACTATGAGCACCATAATGCAGACTTTGGCATATGCAATACTGGAGATCAAGACGAACATGGTCCCACCAACCTCAGGGCCCGAACTAACTCTGCAAGCTGGGGGTAGCAATCTCCCGGTGATCCACACCAACCCATCATTCTGTGAGGACATTGATTCTCAGGAAACAAACAATGACAGGTCTTGGGGTAGTCACCCTCGATAAGTCAGAGTAGCATCTAAAGTTGGGGGTAGCATTCCCTCCGACTCCGAAGATGATACAAAATTACCGGCCTTCCCTGAGGACAACACGACTCATAAATCAGAAGCCCCAAATCCAAAGAGGATTTTCTCCTTCGATGACGATGATGTCATTGAAATCTTTAATATACTGATGAAGGGCAACAAACTCTGCCTACCCAACATCAGACGCCCTGAAGAAGCTAACAAGGTCGATGACCCAATGTATTGCCTCTTTCATCGGTACGTCCATCATCCAACCAGATATGCTCTGTGTTAAAGAGGCGTATCCAGCAGCTGATCGACGCCAAGGCGCTCGTCCTCGATTTCAAACACAAGACGGTCATGGCGAATATAGTATCCCTCCAATTCGGTAATTTTTTAGTGACGAAATCCCAAGACGGTATTGTTATAATCCCTAAGGCAACTATGGAGGTCATCAACCTCCCGCCTGCTCTCAACCAAGTAGCAGGCTTGGTACCACTCACAACTCCAAGAGGTGAGGTCATATGGGTCCCTGACATTGCTTAAGACCAGACACAGCAAGTAGCACCTTCAACGATTAGGTCAAAAAAAAGAAATATAGGTCGTGTCATATGTTTTTTTCCTCAGAAAATGCAAATTATAGACTTTGCATGCTCAATGCAGCTCAATAAGTCTCCTTGTGCACAAATGCCAAGCCTAGTACGACTTATCAACAATGGCAATACATTGCTTCTAGACATAATAAATCTCCAGTAGTAGGCAGTGTCCCTCTGCGTATTACATATATATGCGCAATGAGCAGTGGTCCTCGATGTAACAAGCAATCATGCACACGTGACAGTGAGCCTACGTGCACAGTTCAGCCAACTCCTCCATGTGTACATGACATCATTCCTTTACACCTGACTCCCCGTTCGTCATAAGCCAAAGCATCGGTAGTATCTGGTGCAACAAATAATGAGCTTCCACAGTTTCATCATTACAGCCAACAGTCACTCCATCTTATACAGAAGATGGGCTATGATCTCCAGAAAGCTGAAGGTCTAAATTTTGGTAAAGGATGACGTATTCCTTTAAAATCCGACAAGTATTATGATAGCACTCACAATGGGCTGGGATATGAAGGCACTAGTATGCGTCATCGCCCCAGCAAAACTATAGCCCGTAAAGCTCGAGCCCTAGACTCTGTCCACAAACAAAAGTAGATCTGAACTTTTAATCGAGGACAATATATTCTCGAACCAATGCTTCATCGAGGACATTATTTTCTCGATCTCACCAAGGACAATGTTTCCTTATCCCAACCTTTTATCAAGGACATCATCTACTCAATTCAACAGTGCATACAGCCTCGCAAAGCCTAACGAAGATTTGCTAATGATGCCGATCAAGGGAAAATTCCTCAAAAAGTATAATGTCTAAACTAGTACTTCCCCATCCCCAGCAGATGAATTTGAAATATACAGTGTTTACATTTTGTTATCCCCAATAAGTACAAATATATAAGGGGATATGTGTTCCTCCATGATTCCTTGCCAAACCCATTATCTATATTCAGGAGTAATGAATACGCAACAGATAATAGGTCCTCCAGAGTTCCCTAGTGGAGCAGTTCTTAGGTCCAGCAAAAATTTCTCGTTAAGACCACCCAAACTTGGTTCCCTCCAGCAAAAATGCGTGTCCTCGAAGCCCAGTAAATTCCAAGACATCTAATTTGCAATCCCCAGTCTGGATCAGAAATGCTCCCCCAAGCAACAGTTCACATCCATAAACTGTAATCCTGAATCTACCATCAAAAGAAGTCTATCACGTCCATATTACCTCTGATAGCATCTTCATCTTTCAGCTTGCTACCCGTACTCAGTGTAAGTATGCCAGGGGTAGTAAGTCCCTAAGTTCACATCCATATTACCTCTGAACTACTTTTCTTTATTTTCTCCAGCAGAGAAAAAGATGGTTCATGTTCATATTACCTCTGAACTACTTCTCTCCCCTATCTCCGTAGAGTCAAAACTTTGCCATATCTATATTACCTCTGAGTAACATTCTGCTTATCGACTGTCTACTATCACGTTCATATAACCCCTGATAGTGCCATTCATTTCAGCTTATTATCCGTACTTAAGGTACATCATGGGTAATAAGTCCACAATATAAGAGTTTGCCATATCCACATCACCTTTGAGCAAACATTCTATCGACTTTCTACTGTAACGTTCGTATAACCCTTGATAGTGTCGATCATTTCAGCTTATTATCAGTACTTAAGGTACGTCATGGGTAATAATCCTACAAACCAAGAGTTTACTATGTCCATATTACCTTTGAGTAAACTTTGCCATGAGACTATGGTTTCCTAACCATACTCTCACTCATAAAGTTTACCATGTCCATATTAGCTCTGAGTAAACTTTGCTACGAGACTATGGTTCCCTAATCGTACTCTCATTCATAAAGTTTACCATGTCCATATTAGCTCTGAGTAAACTTTGCTACGAGACTATGGTTCCTTAACCGTACTCTCACTCAAAAAGTTTACCATGTCCATATTACCTCTGAGTAAACTTTGCCATGAGACTATGGTTTCCTAACCATACTCTCACTCAAAAAGTTTACCATGTCCATATTTCCTCTGAGTAAACTTTACCACGAGACTATAGTTTCCTAACCATACTCTCATTCAAGGATTTTACAATGTCCATATTACCTCTGAGCAAACATTCTTGCCTATCAACTATTTACTATCACGTTCGTATAGCCCCTGATAGTGTCAGCAATTTCAACTTATTATCCATACTTAAGGTACACCATGGGTAATAAGTCCACAATATAAGAGTTTGCCATGTCCACATTACCTCTGAGCAAACATTTTTGCCTATCGACTTCCTACTATCATATTCATATAAACCCTAATAGTGCTAGTCATTTCAGCTTATTATCCACACTTAAGGTATGCCATGGGTAATAAGTCCACAAATAAGAGTTTTCCATGCCCCATCACATCCAAAATAATTCGAGACAGTTCCTGCATAAACGAACACAACCAAAGTCAGAATGATTGTAAGACCGCATAAATGCGTGAATTAGTGTCATGCGCCAAGCAGTAGAGCCGCGTATGAGCGTCATTAGTGTTATGCGCATCAGTGTTAGGCACATGGCTATTACAGTGCTAAGATGGCTACCATAATATAGAGGGAAACATGCCCCACAACGGGTTCATGCCTCAATGTTCGGCGCATGCCTCACGTGCGTGTCCGAAGACAACCTCATCCATGTTGCCAAGAAGGAACCCTCTCTGTCAGCGCATCCTCCAAACGAAGCCTTTCGGCTACGACCATGCGTGTCAGGTGGAGAGATTCACACAATGTAAGGGGTGGTACGAACGGGTGACACAACAGCAAGAAGATAGCGCAAGTACTCCGTAACTTCGCCAACGGTCGACAGGTGATCGACCACCAAAGGTAGAGGGTCGACGAAACACTCGATGGACTTTCCCGTTCCTGACTTCAACAAAGACATGGTGAGAAGAGAGAAAATGCAACATTCTCTTTCTTTTTAGCCCTCTATTTATAGAAGGGATGCTATTAATGGCTCACGAATTGCTAGGCACCAAGATCGCGGAATGAATCTAACAGTCAAAGATGACTCTCCACCTAGGCCATACGCCCAGTGGTCTGATGCGTCTGATCAAGTGAAGCATTGCTGCGCCAAGCATGCTACTTCTTGCGCCCAACCAAGCTAGTATTCAGATGCGCCAAACAACGTGCTACGCCAAAGGACAAATACTCCGTGGATGCGCTAAACAGAAGAAAGTTGTGCACGAGTGCCACGATAACTCTTCCCATGTTCTCCATGCTTCTGTTCAAAGTATTATGAACTTTTAAAACCTACAAAGTTTTACAATTTAGAAACTTTAAAGAGGGACTTGTAGAAGTATGGAAAATCTGCTCAAATATGCCAAAGTGACCATGCTCCATGCGCCATAGTAACTTGGTTTCATGTGCCCCTGCAGCTTAATACCTTTGTGCCCCGAGGATCCTGGCCGATGCGCCAACAAATTAAGTGAAGCCTCATGTGCCCGTAGCCCATGCGCCTTCATATGTCCAAGGGGAATCTCATGTTCCCGTAGTGCCATGCACCCCTTTTCTTCTAAGTATCTCATGCGCCAATGTGCCAGTGTGCCCATGTGCCCCCATACAGCCGAATGTCTCATGCACGTATGCAGTATCATGCACCACCATTCTGCCAACTCTTATATGCGTATGCAGTGCCATGCGCCACTATGCCATGTGTCACCAGTCTACCAACTCTCATGCGCGTATGCAGTGTTATGCGCCACCATCCTGTTAACTCCCATGCGCGCCTGCAGTGCCATGCACCATGTTACCCATTTACATGTGGCCTCGTTAAAGGCTCTAAATAGTGGGTGTTATTACCCCCACATACAAGAAAGGGGGAATGAACCATCTACGATCTACAACCTCTACGTAGACACAGAGGAAGCTAGCAGCTGCCTCTACAAGAAGGAGAAGACAGGAGAGCTGAAGCCTCGTCAGCCTTCTTAGTCCTGAATCGTCAACGAAGTAAAGAAGTCGACCGTAGACTTGATCTCCACCGCCACACTTACCCAGATCTTATTTTTTTGTTCTTGGATCATTAGTAATAGGATTCTTTTGTACTATTTTGTCAAATTCGTAATCAATAAAAGAAAACAACCCTTTTCTTTATCCCTAATTTTTCTGCGATGTCGACAGCTATCACATCAAGTCATATCAGTCACTTCTCTGACTTGTATTTATTGTCCGTCACTTAGCACTTGCCCCGATGAGTGAACTTTGCCTGCCTATGCACCCCTGACCCCTATGTGCCCCATATTCCATGAACCCCTGATTCTCATGCACCTTGATCAACCATGCGGCCTTGATCTTCATGCACGCATGCACCCCCTTATCTAGCTACAACCTTGATCGTCGTACGACATTCTATACTTTGTACGGGGTAGCTGGCCATGTCCATCTTTGTATTCCGGTACTGGGGCATGACAAGGATAATTTTTTCCAATCTGCTAAAATAAATTTTATTTTTATTTTCTAACGCAAAGTCTATATGACTAGGAGTAAAATCCATAATTAGTTTGAGTTAATTAATATTTTTTATAATTAAAATCTAGATAGAAAATCACAAAAATTAATGTTTTCAAAGATTAGAAATTCACGATATAGGGTTGGTCCCGTCAAACCAGATTGTTCCAACTTGAACTGATTGCATCAAAAGACATGCACGGTATTCGCGGATATGTGGGCTTTGACAAAATTTGAATTGATCGTGTGTATGCGACGAATTTGACTCATATCCGTAAAAACATATCATGACTTTTCAAAATTTTATAATTACTTTGTGCACGCTTATCATATCACGATGAAACTTGTGTCATTGGACTCGTAGCATTTGACTTGTCATGTTACCCAAGTTTTGTCCAATTCTAAAATAGTCGATTGGATCACCATTTTATGGGCCCCACGATCCGATTCGGCAGGAGATTTTGAGATCGGCTCATTGGAATCCATGTCACGACCTACAACCGGATGTATGGTCACAAGCACGTGAGGAACGTCTAGCCTATGCTGCAGCATCAGAGGTAGAACAATGTCTAGGTCAATAATATTATCTATTATCTCACACAATATATATATAACCTGTCAATGATATCTCAACTCCATATGGAGGACAAGATGAATATATATAATGATAATAAATACTCAATCACAATATGCTAGAGGAAGATAATGACACAATATCATATACGGAATGAAAATCACAAAGTCTCAAGCTAAAGTAGTCACAACCAATATCCAAGTCTATAAGTCTAACAATAACAACATAAAGTCTAGAATATTAATAACATCTCAAAGTCTAGAAGCTGGAGACAGATCCAGTACAATAAGGAATACTAGCTAAGTCTCGGCTATAGCTAGTTGAGCCTCCTCAACAGCTAGTACTGGCTCATCCTGTACTACGGGTGCTACCTCTGCTAGCTTTCCGTCTTGTGGTTCATAATACGTAGGATGCCAGTCCTCTAAATAATTATCTAAAAAATATATCTAGTCAGGATTAGAGCAAAGTATAAAACTTTGAAAGCAGTTCCAAATACATAATAGAGAATATATGACAGATAATAAAAATGAATACAAGATATACATGTTACTAGGGAAAGAAGAATATAACTAAAATAAGCAGGTAATCATAATAAATAGCTGGAAAGATAAATATAGACAATCTGGTGCGAACTGTAAGTAAGAGAACTAATAATATTGTCTATATGCTTTAGAGTACAAGTTTGTTATGTGATCGGCTTGGGAATGCACACGTCTACACTATGTTAACTTAATTATATGTGCACTATATAATTGGCATACACACAAATACGCTAAAGATTTTATCACATAACCAACTCCTACTCCCCCTTCCCGACTAATATTTATGGATTCAATCATGACACGTTACATACACGAATATGATATGAGCACACGAAGCACATGAATATAGCATGATCACACGGGGCCCACGAATAAGTACGAGTATAAGGAGCACACGATGTACACGATAAAAGTACGAGTACAAGGAACGCCCGATGCATACGTTAAATAAATAATATCTCCTGATTTAATTCATATAATACCAGTTCGTGTAACATTATATCGGAATCAAGTATAACAGTTCTAGAATATGTGATATAAATACTATTAAGTACTGAAAATTAACAGAGATGTGTACTTGCCTGAGGTCCTGAGCAAATAATGCAAATCGATATCAGAACTGGTGTCACACTGACCTATATATGAATTTCTATGTCATTTGGCGTATTGGAGTAATAAACATGCTTAAATAAGCTAAAATATAATTTCTAGGTCAAAACTAGATCATACTAGGTCAAACTAGGTTGATACCTTGATTTAGGTTCAAATTTAGCTTCTAAGTGGGTTAATAGGGCTAAACTAGTTGATACTAGACTATACCTAGGTTTCTAGGTCCATATCTTGAAGGTATTAGCTATACTAGCTAATATTAGCTAATATTACTAAGTACTATATATATAACTTACAAATATACTAATTATATCTATTATCGAGTATTAACTTAGTGTATAACTATAACTTATATTATGAGCCTATTACCTAGGTATACAAGTTATTACCTTAGCCTATATTAGGTATCTTATCAATACTAATACCTTAACACATTAGTATCTTAATTCCACAACTAAGATCACAATACCTTAGTGTCTAGGCTATACTCATACCACATGTATAATACCTTACCGTTACCCCCAATTTATTGCCTAATGACACTTGTTTACTGTCACACCCCCAACATACACACAACACACTCATAAGGGTATGGACACACACTCTCATACATATCTGTGATACCTCACCTCTATCATAGGCGTACAACCTACAACTGAACCAACACCAACACCTCACCTGATCCCCCTTCATGATACTGCTACTGCTCCTACTTGCTATTACTGCTGCTAATGCTTCTTGTACTACTGCTGGTACTCCTTATCTCTCAGTTTGAACAGACCCCTCACCTTACCTGGACACCCCAATGCCTGAACATAGCACCCTTACTTCCCGAGATCCTAACTTGCTGCCACTGCTATGTTGGTTGTTCTCATTGTTGTCGTTGGTGATTTAACTAAGGTCTGTACCAGACCTAGTATCCCCCTATTGTTGCTACTGCAGGTTGCCTTTGCAACTGATGTTATAGTTGCTACTGATCTGAAACTCGAATGCTCTAGGACTGAACAGTCCTTATATCCCCTTATAGCATTGCACTCAAAACAATCCCCAATGGCAGGAACCCCTTGTACATATATTATTGCTCCTGTCACTCTTACTCGAGTAACCCCCCCTAAAAAAAAATACCCTGGTAGTCTTCCCCTCTTGCTCCTTCTTAAATACAATATCAACAACAACTCTCCCCCTCCTTCTCAAATACAACATCAAAAACAACAATAAGCAACAACAACAACAACTTCAACCCTTGGCAACTTAGCACTGCTGCTACTTATTGTTGTTGTGTATGTCCAGCCCGACCCTCTCATCATAGACACTCCACACACTCCCCTTCACTTATTCACCTCACTCTCTAAACACCCATAAACATATACTCAATTATACACTTGTATATACATATATATAACACTAAGTATTTATATAAATACAACACTTAAACTAAGTACACACATACCACACCAATTAACAAGCACTTGGTGTGCACTCCTAAGTATCACACCATACACTTATGATACTCTTGTGATACGCATTCAAAATACCAAGATACACTCCCCAAGCTCAATCAACACAACCAAAATACTAAATACAATATATATAACATATATAATAGCTATTTTAATGCAATATATAGAATTTGACATGCAAGAACCCAAATAACATGAAAATACCCCTCCTACGACTCCATATCATGACGTATCGTGATATGCACTCTTCGTATCCAATTGTGGACATGTACACCCTTGCAAATTATGAATCACACTCTAAAATTATTGAGAAAATATTCCTACAAACATTTAGTGGTCCAAATTCGGATTTTCTCCAATTTGGCTATAAAAGTCAATATAATTATTACAATATGCCTCATAAGAACCTAGTTCTTCTTACTATGGGTATTCCTTAGCCATGAAAGGGTTCCTATGGGTCTAATACTATAAATTAACCATAAAATTGAAGGAAAAATATGGATTAGACCTATTGGGAGTCAAATCCCAATAAAACTCCTCCGGGTCGACACGAAATAGACACAAGAACCTAGAATCTCCTCTCCAAGTAGTGTTTATTGCAATCTAAGCTCCTATGCCTCATTGATAATGAATATGAGTAGGGAATGAGAGAAAATTGAGTAAAATTTGGTGGGAATGAAGTGGATTGGGGAAGAAGTTGATTTGGGGGAAGAACAATGAATTAATGAAGTTCTAATTAGCACTAAGTCTAACTAGTAGACTAGCTCACTAACCATTCTAACTAGTAGACTAATTAATTGAACCAATGGTCATGTCAAGTCTAGTCGGGTCCACTTGGGCTCACTAGTACTAAGTCTAACTAGTAGACTAACTCACTAACCATTCTAACTAACTATATATATATATATATATATATATATATATATTATTAACAATATACAAATAATATAAAATGACAAAAATACCCCTCTATGGAAAAGTGATGGTTACAATCCTACCCTCCTTAGAAAGATTTCGTCCTCAAAATTTAAGGAAGAAACTAGCACTACAACAGAACAATCACAAGAAAGAGGGATACCTCACGGCTTAAAGAGATAAGGGTATCGCTTGCGCATCTCGACTTTCCTCTCCCAGGTAGAATCTCTCGGAGAGTGATGCCTCCACGCAACGCATACCAAGGGAATCGTCTGGTTCTGCAACACCTTCTTTCTGCGATCCAGAATCTCCACTGGCTGCTCTGGGTAGCTGAGAGTCGAACTGTCATGATCCACACCCGGTGAAGGGGCACGAGTACATGTGTACGTCCAGCCTACGCCGCAGTATCAACGGTAGAACGCTGTCTTGGTCAACTATACTATCTAATTATCTCACAATAATGCATAATCCTCCAATAATATCTCAACTCCAAGAAAAAAGAAATGTAACATAATACTCAATCACAAATCTATACTCCAATAACATAATACTCAATATACAGTCAAAAATATATAACAACAACAATAGAAACAATATCCAAATCTCAAATATAAGCCAAAAACAAATCCAGTACCAAAGATGCTAAAAAGAACTAACTATGCTAACAAGTGATCCGGATAAACCTTCCGGCAATCACTCTAAAACTAGTGGGTCCACGTTTGCATCATCTATAGGTCGAAGTCCATAGTATGTCGGACAACAATCTCCCGGATCCTCGGAAAAATATTTTTCAGTCAGGAATGGAGCAAAGTACATCTCTAACAGCAGTTCTAATCAATGATATAAACTATGTAACAGTAAATAGATACAAATATACAAGATGCCATATACATGTACAAGAGATACGTAATAAAGGAAATACTGGAAATAAATATAAGAATGAACAATATGGAATGAGCAAGAAATACTAATGACTAAGTGAGTGAGTACCAGCTTTAACATGTGATCAACTTGGGAACTTGATACAAGATTTATGGCCTGGCTAATCATACGTACGGTGTATGATTAAAATTATTCAATGAACAAGACTTGATACAAGGAGGGTATGATTACATATCTATACTACATACTCTCTTCCCCTGACTGGTATAGTGGATCCAACCATGGTATGTCATGGCATGAGATTCTCTAGAAAGGTAGCAAGTCTCCCCGAGAATCAATATCTGTACATGTACAAGGAGAATAAGAAAACAAGGCTTGCACAAGATACACCATATATACCAAAGAATAATATCTCATGACGAGATTCGGATATACCAATCTGTGTAACCATCATGTCAAGAAATCAAGAATATCTACACTAGATACAAGGAACATAGAGGATATCATAAATAAAAAACTATCAGAGAATGTACTCGCCTGTGATCTAGAGCAAATAATGCAAAAGGGTGTCCGAATTGGTGTTACATACCTATATATGGAATATAACATCAATATAAGATTTTGGAATAAAAATAAGTTAAACTAGTCAACATCTAGGTCGAAGAGCCATTTCTAAGTCAAAACAGTCAAACTAGGTTAACTCTAAGTCAAACCGGTCAAACTTGGTCAAACTACCTATTTCTAGGTTGCATGAGTCTAATTCTCAAGGGTATTAATACTATGAAACTAGGCCACACTAGCTTCACTAAGACACTAGGATACACACAAAATATCGTATCTTATGATACACAAGTTTTTATATATAACAATACTAATTTATATATATATAAGATAATATATATAGTAGCTTAGCTAACTAATGCAAATCAGATATGAATCAATGCGTATCTCACTACCTATACACCCATCTCGATACTCAAACCCAATACCTCGAGTATCGACCAAATACCTTAACATTACCTTGGTATCCCAAGGTAAGTTAAATCCTCATTCATAGTTCACTACCCAAACACTAAACAATAACTAACATATAGCTAAACTATTTGCCAATCATTAACTAACTATGAAATGCTACTAACTACAAACATATGATACATATCAACACTTATATACACTACCTACATATATACATATCAATACGATACTACATATCTAACAAGTATTAATATATCACACACACACACACACACACACACACACACACACACACACACATATATATATATATATATATATATATATATATATATATATATATATATATATATATATATATATATATATATATATATGTGTGTGTGTGTGTGTGTGTGTGTGAATACACCTCCACATATATGAATCATATACATATATCTATATATATATACATAATACTAGCTATATATACATATAGTGGTATATATATTCACATATGTATATATAGCTAGTATTATGTATATATATATAGATATATGTATATGATTCATATATGTGGAGGTGTATTCACACACACACACACACACACACACACACACACACACACACACACACACACACACACACATATATATATATAAAACCATACAATTATATCATTAATAGCTATAAACAAGGCGAATGAATCTAAAATACAATAAAATAAATACGTTGAGTGCATCGCACCCGTATCACACTAGATCTATGATACGCTTGCGATATGAGTCCACACACAACCAAACATACCCTGAAGGACATGAGCAAGTCTAAAATACTATCTATGAATAATACGAAGAGTTAAATACACATCTACGTGTCCGTGTCAAAATGTAACATGCACAAAGTTCCTTGTTGGAGAACCCCCCCCCCCCAAATTAACCCGTATCTCCAAATTATTGGGATATGACCTACACGTATCCAATTGTGGATACGACACTAGCCAAAAACAATCAAACACATGTCAATTTGGTCTAATTGACCAATTGACAAATACAACATATGTCAAAATTTGAAAATTTCCCAAAATTAACACAAAATATACCATAACTTTCTACATAGGCCTCTTATAAACCTAATTTCAATTCCTACAAGTAGCCTTAGCATATGGGGTGGTTCTTTATGATTAAATCACAAATTTAGGGTCTAATTAGAGGGGAAAAATTGAATTGTACCTATTGGGAGATGGATTCCCAATAAAATTCCCAAATTGGGTGAAATGAGCCTTCAACTTGTAGATCCTTGCTCCTCTTTGTAGATCCTTGATTCCTCCTTATAGATCCTTGCTCTACTAGCCTCCAATGGTTATTTAGAAAGAAATTGGAGAGAAATTTGGTGCAGGGATGAAGGAATTTGGTTAAGGAAAATTCTAGATCTAGATTTGGAATGAAAAATGAAGAGAGAGAAAGTTTTTATCCCCTTATATAGGCCTCTCTTGCCCCCTCCCTCAAGCTACTATGTAAAGTCTAAAATACCCCTTGGGGCCTCTCATAAAGAAATTAGTTAAGGAAGGAAGGTTCTTGTCTAAAGAGTTTAACTTAATTAATCCTCCTCCTAATGAATAGGCTTATTATTATTGGGCTCAATTCTAGCTAGAATTAAATATTGGTCCATGGATCTAATCTAAACTAGTTAGGTCAACTAACACGAGTCTAAAATAAAATTTAACATCTAACAATAAATAAATAATATAATAAATAAAAATTCAGCATGCACAATATTTAATTAATTATTAAATAACTAAAATATCCTTTCCTAGAAAATGTGGTAGTGACAAGTCTACCCCCCTTAGAAGAACTTTTTTCTCAAAATTAAAACTCTCACCCCTCTTTCTTGGGCTAGTCATAAAAAGTTTACCAGTGTCAAACCCCAATCAATCACAGTCTAAAATAGTCCTATCATATAACTATAATCCTACCATTCTATTGAAAGAGAAATCATACTTGGATATAGTCTCTAACTATCATGAATTTCTGTCTCTGCCCTCCTATGGTGTCTCCCTCTACTGGTACAAGTAATCTACTATGCCACCTGTGGCCTATTTTATCACACACTAAGCATTCACTAATCATCAATCTAGTCAAGATATTCTTAATACTGAGATTTACCAAATACTAGTGATATACTATAGTTCTAGGTCATGGGCATGCTTAACTTACTGGCACTTGCTACTTAGGATACTATATAAAATACCGCTAAGTTACTGCCTCCTTTATCTATTTTAATTCTTATAATCACCAAAATTTCTCAACCGTTCTCTTGCAAGGAACATTTGTATACTTTTCCCATCATGTGTTTTATTAGCACACCCTTGTCCAACTTGAATACTCCCAATAGGATGCCTTACTCAAATCTTGTTACTGTCTATACTTGGTACCGACTCTCATATGCATTTTAGATGACATTCTCATACCAAGTTACTCATGTCTCTCCTCTATTTTATTATACTAGTTACTGAAATGCTTGTGCCTAAACTTTCATAATACTTGAGGTACTCTGGCTCTTATTACTAGGGTATCTCTTTCTATCTGATACTTGGTGCAACTCATTCTCTAACATTTGTTAATCATCCTAAGGTTCTCATCTATACATTAGTATCATAATACATACACAATTACCTTTTAGCCATTACAACACCATTATATCTCACTGGGATCCTTATACCCCTCGTACTATTTTCTGATACATACGACCTCTATACTCAAAACTAGCAAGATACTATACCTACTAAACTTACTTATATATATATATATATATATATATATATATATATATATATATATATATATATATATATATATATATATATATATATATATAAATATATATTGTCTCTCTCCTCTTCTGCTTGGATCACTTGTACTATTACCTCCAAATATTTTTCTATCCATATTAACTGATACACTAATATAATATTATCACACAAGGTACTTACTGTTATTACTCAACTAATCCCTGTTATAGAAACACTAGCACTCTTGATATGGTAACACTAGCTTCCTAACTACACAATATATGCACTTAATGTTCTAGGACACTAGCTTCATCATTATATCACCTCATCACACTCACTAGAACTCATGATCACTTGCATCCAATGCTCTAGTTATTAACTTCTATAATACACATGTTTTACTTCATTCTCAAAGGCATTCACATGGATCTATATCTCTATTGATGTATATGTATCTTCCCTTAAACCTTTTACAGATAGATACACTAATTAGTGATACACTATATATCTTCTATAACCAATCTTGATATTTCTCAACCCATGACATACTATTAAAATTTCTAATACTCAGGCTTCCACTTTCTGATACTCATAAACTTCCACACAGACACTCATTACCCACTATGCATCAATTTTTAGCACTCCTTCCACCTATTGCTTCCAACACATCACTGGTGTAAACCCTCTGACCCAAAATCTAGGTTTAGGGATTTATTTAGAATTATTCTGGAATAATTATTGGAGTTATTTAAATTACCTCTTTGATTTTGATTTAATTGTTGGACCTTACCATTGTTTAAATATCTAGCGCACTACACTAGCTTTTGTCTTCCAATAAACTTTGTACCCTTGACCTAGACAAGCCCATCTCCAATCCTGACCCTTGGATAACTCATAATTATACTCTCTTGTGCTTTGTTTTAATCGCACAATATTCGTGCATATTTTTTAATTTTAAACCCAAACTTGGCACCTATGTTCGTTCCAATCGAAATTGGAGGCACAACCTCGACCCTTTTTTCACAACCAAATTTATGACAATAACTATTCTGAGTTTACTACGTCCATGACACTTATGTCCCCCCCAATTTAAATCCTATGCACTTCCAATTAATTATAGAACATCATTGACACTAATTTTAACTAAATTGGTGCAATGACTCAACTTAACCCAAAACTAGACCCAATATCAACCCAAACCCCTACTCATACCCTCACGGTTCATACAAAATATCATACACCAATTTTTTCCACTACAACACACCAAACATGGTATTTATCCTCATCTAATTCCAATTCTTCCTTATTTGTACAATTTCCAAATTATTGGGGACCTTTGTGAAAATAAGCAACTAGGTGTCCACCTCCTATTGGAGCAAAACAATGAAGAAAGTCCTTCTTCATGCTTGACCGGTCACCCCCTATTTTTCTCCTATTTTTGTGTGTACAACACAATACTTTACACCTATATTCAATCACCACCTTCCATTTAAAATTAACCCCATCCCAACCACTCATTTCCTCTAAGGATCCTTCCCCCATCCCTAGAAATAGCTATGTAGCCGGCCCTAATCCCCATGCTCACCTCCTCTCTCTCTCCTTCATTAATTCTCTCTCTTTTCCCAAAAAATTTTTAGCCACCACCCCCTTCCTTAAACTGAAACCAACTTCATAACCACCTTCCTCTCTATCACTACCCTCCCTTGTACCGCGGGAGCAACCACCCGAGCCTCTCCTCCTCCATCCGACACCATCAACAACTTTTCCTCTTTTTTTTTTGACTGCCAACTCACGACCACCACCATCATCGACAGCCACCTCCTCCTCCACGACAACCTCCGCCACCACCATCATCCCCCCGACCATCAACCACTACCACAACCATCACCACCGCCATCATCACCACCACAGTCTCCCATCAACTCGACCTCCTCCTCCCCATCACAGCAGCCACCATCACCCTTCTCCTCCTCTGCCACCATCACCTAGTTATCACTACCACCACCCTCTCCTGGCCGCAGCCATTGCTGCTACTAGCCGCTGCGTTGCTGCCATGGTTGCTGCTGCTGTTGTGTAGTCTTGCCACTGGAATACCCCCACCTGCCGGAGACCGGCCACCCATGAGCTGCAGACCGAGCACCCCCTTCCTTTTTTAAAACTAACCCTAGGTATATATATTCACCTCCTCCAACTTCTTGTTGTTGTTGTGCATGAACCTATGATTATAATAAACCCTATTATCTAGAATATATATATATATATATATATATATATATATATATATATATATATATATATATATATATATATATATATATATATATATATATATATATATATATGTGTGTGTGTGTGTGTGTGTGTGTGTGTGTGTGTGTGTTGGAATAGTAGTTTGTTATATTAAATATTTTGTAGGTTAGGTTGTTAGTATGACACTTATATTTGTGTAGTACCTAGGTTCTTAGACTAATTTATCATATGTACACTGTAACCTAATATCGGACACATGATTAGTGTTACACGATATTTGGAGTTATAAAAACGTATTGGTAACATGGTAGCTAACTATCTTGTTATGCATAGTATTTGAGAACATTTGACGTACTTGTACGTACAGACCTAGAGGGTTAACACTATCAAACTTGTGTTGGAAAACAACTTAGCACCTACATGAACCTTAGTTGACCTTGGTTGTAATATTTAAGAAATGTACGTTTAGAGGGACATAACACTTGTGCATTTTTAGACACTTGCATACTCGAGCCTTCTAGTTGACCGATTATAACGTCTAAGTGCAGTGTAGTACTTTTGTGCGTATGCTAGAATAATGACTGATGGTTATTATATTATATTATATATATATGATCGTTGGATCGTTCGGGCGAGGCTCCGGGAGCAGGATTTTGGCATTCGCAGCTTGAGGATCCAGGCAAGTATACCTTGCCTTGTTGTACTATTTAAATTCAGTTATTATAGTTCACATATTTTATTACTTTAATATTATATAACTGTGCGCCTCTGAGAATGACTCGGGTGCAGTCGACGAAGGCATTGATGTTAGGACTTGTGTTTGACCTAGTGTCTAGTGGACGCACCTAAAGTTGTGGAGTTATCATTTTGACTCCCAGGCCTTGACACGTATCCTTGTACGTCACAGAGTGAGTTCATATAGGGACACGAGCTTCATACTTGACTGGCCATCGATGTAGTAGCACGTGTGACAATATTTAGCATAGTTGTATATTTCTCTAGTGACTTGTATTATAGTACGAGATGTCTACGTCGTGTTCACAACTTGTACATTGGCATTGGACGGGAAAGACAATTAATAGACGTATGGGATAGACATTCGGCTACCGTAGTTTTAAAGTAAACTATGTGGTCGTGAGCCTCAGTGTTACCCGATTATGGGCTATATGTTACCCGGTTATGGGCTCAGTATTACCTGGTTATGGGCGTATATACTTGTCGATACATCCGACAAAGGTTACTAGCTGCGCGCTATCATGATCGGTGATGTAGTCAGCATATACTTCTAGCATTCAGTTTACAGTTAATATCAGGTACTTAGCATCTGGCTTGACGCTACGCTTTATACCTTTTACCTACCCATACGTACCAAGGTTGTCTTCAAGTGTATTTCATTTAGCTGGTTAGTTCACCCTCGAGTTTACACAATATTTACATTATGACATATACTTTTTGTATCTTGTTACGTCCCTCTGAGGACCTGGTTCCCTTCCAGGTTATTTGAGCAGTTTGGATGAGGCTTGATCTGGTGGTGTGTTGGACATCCTTGCAGGTATCATTATATTTTTTTACTATTACAGTTATGTACTATTTTTCATTGTGACTCTGCTATTGTAGCCTAGTGTTTATAGGCCTATATTATTCTCTTGGCCTATTCGAACGGCTGCATTAGTAGGCTGCAGACTAATGATGTGTACCGTTCCCTCTTATGATTTATCTACTATGGATTAAGATTTAGTTAGTTGTTGCATGTTAGAATTAGATATTTAGCTTGATTACTTGACCGTGGACAGCGTAAGTGTACTTTATCGGGTCCATTAAATTGGAAAGCCCTACAGAGTCGTACCAACTGGCTATTGCCACGTGTCTGGTTCCGCATATTTTGGGACTGGAATGTGACATGGTTTTAGTGGTAGCCCATGCAGGTCAAAGCACATCGTTTCGGTTACGTTACTGTACCGAACAAGCCTGCGACTTAGGATTAATGTTGAATAAGATCTCAATCCATATCTGATTTTAAAACTCTTCTTGTATTCGATTATCGCCCCTGGACTTTATAATTATATTCGTTCATTTTTTGTCGATATCGTTATCATTATTTCTCATCTTCCTTATCTTGGAGAGATGGATGCTCGCACACGGTGATTTCCTCCAAGAGCAGATCCTAGTCAAGACGGAAGAAGGTATAATTGATGTGATATTTTATGAGAAGATGGTTACCCTTAGTAGGGGAGGTTGTTAGGTTCTTTCCTGATACTAGAGCTAGTATAGAGTGTTGGCATAAGAATTAGGCATAGAAATAGAGGTCTAGAACTAACCCTGCCTATTAGATGCTAGAGATTTGGAAGTATTAGAAACTAGATAGAGGGTTCAATTCTAATACTCTGGAATACTTTATGGAATACATAGTTAGATGCTAGAGATTAGTTGTGACCCATGGCAGTGATGCAAGGAATGGTATTATGACCTTAAGAAAATAGAATTTTATTAAGCAAGCCATAGTGGTTAATATCTAATTGCCTTATGACTTCCAGTATCAGACCTAGATTTTTTTACTCTTTAGATAATGATGATTATATGACTAGGCAAAAATAGATAGGTAGATTGCTAAACATAGATTGCTAGATCCAATATTTGGATGATGAGATAACTTGAGTACTACAATATGTCTTTCAAATCAGTTTAGATGTACTAGATTTATTTGTGTTGCCAGTGTCTATTAGGCTTATGGTTTTACCTTTGAAAACTTGAGCAATTGAGCTAGTATCTGAGATAAACAAATGGCTTGAAGGATAAGAGTTTTGATAGATGTTATAGTCTTGAGTTAGATAGTGAATTGTCTATAATGGATGGCAAGTTGTGACAAGATGGAACCCATGTAGTTTGGATGAGGAGTGTAAATAAAATATAGAAGTCCTATAGGAATGATAAACTGAATATTGTGGATTACACATTAACTGCTTAGGGCCAAGGATTTAGATTTTTGACTATTAGGATGTGAGCTTGTTGGACCAAATCCTTAGTACTAGGTGATTATATGGGAACCTATTTTCAATTTACCCTAGCCGATGGATTTTTAGATTTTAGGATTATTATTATTATTATTATTATTATTATTATTATTATTGGTTATATTTTTATCTAGGATATTTAGAATGATTGAATGATAATTATTATATATTTATTGCTATATATCTAAATAGAGGCTCATGCTATATTTTATTACATATATTTCTCCTAGAAATTGTTTGAGTTAAGCTTCTAGACTAGGTATGACTGACTAGCTAGATTAGACTTCTTGCTGCTAAGAGCGATTGTAAGAAGTTAGGATGCAGGATTTCAATATGGATATTATAGGATGATGACGTTATACCTAGGAAAGAATATTGAGATATTAACTGTCTTAGTTACAGAATAAGGGATTTAGATACTACATAAGTGGCCTTGAGGATTTTGTGCTTATAGAATTTTACTGTCTAACCTATGCACTCCTTTGAGAATAAATGAATGATGTTATTTTCTTGATAGATATTGGAAGTTTCAAACTTATATTGTGTCGCAACATCCTTGAGTAACCTAGGCTTATATGTGGTAATTTTTGGATGATGATTAGCATGATAATGATGACGAGACAGTTCATGATGGTGAGAAGATATTTAGAGGACCAAATGCCTTAAATAATTAGACTGTACGTATATGACAGTTTAAGGTAAAGAGAGTAGAGTAGGACTAAGTACCAAGATGTATTTTTATATATAAAGAAAAGTTGAGTTCGTTGTTGGGGAGATGAATTTTGAATTTCGAGGACAAAATTTTCTAAGGTGGATATATTGTAAACCCTCTGACCCAAAATCTAGGTTTAGGGATTTATTTAGAATTATTCGGGAATAATTATTGGAGTTATTTAAATTATCTCTTTGATTTTTGATTTAATTGTTGGACCTTACCATTGTTTAAATATCTAGGGCACTACACTAGATTTTGTCTTCCAAAAAACTTTGCACCCTTGACCTAGACAAGCCCATCTCCAATCCTGACCCATGGGTCACTCATAATTATACTCTCTTATACTTTCTTTTAATAGCACAATATTCGTGCACATTTTCTAATTTTAAACCCAAACTTGGCACCTATGTCCGTTCCAATCGAAATTAGAGACACAACCTCGACCCTTTTCTCACAACCAAATTTATGACAATAACTATTCCGAGTCTACTACGTCCATGACACTTGTGTCCCCCCTAATTTAAATCCTATGCACTTCTAATTAATTATAGAACACCATTGACAATAATTTTAACTAAATTGGTGCAATGACTCAACCTAACCCAAAACTAGACCCAACATCAACCCAAACCCCACTCATACCCTCATGGTTCATATAAAATACCATACACCAATTTCTCCTACTACAACACACCAAACATGATGTTTTTCTTCATCCAATCCCAATTCTCCCTTATTTGTATAATTTTCAAATTGTTAGGGACCTTTGTGCAAATAAGCAACTAGGTGTCCACCTCCCATTGGAGAAAAATAATGAAGAAAGCCCTCCTTCATGCTTGACCGGTCACCCCCTATCCCCCCCATTTTTGTGTGTACAACACAACACTTTACACCTACATTCAATCATCACCCTCTATTTAAAATTAACCCCATCTCAACCACTCATTTCCTTTGAGGATCCTTCCCCCATCCCTAGAAATAGCTATGTAGCCGGCCCTAATTCCCATGCTCACCTTCTCTCTCTCTCTCTCTCTCTCTCTCCTTCATTAATTCTCTCTCTCTCTCTCTCTCTCTCCAAAAAATTTTTAGCCACCACCCCCTTCCTCAAACCGAAACCACCTTCATCACCACCTTCCTCTCCATCACCACCCTCACTTTCACCGTCGGAGCAACCACCCGAGCCTATCCTCCTCCATCCGACACCATCAGCAACTTTCCCTCCTCCTCCTCCGACTGTCAACTCACGACCACCACCACCATCGACAACCACCTCCTCCTCCACGATAACCTCCGCCACCACCATTATCCCCACGACCATCAACCACCACCATAGCCATCACCACCACCATCATTACCACAACAGCCCCCCATCAACCCAACCTCCTCTTTCCTATTACAGCATCCACCATCACCATTCTCCTCCTTCGCCACCATCACCTCGTCATCACCACCACCACCCTCGCCTGGCCGCAGCCATTGCTGCTACTAGCCGCTGCATTGCTGCCATTGTTGCTACTGCTGTGCAGTCTTGTCACCGGAATACCCCCACCCGCCGGAGACCGGCCACCCACGAGCCGCAGATCGAGCACCCCCTTCCTTTTTAAGAACTAACCCTAGGTATGTATATTCACCTCCTCCTTCTTCTTGTTGTTGTGCATGAACCTATGATTATAATAAACCGTATTATCTAGAATATATATATATATATATATATATATATATATATATATATATCTAAAATATATATATATATATATATATATATATATATATATATATATATATATATATATATATATATATATATGTGTGTGTGTGTGTGTGTGTGTGTGTGTGTGTGTGTGTGTGTTGGGATAGTAGTAAGTTATATTAAATATTTTATGGGTTAGGTTGTTAGTATGACACTTATATTTGTGTAGTACCTAGGTTCTTAGACTAATTTTTCATATGTACACCTTAACCTAATAGCTAGGATACATGATTAGTGTTACACGATATTTGGAGTTGTAAAAACGTATTGGTAGCATGGTAGCTAACTGTCTTGTTGTGTATAGTATTTGAGAACATTTGACGTACTTGTACGTGCAGACCTAGAGGGTTAACACTATCAAACTTGTATTGGAAAATAACTTAGCACCTACATGAAACTTAGTTGATCTTGGTTGTAATATTTGAGAAATATATGTTTAGAGGGACATAACACTTGTTCCTTTTTCGACACTTGCACACTCGATCCTTCTAGTTGACCGATTATAACCCTGACTTGCGTTAGCTTCTAAGTGCAGTATAGTTATACTTTTGTGCGTATGCTAGAATAATGACTGATGGTTATTATATTATATTATATATATAGGATCATTGGATCGTTCGGACGAGGCTTCGGGAGCAGGATTTTGGTATTCGTAGCTTGAGGATCTAGGCAAGTATACCTAGCCTTGTTGTACTGTTTAAATTCAGTTATTATAGTTCGCATATTTTATTGCTTTAATATTATATAACTGTGCGCGTCTGAGAATGACTCGGGTGCAGTCGACGAAAGCGTTGACGTTAGGACTTGTGTTTGACCTAGTGTCTAGTGGACGTACCTAAAGTTGTGGAGTTATCATTATGACTCCCCAGGCCTTGACACATATTATTGCACGTCATATAGTGAGTTCATGTAGGGACGCGAGCTTCATACTTGACTGGCCATCGGTGTGAGCAGTACGTATGACGGTATTTGCATAGTTGTATATTTCTCTAGTGACTTGCATTATAGTACGAGATGTCCATGTTGTGTTCGCGACTTGTACATTGGCATTGGGCGGGGAAGATAATTAGTAGGCGTAAGGGACATACATTTGGCTATCGTAGTTTCAGAGTAAACTACAGGGTCGTAAGCCTCAGTGTTACCCAGTTATGGGCTAAGTGTTACCCGGTTATGGGCTCAGTGTTACCCTATTATGGGCGTATATGCTTGTCGATACATCCGGCAGAGGTTACTAGCTGCGCGCTATCATGATCGGTGATGTAGTCAGCATATACTTCTGGCATCCAGTTTACAACTAATGCTAGGTACTTAGCCTCTGGTTTGACGCTACGCTTTATACCTTTAACCTACCCATACGTACCAAGGTTGTCTTCATGTGCATTTTACTTAGCTAGTTAGTTCACCCTCGAGTTTATACAGTATTTACATTATGGCATGTACTTTTTTATCTTGTTATGTCCCTCTATGGACCTGATTCCCTTCCAGGTTATTTGAGCAGTTTGGATGAGGCTTGATCTGGTGGTGTGTTGGACATCCTTGTAGGTATCATTATATCTTTCCACTATTACAGTTATGTACTATTTCCCATTGCGACTCTGCTATTGTAGCCTAGTGTTATAGGCCTATATTATTCTCTTGGCCTATTCGAATGGCTGTATTATTGGGCTGCAGACTAATGATGCGTACCGTTCCCTCTTATAATTTATTTACCATAGATTGAGATTTAGTTAGTTGTTTCATGTTATAATTAGATATTTAGCTTGATCACTTGATCATGGACAACGTAAGTGTACTTCGTCGGGTCCATTAAATTGGAAAGCTCTACGAAGTCGTACCAGCTGGCCATTGCCACGTATCTGGTCCCGCATATTTTGGGACTAGGGCATCACAACTGGCCTCAATATTAGGTGATATACCCATCACTAGTCATATACTGTACACTCCTATCTACTCACATCAATGCTCTACTTTTACCTGTAACACAAGTCTTACTACTTTAGTGTAGAAGCATGAAAAATATGCTGGATAGCTATACGCAGCGTATTGAGGCAGAGCAGCGTAAACAGAGGACCACGGAGCCATCAGCGTGCAACAGAGCTTTTCCGCTGAGCACAGCGTGAAATATAAGCTCGAGGACCATCCGCGTAAAGCAGTATGTCCAGGCCACTTCAGCATAAACAGGGTTCTTCATCGCCTTTATGGCGTAAAGCTCATCCGCTTTCAATACAGCATTGAAGTGTATGAGGGACGCTTCGTATTCTTCAAAACAAACCTGTCAGATCGTGCAATGAACCTGACGTTTGGACTTCTGACAAAAAGTACTGCACGACTACCTAAGCGACGGCTATAATGATGGTGCGACACTACTACCCAGACTGTCATTACCGCCATTTCCTCTGCGTAAACCACTTTTACACATACGAAGGGATACGCTGCCTAGTTTTACACAGGCAGATGTGAGCTGTTTACGCTCCGCAGAAGACAAACCGCCTGCCACGTCAAAAGCTGTACCTCGTACGGGATTCGAGGCACGTCTCTATATTTTAGGCACAGAGCGGTGACAGGTTCTCAAGGCACGTCTCTGCATTTAAAGCGCCGAATACTGACAGATGCCTGAGGCACGTCCCTGTACCATGTGCAGGCCAAGTGACAGACCTTCAAAACACGCATCTGCATTTAATGCATGGGATAATGGCGGATCTCCATATTTAATGCTGGGGATTTGATTAAATGTCACCGAACCGTCGTTTAGTGGCATCCCCCTTTGCGTAAACTGCTTTTACGCAGACAAGGGGATATGCTGCCTAGTTTTACATGGGGAGACGTGAGCTTCTTACGCTCTGCGAAAGACAAACAGGCTGCCACGTCATCAGTGTCTCTTCGTACAAAGTTTGAGGCACGTATCTACATTTAATACGCAAAATGATGGTAAATCTGCGGGACAACAAAGCTTCGAAAACACGCCTCTGCATTTAATGCACAGGATGCGGGCAGATCTCTGCATTTAATGCATGAGATTTGATTATATCTCCAAAAGCCATAATTCTGGCTAAAACGTCCACATCGTCTCGGCTTCTACGCCTCCTCGGCTTCTATGCCCACTCGGCTTCTACGCCTGCTCGGCTTCTATGCCCACTCGGCTTCCATGCCCACTCGGCCTCTACGCCCACTCGGCTTCTACGCCTGCTCGACTTCTATGCCCACTCGGCTTCTACGCCCACTCGGCCTCTGTGCCCACTCGGCTTCTACGCCTGCTCAGCTTCTATGCCCACTCGGCTTCTACGCCTGCTCGACTTCTATGCCCACTCGGCTTCTATGCCTGCTCGGCTTTTATGCCCACTCGGCTTCTATGGCCACTCGGCTTCTATGCCTACTTGGCTTCTATGCCATGGTGACAGTCATTTGGCTTCTACGCCAACCTCTTCTACACAAGGGATAACTACCTACGTGGCTTCTACGCCGTGATCTTCGCAGCAGCTATACGCGTTTGTCCCTTAGTTGGACACGCGTCACATGCTCACTCAGAAGGTCATCTATACGCAGGCATTGGTTATTTTAAACCGTCGTATAAAAGGGTGCTGTACTTTCCACTACTCGATTTCTACGCCGACTGTGTGGTCACTGTCACTAAAAACTCTATAAATAGAGACCTCTATCAACAGAGGAACATGTCGACAAATTGAAAGGAGATCAAGATCGAGAGAGAGAGAGAGAGAGAGAGAGAGAGAAGAGTCCAGAGCTCAGGCAAAGAGAAGGGATCGACGACTCTGGCATCGGGCATCCACCCTCTTTAGCAACCCTCAAAGCGGCTTTCTGTCTTCCACGGCACTTCTTTAAAAACATCGTGTGGTCCAAGGGCTAAAGTGATCGACCGCAGATCAGACACCTATAACAATATTTATCTAGATTAAATAAATTGTACTTAGACATCCTCGTATAGGATTAAATTTGTACAATCTTGTTTGTAAACATAAAAGAAGGGCGGGTCTTCGTACAAGACCTTATTTTCCACATCACCAAATCTTTTCTCGTTTATTATCCTAAATATTTAGTACAATACATTCTTATTCCCACACACACTCTTTTTATACCTATTGGTACCACTCTATTAATGCACACTCAAGCGTCAATCACCCAATAGAGTGTCATGCTCCATTGATATCCAACACAAATCCTGTGATACTTAATTGTTACATGGATCACCCAACTACCTGAATTTATGACTATCCAGAGCATGCATGCTGATACTGATACTAACTCATGGAACCACCACTAATACTCTCTACTCCCCCTTCTAACTATAGTACTAATACTAACTATAATGACACATAGCATAGAACTATTGCTATAAGGTACTACGCTATGGGCTATCTCTAGATTGATGCCTATTATTCACATGTCCAACCAAGAACCACTTACAGACTCATAAGCCACACTCCCAACAGTCAATACTGATACTCAAGACACATACCTAATTGCAAGTCACCAATTATCACACTAACAAGGAACTCTAATGGAATGAAGCTCTATAAGGAACTGGACTAAAGAACTGAAGGTATCTCTACTGCTAAGCTAAAGAATGATGAAACAAAGTCCTAAAATAACATGAGTGGATAAGTATTAAGATGATACTTTAAGAACCAATTTAAGATACAACCTGATAATCATACATGTCTGTCCAAAATTTTGACACTCAGAATCCTTGCCACGCTAGTAAGCATAGCTGCGATAAACAATATGTTCCATAACTAAGGTATGCAACTCTATAATAATGTCATATAGAATCCCCACCACGCCAACCGGTATTGCTGCGAGAAACTCAAAATTTTATAACTATGATATGTACATCTGAAGTCAGGTTTCTACATTTCCCATGCCAGCTAATATGGCTGCGATAAACTCTAGGCTCCATAACGAAAGTAGACGTTTCACCTTTCTTACTGTCCTTATCAACATATGTCATCGGATGATACCGTATTTTTGTCCGTAAAATTCATCTCAATATGAAATCAAACTCAACAACGAACACCAAGAATTAAATTCAATAACCAAATGACCAAGAATCAAGTACAATAACAACAAGTGAGAGCGAACACAAATAAGGAAAAAAATTTGAATTAGAATTTGTAATAAGATTCTCAAGGGTCGTCCCAGGAATCTCTCAAGAAATTTGTGATTGAGTATCCTCTTTCATCCTAGTATCTTATATCCTATCGCAGGCTCGCAGTAGTACAACTAAGCTATCGCACTACCACGACATCGTACAACTTGCGAAGCCTGACCTGCATGGGCCACCACTAAAAATGTGTCACGACCCGCACCCAGTGAAGGGGCACGAGTACGTGGGTACGTCCAGCCTACACCGTAACATAGGCGGTAGAACGATGTCTTGGTCAACTATACTATCTAACTGTCTCACAATAATGCATAATCCTCCAATAATATCTCAACTCCAAGAAAAGAGAAATGCAACATAATACTCTATCACAAAACTATAGCACGATAAGATATCAAGGAAGTCTAATATAACTATACAGTCAAAAATATACAACAACAACAATAGAAACAATATCCAAATCTCAAATATAAGCCGAAGACAAATTCGGTACCAAAGATGCTAAAGAGAACTAACTATGCTAACAAGTGATCCGGATAAACCTTTCGGAAATCACTCCAGAACTAGTGGGTCCACGTCTGCATCATCTATAGGTCGAAGTCCATAATATGTCGGACACCAATCTCCTGAATGCTCTGAAAAATATTTTTCAGTCAGGAATGGAGCGAAGTACTTCTCTAACAACAGTTCTAATCAATAATATAAACTATGTAACAGTAAATAGATGTGAATATACAAGATGCCATATATATGTACAAAAGATACGCAATATAGAAAATATTGGTAATAAATACAAGAATGAACAATATGGAATGAACAAGAAATACTAATGACTAAGTGAGTGAGTACTAGCTTTAACATGTGATCGGCTTGGGAACTTGATATAAGATTTATGGCCTGACTAATCATATGTATGGTGTATGATTAACACTATTCAATGAACAAGACTTGATACAAGGAGGGTATGATCACTTATCTACACTACATACTCTCTTCCCCTGACTGGTATAGTGGATCCAACCATGGTACGTCATGGCACGGGATTCTCTAGGAATGTAGCAAGTCTCCCCGAGAATCAGTGTCTGTACATGTACAAAGAAACAAGGCTTGCACAAGATACACCATATATACCAAGGAATAACATCTCATGACGAGATCCGGATATACCAATCCGTGTAACCATCGTGTCAAAAAATCAAATATATCTATACTAGATACAAGGAACATAGAGGATATCATAAATGAGTAACTATCAGAGAATGTACTTGTCTATGGTCCAAAGCAAATGATGCAAAAGGATGTCCGAACTGGTGTCACAGGCCTATATATGGAATATAACATCAATACTAGGTTTCAGAATGAAAATAAGTTAAACTAGTCAACATCTAGGTCGAAGAGCCATTTCTAAGTCAAAATAGTCAAACTAGGTCAACTCTAAGTCAAATCGGTCAAAATTGGTCAAACTACCTATTTCTAGGTTGCATGAGTCTAATTCTTAAGGGTATTAGGTCTAAACACTATGAAACTAGGCCACACTAGCTACGCTAAGATATTAGGATACACACAAAATACCGTATCATAAGATACTCAAGTTTTTATATATAAAATACTAATATATATATATATATATATATATATATATATATATATATATATATATATATATATATATATATATCTATATATATATATATATATACACAAGATAATACATATAGTAGCTTAGCTAACTAATGCAAATCGGATACCTTGGCTTTGAACCAATGCGTATCTCACTACCTACACACCCATCTCGATACTCAAATACAATATCTGGAGTATTGACCAAATACCTTGACATTACCTTGGTATCCCAAGGTAAGTCAAATCCTCATTCATAGTTCACTACCCAAATACTAAACCATAACTAACACATAGCTAAACTATTTGCTAATAATTAACTAACTATGTAATGCTAATAACTACTAACATATGATACATATCAACACTTATATACACTACCTACATATACACATATATACATATCAATACAATACTACATATCTAACAAGTATTAATATATTATCACACACACACACACACACACACACACACATATATATATATATATACACACACACACACACACACACACACACACACCTCCACATATATGAATCATATACATATACATATACATATATCTATATCTATACATAAATATATAATACTAGTTATATATACATATTTGAATATATATACCACTATACATATATATATACATATTTGAATATATATATACCACTATACATATATATATACATATATAAAACCATACAATTACATATCGCTAATGTCACGCCCCAGTCCCAAAATACGTATGACTAGGAATACGTAAGCATGCCAGCCGCATGTATATGGGAACTCCAATATATGGAAACCATAACACATACGTATGCTTTATTATGAACAATAATTCATAAGTGGTATAAACTATCTCAAGTCTCATACATAATCTAAATCTCATCCACAGAAATCAATATAAATAGATAAATAACCAATAACTATGTAACTAAACCTCAATATGAAGTATCTAAGGATGATAGTCAGATGGAAACAAATCCACTGTCGAACTAGAATATAAAAGCAAACACAATATAAGTACATCAACTAACAATCACGAGGCTCGAAGAGAAGACCTCCTTGGAACATAAGTAACCAGTCCGGATCTGCGCTCCTGCGAATACTCATGAGCATCTATACCTGGAAAAGGACTAGGTCCTCAGAGGGACATAACAAGATACATAGAAGTATGCCAATAAAGTACTAAAATAAACATCCAATGGGTCGCCTAACCGTCTAAGTGAATGCAGTTTAAGAACAACTTTTCTGACGCGTGGGCTATCTGGCTAAAATGGGATTGGCATGATTCTCTTAGAGATTCAGGGGCCTAAAAAGCATGTCATCTTTTGAACGGCAAAGGCCGCCAGGTAGTATAGGGGTCATCATGACCACGTATTTTCGGCGGAGCGTGCGGATTATATAAAAAGGAAAGTGCAAATGAGCCCACATGCCTTAATTGTTGTTTTTCCCACCCCATGATCTAAGCATGTCAATCCATGACATGATAATACCTCTAATAACTGCTAAGTCTACTAGCATACAAAGTTTCTAACATCAGTTATCCCTAACGTACGGCCCATACGTACAGGAGCCAACCCAGTACGCGAGTCTGTGTCCTATATAAGACTCACACTCGTGTAAGAACATCTATGTCACGGCCAATAAAACCTAATGATGCTTCATGATAATGGGGCGATCTCATAAACAAGGTCAATGCATATACATAATAAAAATAGATCACGACGACACCGTCGTTGCACCCAAGTTTTCTTGGACGCGTAATTTATATAGCAGTTTAAAATATATAAATTAAATAAAAAAATAAAAATGCATGCATCATATGGAATATGAATAACAGTACAATGGTAAGGTATACTTGCCTGGCAAGAAAGCTGCGTAGTACTAGAACTTGCTCCTGAAGTCGCACAGAATAATCCGATAGGTCCTATATACATATAATATAATACAATACAACATTAGCCATTACACTAGCACATACACAACCATAATTATACTGGACTCAGAGGGTACGCTAGGGGTGATACTAGTCAACGAACAGGGTCAAATGTGCGTCTAATTACACGAGTGTCACGTCTTTAAATGCTGTGCAAGATCAGACAGTCAAAATAACACTTGTCTAGCCAGTACGTCGGTGTACACAAGGCAGACAATTCCCGAATATTCAGGTAACAAAGTAAAGGTAAATATGCAAGCAAAATCCATGGTGTCCTAGGGTCGTACAACAAGTAAACACATATATAGTCATAGTTATTACCATCATTTAATTACATATAGATATCCATATAATTATATATAACAATAAGATTATATTACTCATACGCGTACGTATACGCATACGAGTTTGGGTTCTCCGACACGGTCTGGACTCAACTAACTATCATAAAGAAATACTAATGTCCTAATAGCATACTCACCAGCACATATAAAAAGAAGAAGAGGGACAGGTTCAAACCTCGGGGTACGCGTACGGGGACGACGATGACGACGATATGGTTGACGACGATGACGAGGGTGATGATAATTGAGGTTATGATGATGATGTAGGTGATAAAGGTTAATAATTAGGGTAATGAGGGTGATTAGGGTGGTGATGATTATGATGATGATAAAGATTATGATGATGGGGATGATTAGGGTTAAGGTGATGGTGAGGATGATGATGAGATAATGAGGGTGATGATGATGAGAATGATGATGATGATGATGATAATGATGGTGATGATAGGGTGATGATGATGATGATAATGATTGGAGATGATGATAATGATGATGGTGATGATGGGGTGATAATGATGGTAAGGATTAGGGATGATGATGATGATGATGGTGATGATGGGGGTGATAATGATAATGATTGGATATGATGATAATGATGGTGATGATGAGGTCATGATGATGATGAAGGAGTCGAGGTGGTCGTGGCAAGGCTGAGGGAAGTCGGGGCTCCGACGAGGGGATGACAGGGAAGAGGAGAGAACGGGTTGGTTGCTGGGAGCAGTGGCCAGGGAAGAGGTGAACGGTGGTGGCGGCAAAGCGGTTCAGTAGCGGGTCGTGGCTGTTGTGTCGACTCCGACGAGGAGGAGGAGGGGGATAGGGAAGAGGAGGCTCGGGTGACCGCTGTGGTCGAGTCGTGGAGGTCCTGCGAAGAAGTTCAGGTGTTGAGGATGAGTCGAGGGGAGGAACTCAGACGGGATGGCCGGAGTTGAGGCATCGACGGCTGATTCAGGCGAGTCTGGGGTTGAAGAAGGTGAGGTCGAGGGAGGTCGGCTTGGTGGAGTCGGCTGGGGTGCTGGGTGCTCATCGAGTTGGTCGGCGGAGGATGTTCAGTCGAGGAGGGATGCTGTTGAGGAGCGGTGCACAGGCGGGGGTCCGGCAGTTCAGAGCTGCTCCAGCGAGGGTTTCGGCGGGACTGGACAGGAAAGGGGTTGATGGCAGGAAGGGGAGGGATGGTGTCGGCTAATGTATCTTAGGTTTTTAGAAAAATAAAGAAAAAAGGAAAAAGGGGTATATATATACATGGGTAAAGGAGGGTAGATTGTTTGACCTAGAAAATTGGCTTGGTCAACATCTTTGGGATTGGTCATTGGTCAATATCTTGGGATGGGCTTGGCTTCTCATGGGGATGTTTGGAGGGCTAGGATTTGTATTATTTGAAATGCAAGGCTAGGGTTAGATGAGGGAGTGAGGTTGAGTGTTGCACATTCTAAAAATCATGGAAAAATTCATATGAAGTAGAAATAGGTTTCCTCATGTGTTGTGTCCCATGGCGTGGACACCTCAATGCACTTTTGCATAAAAATACCCAACAATTAGAAAATTTCACAAAGATGGAAATTGTATTAAATTAATTAAAATTATTATAATGGTGTTCTAAAATTAATTAGAAGTACATGAGGCTAAAATTAGGTGGAACACAAGTATCATGAACATAGAGGGCTCAGAAAAAAATTTATCATAAATTGGGTTGTACGAAGCAGGTCAAGATTGTGTCTCCAATTTCGATTGGAACGTACAAGGATACAAAGTTAAATTTATTTAGAATTAAGAAATAACGTCCGCAACGAATGTTGTGCGACTAAAATATAACACAAGAGAGCATAATTATAAGTTAAACCGAGGTCAGAATAGAATACTGGCATGTCTAGGACAAGGGTGTGAAATTTGTAGGAAGACAATGGCTAGTGTAGTGCTCCAATTATCGAAGCAACGGTAAGGTGCACTAAGTGATATAAATATTGTAAATTAATTAAAATAACGTGTTCTATTTCTATTGGATTCAAACTAGCCCTAGTTTCTCTTTCTAAGCCAAGTAGGCCTAATTTTGGGTGAGGGAGTTTACAATCTACCCAACTTAAAATAATTTTGTCCTCGAAATTAGACTAAGGTATAATTTTCTAAATCATTCATATTCGTATATAAGGCAAGTCAATCGCGATCTCTTCCAAAATTTTAAATAATAGAATCTATTCAAATCCATCGCACTTACTTCAAATTTAAATAACCATTATTTAAATCAAGATTCAACCTATCGTCGTCTCTTCTCGATTTTTGAATCATCAACATCCAAATTTAGGTCAATCCATACAACATCTTCAAGATTCAAATAACGCATATCAAATTTTATACCACTATTTCCAACTATCATAATCTCCTTTAGAAAATTATTCAAATTAAATATTATTCCTATTTTCAACTTATGAATTTTGTACTCTTCAAATTTTTAATTCAATTCACATCCTCAATATTTCAAATAGGTAATCCAACAATCAAAATTTAACTTTTAATTCAAATCATCAAATTTGGAATTCAATCCGTCAATGTTCATGTTTAGAGTTTTATTTATTTTTCTCAAGATTTAAATCGATGATTCAACCTTCAGTTTTCAAAATTTAATCATGTGCTTAAAGTATAAACATTTGGTCCGCAATATCAAGATATAAATTTTCATTAAATCCTCATTATCTTAATCATTCTTCTAAAATTCTCAAAATTAAAATGACTTGAATATCTCAATCTAATCTTACTTGATCACAATCTAAAAGAAATTTATCTCAATTTGATAATGCAACTTCTACCCAACTTAGAATTTATCTATATATCACATAAGGCTATATATTTAAGAAAAATATCCTCAAATTATTTAATATTGCTATTCAATTCCTCAAAAGTTTAACACATAATTTATCACATATGATATGCCCTTAGTTACAAAAGATAGTCACCAAATAATACGGTTGGCCTATGGGGTATATCTAGCACTCCCTGTATATCAATGTAAACCAAGCACGAGTGTTCGTCTTTCCGAAATAGGGGAAAACGGAGAGCAATAATTAAGAGTTCAAGGGGGAGGTAATATAATACAAGTATAGGAATCAAGGCGTTTAAAGAATTCAAAAGGAAATTGTCAAGACAGGTGTGGATTGAAATCCTATTTGGTAGATTCTTATTCACATGCTCATATCGGTACAGTTATATAACTGATATGATATGCTCAGACAAGTATATTCGTCTTTCTAAGGGCAAGTATATTCGTCTATTAGTCAACTATGTATCTCAATCTACGTAAAGTAGTCATGCGAAGAGCGAACCAAACGTACTAAGGTTAGCTAGACCTTAATACACTGATTCTGATTTAGATAATGTATTAGTATGGGCCCCCAATAATACATATGTCATGAACAAGCTCGATAAAGAGTAAGCTTGCAAAAGTAGGCTATAATAGCAGCATAAGTCAAGGTAGTACAGCAAATATAAATACGCTGGATTATGATGAAAGAAGGTACATAATAATTCAAGTTTACAAAGTAGATAAGACTCTATAATATCTACAATTGTCATACTACTTCTTGTCTACGTCGCTAGTCGACCAAATAGGGGTATGGGCCTCTAAGTTCTACAGTCTGAATAAACACTATCGTCTTATGCTAGTATACAATTAATGTCATTTAGTTACACTTCAATAATAGGTCAAAAGACTATGTGATACTAGGTTGTGAGGCATACTACCCAACTTAAAATAATTAACTAATACTGTAACTACTTTTAGGGGTTTCTACAAAATAATATTATCCTTGTAAATAAAGTATAACTCTTATTGGGCTATACGAGAAAAGATTTTGGTACCTATTTAGGGTCTCCTATTAAATTATATAGGTAATGGTCATCTTAAGTCTCAATCATACTGCTTATAGAACAAAGTGTTAATACTAAGAATGGAAAAGTTACTGACTATCACGTGAGAGAGGATATAACCTATATGGAGATATGGGAACAGATTACTTGATTTAAAACTAAGGTATAACCATATAATTATAATCTAATTGAATACTCAACTATCAAGTTCTAACTAACAAGTACAAAACTTTCAAACTTCAAGAATTATAATTATAATCCTAGCATAAAATAAAATCACTTGGCCTACAATCATAAGAGTTAGGTGGCATGACTTGAAGAGATGAAGAAAAGAAATTTAGTCGTTGCAAAAATAGCGAGTGTTAAGGTTTCAGAGGAACTAGACATGAAATAAAATAGAGAGTCTCTTGATAATGTCATGGTTTCTTGAGGGAAGGTGGGATGCTAATCTCTGTGTTCGGGGTATGATCGAGAAAAACAAGGTGGGATGCTAATCTCTGTGTTCGGAGTATGATCGAGGAAAATATTCTATTTATTCCCCTTAGCTTCCTAAGATATTGTTCTGCTAATATCAAGACAAGAATCTAATTTATAGTTCTCTAATACTATCTCACTTATGAAAGTTAGATTTAGTCCTAATACTCAACCTTAGATTTCTATTGGTTCCTCAATACTAGGGTCAAACAATATGGTTAAACTTCTAACTAACCCTAGTAGTGTCTATACTACTCTCAGGTCATCCCTAATTATCAAGGGATCATGGTCAATCAATCTACAAGTAAGGGATGCTAGGGTTCATTAAGTATTCTAACTTAGTGATGTGTCAATATCCTAGTTGTATCCTTAGTAGAAATATTACCCTAATTATTATCCTAACAACAGGGATTCCTATATTCTAGGAGAGGCTATACTCAAGGAACTATTAGGGGAGCACATGAATCAAGCAGGATGCAGTTATTCAAATATAACAGATTGGAAGGAAGATGAGTCATAGTCAAATATGGATGAGATCCTATACTCTAATCCTATGTACAGGCTTGCTCGTTACAGTAACGTAACCGAGACAATATACTCTCTACCTGCATGGGCCACCACTAAAAACATGTCACGCCCCAGTCCCAAAATACGTAGGACTAGGAACACGTAAGCATGCCAGCCACATGCATATGGCAACTCCAATATATAAAAACCATAACACATACGTACACTGTATTATGAACAATAATTCACAAGTGGTATAAACTATCTCAAGTCACAGGCATAATCTAAATCTCATCCACAGAAATTAATATAAATAGATAAATAACCAATAACTATATAACTAAATCTCAATATGAAGTAACTAAGGATGATAGTTGGATGGAAACAAATCCACTACCGAAATAGAATATAAAAGTAAACACAATATAAGTACATCAACTAACAATCACGAGGCTCGAAGAAAAGACCTCCTTAGAACATAAGTAACCAGTTTGGATCTGCGCTCCTGCGAATACTCATGAACATCTGCACCTAGAAAGGGACCAGGTTCTCAGAGGAACATAACAAGATACATAAAAGAATGCCAATAAAGTACTGAAATAAACATCCAATGGGTCGCCTGACCGTCTAAGTGAATACAGTTTAAGAACAACTTTCCCGACGCGTGGGCTATCTGACTAAAATAGGGTTGGCATGATTCTCTTGGAGATTCAGGGGCCTAAAAAGCATGTCGTCTTTTAAATGGCAGAGGCCGCCAGGTAGTATAGGGGTTATCAAGACCACGCATCTCCGGCGGAGCATGCGGGTTACATAAAAAGGAAAGTGCAAAGGAGCCCACACACCTTACTTGTTGTTCTCCCCACCCCATGCTCTAAGCATGCCACATCCATGATACGATAATACCTCTAATAACTGCCAAGTCTACTAGCATGCAAAGTTTCTAACAGCAGATATCCCTAACGTACGGTCCATACGTACAGGAGGCCAACCCAGTACGCGAGTCCGTATCCTATATGAGACTCACACTCGTGTAAGAACATCTGTGTCACGGCCAATAAAACCTAATAATGCTTCATGATAATGGGGCGGTCTCATAAACAAGGTCAATGCATATACATAATAAAAATAGATCACGAGTTGCACCCAAGTTTCCTTGGACGTACAGTTTATATAGTAGTTTAAAATATATAAACTAAATGACAGAAATAAAAAATGCATGCATCATATGGAATATGAATAACAGTACAATGGCAAGGTATACTTGCCTGGCAAGAAAGCTGCGTAGTACCAGAACCTGCTCCTGAAGTCGCACAGAACAATCCGATAGGTCCTATATACATATAATATAATGCAATACAATATTAGCCATTATACTAGCATATACACAACCATAATTATACTTGACTCAGAGGGTACGATAGGGGTGATACTGGTCAACGAGCATGGTCAAATGCGCATCTAATTACGTGGGTGTCACGTCTTTAAATGTTGTACAAGATCAGACAGTCAAAATAACACTTGTGTAACCAGTACGTCGGTGTACACAAGGCAGACAATTCCCGAACATTCAGGTTACAAAGTCAAGGTAAATATGGGGGCAAAATCCACGGTGTCCTAGGGTCGTACATCAAGTAAACACATATATAGTCATAGTTATTACCATCATTTATTTATATATATATATATCTATATAATTATATATAACAATAAGATTATATTACTCATACGCGTATGTATATGAATACGAGTTTAGGTTCTCCGACACGGTCTGGAATCAACTAACTATCGTAAAGCAATACTAATGTCCTAATAGCATACACACCAGCACACATAAAAAGAAGAAGAGAGATAGGTTCGAACCTCGGGGTACATGCATAGGGACGACGATGACGACAATGTGGTTGACGAGAATGACGAGGGTGATGATGATTGAGGTTATGATAATGATGATGTAGGTGATGAAGGTTAATGATTAGGGTGATGAGGGTGATGATGATTATGATGATGATGAAGATTATAATGATGGGGATGATTTGGGTTAAGGTGATGGTGAGGATGATGATGAGATAATGAGGGTGATGATGATGAGAATGATGATGATGATGATGGTGATGATGGGGTGATGATGGTGATGATGGGGTGATGATGATGATGATGATAATGGTGATGATGGGGGTGATAATGATGGTGAGGATTAATGATGATGATGATGATGATGGTGATGATAGGGTGATGATGATAATGATTGGAGATGATGATGATGATGAGGTCATGATGATGATGAAGGAGTCGAGATGGTCGTGGCAGGGCTGAGGGAAGTCGGGGCTCTAGCGAGGGGATGACAGGGAAGAGGAGAGAATGGGTTGGTTGCGGGGAGTAGTGGCCAGGAAAGAGGTGAATAGTGGTGGCGGCAAGGCGGTTCAGCAGCGGGTCGTGGCTGCTATGTCAACTCCGGCGAGGAGGAGGTGGAGGACAAGAAAGAGGAGGCTCGGGTGACCGCTGTGGTCGAGTCGTGGAGGTCCTGCGAGGAAGTTCAGGCGTGGAGGATGAGTCGAGGGGAGAAACTCAGGCAAGATGGCCGGAGTTGAGACATCGACAGATGATTCTGGCGAGTCTGGGGTCGAAGAAGGTTAGGTCGAGGGAGGTCGGCTTGGTGGAGTCGGCCGGGGTGCTGGGTGCTCGTCGAGTTGGTCGGCGGAGGACGTTCAGTTGATGAGGGATGTGTTGAGGAGCGGTGCACATACGGGGGTCCGGCGGTTCAGAGTTGCTCCGGCGAGGGCTCCGACGGGACTGGACAGGGAAGGGGTTGATGGCAGGAAGGGGAGGGATGGTGTCGGCTAATGTAGTTTAGGTTTTTAGGAAAATAAAGAAAAAAGAAAAAAGAGGTATATATATATACATGTGTAAAGGAGGGTTGATTGTTTGACCTAGAAAATTGGCTTGGTCAACATCTTTGGGATTGGGCTTTGGTCAATATCTTGGGATGGGCTTGGCTTCTCATGGGGATGTTTGGAGGGATAGGATTTGCATTATTTGAAATGCAAGGCTAGGGTTAGATGAGGGAGTGAGGTTGAGTGTTGCACATTCCAAAAATCATAAAAAAATTCATATAAAGAAGAAATAGGTTTTCTCATGTGTTGTGTCCCATGGCGTGGACATCTCAATGCACTTTTGCATAAAAGTGCCCAACAATTAGAAAATTTTACAAAGATGGAAATTCTATTAAATTAATTAAAATTATTATAATTGGTGTTCTAAAATTAATTAAAAGTACATGGGGGCTAAAATTTGGTGGGACATAAGTGTCATGGACATAGAGGGCTCAGAATAGAATATTGTCATAAATTGGGTTGTACGAAGCATGTCAAGATTGTATCTCCAATTTTGATTGGAACGCACAAGGATACAAAATTAAATTTATTTAGAATTAAGAAATAACGTCCACGATGAATGTTGTATGACTAAAATATAGCACAAGAGAGCATAATTATAAGTTACACCAAAGGTCAGAATAGAAGACTGGCATGTCTAGGACAAGGATGTAAAATTTGTAGGAAGGCAATGGCTAGTATAGTGTTCCAATTATTGAAGCAACGGTAACGTGCACTAAGTGATATACATATTATAAAATTAATTAAAATACCGTGTTCTATATCAATTGGATTCAAACTTGCCCTAGTTTCTCTTTCTAAGCCAAGTAGGCCTAATTTTGGGTGAGGGGGTTTATAACTAATAACTATTAACAAGGTGGTAGTGCCACGAACTCACCTCGATCTCTGAGTGGTCCAATACATGACTAGGGTCTGCCACGTACCGTCTTAGCTGTGACATATGGAACATGTTATGTACTCCCTCTAGTGTAGGTGTCAAGTCTAGTCTGTCGGCGACAAAACCGACCCTCTCAAGAACACTGAAGGGTCCGATGAACCATGGACTATGGTTTTCGTCTCCACCAAAGCGAATCGTGTCCCGTGTCGGAGAAATCCACAGAAACACTAGAACAAAATAAGGCCTTAACACACAATCTAAAATAAAATAATCACAAGAAAATACAATCAAACCTATACATCAAACTCCAAAGGTCTCCAGTAGCTGTCGGCCCAATGCCACTGTCTGTCCTGTGCCACCCGAAGTCTTTCCCTGATAAGCTTCACCTTTTAAGCTGTATCCATAATCATCTCTGGCCCCAACAAGGCTCTCTCTCCAATATCATCCCAAGATAAGGGAGTGCGACATCTCCGTCTATATAGAGCCTCAAATTGTGATATCTCAATATTGGCCTGGTAATTGTTGTTGTAAGAAAAATCTATCGGGTGGAGATAATCCAACCAAGAACCCCCAAAGTCCAGAACATAGGTACGAAGAATATCCTCGAGAGTATGAATAGTCCTCTCTGACTGCCCATCCGTCTGATAGTGATATACGGTACTAAACTTGAGCTGGGTGCCCAAACTAGCCTGTAAACTTCTCCTGAAGTATGATGTGAAGTGACTATCCCGATACGAGCCTATTGTCACGCCCCAGTCCCAAAATACACGGAACTAGGCCACGTGATAATAGCCAACTGTCACATCTCCGAGGATGTCCCAATTTAATGGATCCTAACGAAGAGTGCTACGCTGTCCTAAATACTAACATGTCCCATATATATGTATCAGCAGCAAGTAATCTAATCTCATCCACAATATAAAACAGTAAGAAGTACTAAATAAACTGCTGGAAGATAAACACCAGTCTCAAGATATCATAGTACAACCAATAATGTCTGGTGGGAATAAACCCACTACTATGACGAAATAAATGTACTGAAATGATAGATAAAAGAGTAATGACTGGGGCATCGGCTGACTAGATAATGATTCTCCCAATCCTAGGCCGAAGGCCTACCAAGTGATCACGGAAACTCTGACGATAACACCTCTAGCTCCTCTGCGGTAGCGAATCTCGTCTTCTGTCCTGGGCCGTACACTGTGGGGTAATAGGCCTCGTCCAAATCTGGAAAGGTACCAGGTCCTCAGAGGGACGTAACAAGATACATAGAAGCATGCCATATATAACTATTGAATAAAATAAATACAATAAGGGGTGTGCTAACCATCTAAGTGAATGCAATGTGAGGACAACTGTGAGTATATGGGAAGGTGTAGGTTAGACATGTACTGACATAATTTACCAGTCGTGACAACCGGCTAGTATATGCCACACATGCCCCCTATAACACCGGCGCAGGAATACAATAACGTCCAACGTTCTATAGAGTGTGGTATCTATAATATCACCAAGTAACGTCCAACACTCTACAGAACGTGGTATCAGTAATATATAAATACGTCCGTATCACTCCGTCGAGTGCGGTATCTGTATAAAGGGGTGGGTGTCCCATACGCCTACTAGTCGTCCTCCCCGCCCAATATAGATATACAAGTCGAATATAGATATACAAGTTGAATAATCGACGTGCATAACCCGTATCTAAATGTCAAGTCTCTACACTGAAATAATCCTGAATTACTTACTAACCGTGATGCATGTCACATACGCCGATAGCTAGTCGAGCACGCGAACCCGCATCCCAACATAAAATTGTTACTACGAATGTGTAGGAGTGTCAGGTCTCAAAAGATATCAGAGTTTCCTCCAATGGGTGAGTCTGCTAAGGACTAGGTCAAGTATACTAATCATCGATGTATCCGTCAACTGCACCCGAGTCAATCTCGGACGCGCACAGTTGTATCAAATAAAAGCAATAAGGATACAATACAACATATGCATAATTTAAATTAGACAGTAAATATGATAAGGTATCTTGCCTGAGTCCTCAAGCTGTGAATGCCAATAGCCTGCTCCTGCGGTGTCTCCTGGCTGATCCAATGATCCTAAATATACCAATATAATATAGCAAATCTAACATAAGACACTAAGGGAAATACATGCTTAATTATGATGCTGTTCTAGGTACTGTCAGGAGATCATGGTTGGTCGACTACAGTGATACGTGTGCACGTAGCTAGGGTGTACAAGTGTTCTGTCCTCGGCTACTATTTATCTCTTGATAATAGATTACCACGTTATGGGTTACGAAGATGTTTATGTTTTAGTATAATTATGTCCTTATTTTCCATGCTTGAGTATACATGTAAATATCCAGGTTTTTAGGTGAAAAACAAGTCTTTATATTCGAGTCTATCATTAAGGAAATTATAGGTTATTAATGAATACTAAATCTTGTTAATTGTCACCATTCATATATGTAGGTTTAACGTAAGTTTAGGTTTGTGTCCGGGATTTCGACACTCGACACGACGTCACAATGCGAATATCATTAAACACGATACAATGAGAAGGAAAATAGGTCGTTTACCTAGGCGTGGCTGATGGGGGATCTGAGCTTGCTGACGGCTCTCCTCCGGCGGGGCGGATCTCCAGCCGACGTTCAGCAACCACGGCAGCAGCGGCAGCGTACAATAACCACGATAGCAGCAACAGCGACAGTATGTGCAGCAGCGGCAATGGTAGTCGGGTACGACGACAGCGGCGGTCGGGTACGACGACAGCGGCAGTCGGGTACGGCTACAACGACAGTCGGGTACGACTGTTCCAGGGGTGGTCGGAAGTGTTGGAGGCGGTCGGAAGGGATCGGCTTCAATGGGGGAAGTTAGGGATGTTGAGGGAGATGGTGGTGCTGGCGTGTGTGTTGGGTGGTTAGGCGGCTGGGGTTATCCAGTCGGGAAGGGTAGTGCCGACGTACAGGCGGTACTGGAGGCTGTGGCTTAGCGCTCGGGTAGGGGTAATCTCGATCAGGGAAGTAGGGTTGCGGCTAGGGTTTCCTTAGGGTGGTGGAGAGAAAAGAGTTTTAGGGTTTCCCATGAGGGGATTTGTATATTTATATGGTGATGGAGCATGTGGGCTGGCCTCGGGGTTTAGGCCGACCAGGGCTCGAGGGAGTGGGGCTGGTCCACATGAAAGTGTTCATGGGCTGGTCAGGTCCTGTTTGAGATAAAATTGGCCCCCAAACTAATTAAATTAATAACTAATGCACATGGAAAAATTACGGACATTGTGCAACTAAGGTGAGACGCAATGACGAGTATCTAAGGTTGCACAATGGCCAGGGGGTAGTCTGGCATATCTAAGAGGTGTTTATGACCTTGGATGAAAGACAACTACTGGTGTGGTGCTCTAACCTCAAGCAACGTCAAGGTATATTAAGACGTATAATGGACGCACATTAATCCTAATTAATTCCAAATTAATCCTAGTCTATTGATTCAATTCAAATTAATCCCTGAATTGGTCGAGGGGGTTTACAACTATGCTCACAGGAACCTCGTACAACCTGACAATCTGTCTCATATACATCTCTGCTAGCTTCTCCGTAGACATACCCAATTTGAATGGCAAGAAGTGGGCCGATTTGCTCAACCTGTTTACGATGACCTAAATCGCGTCTTTCCCTCATAGATATCATAGAATTCCCAAAACAAAATATATGGTAACATGCTCCCACTTTTACTCTGGAATGGGTTAAAGGACCGTAGGAAACTCTAGAGGAGGGTAAATAGAGTACAACATAATAATCTACCCAATTTAAAAATTAAGTAGAGTGAAGAAAGTTAACTACTAATACTTATAAATAAGACAGTAATGTAAAGTAGTAGGAGTAAGAGAGAGCAAATGCAAACACCAAGATTTTTATCCTGGTTTTTCTCTGATAGGACTAGTCCAGGCCCAAAAACTCTTGCTCGGAGTTGTATCCATTATAATCACCAATAGTGAATCATAAGCTTTGATCCGAAGGCTTGCCACTTCTTACAACCACGAGATTTGATCTGAAGTCTCGCGACTTCACAACAAGAGAGAGAGGAAACTAATGAAGCTAAGATCTTTACAACTCTTGTAGACTTCTAGACCGAGACCGCACTGGGCACTTAGAAGGCTAAGGAGTTGCTCTTGGAGATGGGAAGGTTGAGGCTCAGATGTTTGCTCAATAAGGATTAAAGAATGAAGAATAAGATTGGATGATTTAAAATATGAGATTTTTAATCCCATTTATAGGGTATTGGCAAACAGAATTCACAGAGTTCGAATATATTTTAATTCAAAATTTTGAACGTTGGGCCAAAAAATCTAGGATTTAACAACTAGATTGATTTCATACTATATAGGTGACCGAGTTCGGTCTGAGTTCGACATGAATTAGGTCCGAGTTCGGTTGCCTATTTAGGTAGGGTTTGTGAATGAATATGGAATGATTTGGTGGATGGGTTCGATGATTTATTTGAGTGGACTTTGGGTTATGCCAATGCGACTCAATTTAAATGAGTCCTATACTCAAATAAAGTAAAAAAAATTATATTTGAATGACATAGTACAATCAGTATGTAGCAGCAGTATTAAGTCTTCAGATTATGACATATCGATGAATGGTTTAGTTAACTATCAAAATTAAGTTGACTAAGACCAGATGGGCCAACAATCTCTTATATTTTGATAATTGACAAACTATGAATGATACAGTACTGCAAGTCTTTGAGTATGCACAGCTCCCCTATAATTTGTGGAGCAATTTGAAACACTGAAGTTAACGTCTGAATTTTTGTGTTATTCTTTTCTTTTAAAATACAGTATCATGTTGTTCTTCTCCCCATTATTATTTGATCAAAATGGTGCACTCCCCCAAAATTGGTGAGAAGTTATGTATAATAAGGAAACAAGAGAGTGGAGCATATATAAAATAACAATAATGAGAAGGACCAACAGTTAATAGCGAACAGAGAAATCCATTTCTTTTATTAAAATATATTTTTCAAAAAAAGAAAAATATACAATAAAAATGTGAAGTGGAAACATCATGGTAGATCAACCAAAAGTAATCCTAAAATATTCAAATCCATTGTAGCTTCTAGTTATCATCTTCATCTTCATCATTAGGTTCCGAAGTTCTATTTGGATCAAAGAAAGCATCGGCTGGATCCAAATATCTTTGAACATAGGAGTGATCAATGCAAAATTCTGGTTAGCTGGGATTCCGAAGAATCCAAAATGGTCCGGCTGGGTGTTGAGAGAGAGTATACTGGATATCTAGCAAGGTATTGCCAAGAGCTTGAGTTTGAAGAGTTTGGCGGTGATTAAAAATACGATAGCGTTCGTCTTCTTTGTGGAAGCGATCACACAACAGATTGAAGATAGATTCCAAAGTTTGCGGTGGCTCAGCAGCAATAGGAATGAATTAGCATGATGTGTGTTGGAGTTGGAGGACGAATTATAAGGTAGAAGAAAAGATGGCTCAATCCTACGAACTCTATTGAGGGATAAAGGTTCCTCAAGATATGGACAAGTATCCAATAGAATATCAAAATAACTGAAATGGTTGGCATGTACATGGCGTAAAGTAGTGGACGCCCTTGCTTACGACATTGAATCGTTTGAGATATGATAGTCTGGGGAATATTGAAATTAATGGAGAAATGCAAGTGGTATAATGCTGAGATTTCTAAGTCAGAGACTTCATTAAAGTAGGTCTTCTTAGGTAGAAACATGGAAAAGATAATGTGGTGCATTTTAAAGAAGTGACCATTCAGATATCGAGAATAAAATTTACTGAGTGGACATTCATGAGGTGCACAAAGAATATTTTTGAAAGAGTCTAGAGTTAAGTCATGTTCAAATAGAACTTGCGTAATATTGACGAGGGGTCTACCTTCAACAGGAATGCGTAGGATTTTACCCAAGTCTTCCATATCGAATTCAATAGGAATACCACAGACTCTAGAAGAGATAGTATTATTTTCATATACTAAGTTGTAATAGAACATTTGGATAGCATTAAGAAAATATGAGAACAGATTGCAACGAATTCTTTAAGTTCGAGTTTTTAAAAAATAGGTAGATAGTCATTATAGTGGAGAAAATCAATAGGATGGCCGGGACAAATGGTTCTTTTAGATAAGTCATTAAACCAATAAATAGAGTTTTCTAGGTTTATAAAAGTGAACTATCGAATTCTTCGATGTTTGGCATAATGGGACAGAAAAGAGAATCAGAAAAGGATTCTAGCTTTCTCTTAGGGGCTATAAGGGAAAAGGTTTAGGAAAGAAAAACTAGGCTTTTGTGGAGGAGGAGGTAGTTCTGAATGAAATACTATGAAACAGATGTATAAATAGACCAGCAAAAACCTAAATTAGGAAGATATTTAATGACAAGAATATTCTGGAATAAACCTAACCGAGTTCGGACTGGGCTCAGTCCGAGTTTCGTCCAAATTCTGTGTTCATTTATGTCCAGAATCACAATACAACTTTGATCGATATTTTACCTTTTTGGACTTGATAAAAATACAAAATAAAGATAACCTAGAAAAGTTTGACTCCAAGACCGATGCAGATATTTTTCTATGTTACGCTGCTAAAAGCAAAGGATTCATAGTATTCAACAAGCAATCATTGACTGTTGAAGAATCAATGAACGTTACATTCGATAAACTCAATACGTAGCAAACGATAGTGATAATAAAAGTATTCAACCTGCAACCAATAATACACCTGAAGATACAACTGGTACAAGTTGTTTGGAAAGTCTTCCATGGAGACTAAAATTCTCTACAAATCATCCAAAGGACTTGATAATAGGTGATGTATCAAATGTAGGTATTCCTCTCTATCTTGTCATTAAAGACGTTTGTCTATTAACTGAATTAAAACATAACCTACTCAACATCAGTCATCTAGTTGACCATGGTTATGGCATTAACTTTGTTAAAGACAAATGTTCTATATATGAAAGATCCACAAGTAATGTTATCTTTGAAGGGATTAGGGAAGATAATATTTTTTTTTCTATCTTACAAAAGACACTAACAATGCAGGCAAATGTCTATAAACCAACATAGATGTCAACTGGCTATGGCACATGCGTCTAGGAAATGTAAGCATGGACACTATTGCAATATTTTTCACAAAAAAATTGGTAAGAGGCTTACCAGAGATTACCTTCAAGAAAGATATGGTATGTGCTGATTATGAAAAGAATAAAGCTACTAAATCTTCTTTTAAGTCAATCAACATTGTAAGTACCTCTAGACCACTACAACTCTTGCATATGGACTTGTTTGGACCCAGTAAAGTCGCCAGTCTTGGTAGAAAGCTCTATGCTTATGTCATTGTTGATGATTTTTTAGATATACATGGGTTTATTTTCTTACAAAGAAAATGAAGCATTTTCTGAATTTGTTACTTTTTGCAAAAAGTTTTAAAATGAAAAAGGTTTCATGATTGCTCGCATCCGTAGTAATCATGGAGGTGAATTCAAAAATAGTGATTTCAAAAGATTTTGCAATGAAAATAGTTTTTCTCATGAATTTTTTTGTCCTAGAACTCCTAAAAAATATTTTATGGAGCGGAAGAGTAGAACTCTTGGCGATATAGCTAGAGTCAAGTTAAATCAGTATAACTTTCTAAAATATTTTTGGACTGAAGCTGTAAGTACAATATGCCATGTTTTGAATATGGTGCTTATTTGACCCATATCGAAGAGAACCCCTATGAACTTTGGTTTGGTAGAATTTTAACTATTAGTTACTTTAAAGTTTTTGGATGCAAATGCTTTATTCTCAATACTAAAGATAACCTAGAAAAGTTTGACTCCAAGGTCGATGAAGGTATTTTTCTAGGTTATGCCGCCAAAAGCAAAGGATTTAGAGTATTCAACAAGCAATCATTGATTGTTGAAGAATCAATCAATGTTACATTCGATGAATGCAACACTCAAGTACTAAATGACAGCGGCGATGAAGGGAGTCAACCCATAACCAACAGGACTCCTGAAGATACAACCGGTACAAGTAGTCTGAAAAGTCTGCCAAGGAGACTAAAATTCTCTACAGATCATCCAGAGGACTTGATAATAGGTGATGTATCAAAAAGTCTAAGTACACGTTCTTCAAATAGAGACCATTGTAAATGTTGATTTTATTTCTCAAATAGAACCAATGAATATAGGAGAAGCTTTTGCTGATGAATTTTGGATTTCTGCTATGAAAGATAAACTCAACCAATTTGAACATAATCAAGTTTTTGAACTTGTTCCTAAACCTAATGATTATCCGATCATTGGTACTAAATGGATTTTTAAAATAAATTAGATGAGGATGGTTCAGTTACACGCAATAAAGTACGTCTTGTAGCTTAAGGTTACAACCAAGAGGAAGGCATTGACTACGATGAGACCTATGCTCCTATTGCTAGACTCGAATCTATCTGAATGCTTTGCCCTTTTGCTAGTTTTTATAACTTTGAACTTTTTCAAATGGACGTTAAAAGTGCTTTTCTTAGTGGCTTTATAAAAGAAGAAGTTTTTGTTAAGCAACCCCCTGGTTTTGAAGATTTCAAATACCTTGAGCACGTATTCAAGCTACGAAAGGCTCTATACAGACTCAAACAAGCCGCACGAGCTTGGTATGAGCGTATTAGCTCCTTTATACTTGGACACAGTTTTTGGAAAGGAAAAGTTGATACAACTCTTTTTATAAAATCTTCTGCTGATTCTTTGTTATTAGTACAAATTTATGTAGATGATATCATATTTGGATCTACTAATGAGATGCTATGTAACAAGTTTGCTTAGTATATGCAGAGTAAATTTAAGATGAGCATGATAGAAGAACTAACATTCTTTCTTGGATTGCAAATCAAGCAAGATTCATAAGGAACCTTCATAAATCAGGCTAAATACACGAAGGATTTGCTCAAAAAGTTTAATATGGATAATGCAAGCCTATCGGAACTCCAATGGCAACATCCACCAAGCTTGACCTTGATGAGAGCGATAAACCAACAGACATACGTAAGTATTGAGGTTTATTATATCTAACTGCTATCGTTCAAACATCATGTTTGTTGTATGTCTTTATGCCAGATATCAGGCTAAACCTAAGGAATCACATCTGTGCGCAATTAAGCGTATCTTCAGATACCTTAAAGGGACTTTGTCAATATGATTATGGTATCCCAAAATTATGTCCTTTGACCTTATCAGTTATTTGGATGCTAATTTTGCTGGATGCAAAGTCGATCAAAAAAGTACCAGCGTCACTTGTCATTTCCTAGGAAAGTCTTTAGTCTCCTCGTTTAGCAAAAAAAAATTTTTTGTTGCATTATCAACAATTGAGACTGAATATAACGCCGCAGGCCGTTGTTGTGCACAAATTTTGTGGATGAAGCAAATCCTAGAAGACTTCAATCTGCACTACAAAAAAATTTATATTCTTTGTGATAACACTAGCACTATTAATCTCACTAAAAATCCAATATGCCATTCACGCACTAAGCACATAGAAATCAGACATCATTTTCTAAGGGATCGTCAACTACACGGAGATATTTGTTTGGAATATGTTGACACGAAATATCAATTAGTAGACATCTTTACTAAGTACACATTTATCAAATAGAGATACCATTGTAAATGTTGCTTTTATTTCTTAAATAGAACCAAAGAATATAAGAGAAGCTTTTGCTGATAAATTTTAGATTTTTGCTATGCAAGAGAAACTCAACCAATTTGAATGTAATCAAGTTTGGAAACTTGTTCCTAGACCTAATGATTATCCGATCATTGGTACTAAATAGGTTTTTCGAAATAAATTAAATGAGGATGGTTCAGTTATACGTAATAAAGCATGTCTCGTAGCTCAAAGTTACAACCAAGAGAAAGGCATTAACTATGATGAGACCCATACTCCTGTTGCTAGACTCGAATCTATCTGAATGCTTCGTGCATTTTCTAGTTTTCACAACTTCAAAATTTTTCAAATAGACGTTAAATGTACTTTTCTAAATGGTTTTATAAAATAATTGTTTTTGTTAAGCAACCCCCTGGCTTAAGATTTCAAATATCCTGACCACATATTCAAGCTACGAAATGCTTTATACGGACTCAAACAAACCCCACGAGCTTGGTATGAGTGTCTTAGCTCCTTTTTACTTGGAAACAGTTTTTTAAAAGAAAAAGTTGATACAACCCTTTTTATAAAATCTTCTGTTGATTCTTTATTATTAGTGCAAATATATGTAGATGATATCATATTTGGATCTACTAATGAGTTGCTATGCAATGAGTTTGCTAAGTGTATGCAGAGTAAGTTTGAGATGAGCATAATGAAAGAACTAACATTCTTTCTTATAACCTCCGTATCCTGAAATTCTAGCTTAAATATTATTATTAGGTTAATTTGGGACTATTTGGATTTTTTCACAATTTTTAGTTAATTAAAAACTAGTAACACTAATTTTTTAAGAATTTTAAGAATTTATTTAGGATCAAATATAATTAAAAATATCCCAAACTTTTATTTTAGATTCTAAATAATTAAATATATTTTCTAGAATTTTTTGGGATTTTTTTGATTATTTTTAGCATTTATTTTGATTTAATTATGAAAAATTGAATTAAAAACTAATTTTCAGAAAAAGAAAACCTAATAAAACTAACCCGCCTAGTCTGCAGCCAGCCTGGCCCGCGTGTCAGCCAGTGCAGCCCAGTCAGGGGGGCCCAGCGGTCAGTGAGAGAGGGCGAGGGTGGGTGCAGGTGGAGTCGGTCCAAGCCAAGCCGAGCTGAGCTGAGCCGAGTCCTAATCCGACTCGGACTTAGCCGAGCCAAGCCGGCTTGAACGCTGGCCATTCGATCCGAGCGGGCAGTAGCGGATGGACGCCATGTAGCACATCCTTTAGCCGTGGCTGCTCTCTCTCTCCTCTATATATATAGTATTTAGTTTATAATTTCTAGGGTTTCTTTTAGCCAATTTTAGGAAATTGTCATCTAGGATTTTCTTCATCTTCCAGAAGCTATTACTCATAGCTTCGAACTCCAAACGTGGCCTAGTTTCTTGTATTAGAACCGTATTGGAATATGTAAATTATTTCACAAATTTTTGAATATTAAATACTGAAAAATTCATAGAGCACAATATGTCAAAAATAGACGCGTCTCGATATTTTTGCGATTTTGGGAGAACCATGAATCAGAATCATGAACCATTTGAAGTTTCGAAAAGATAATGTTGAGATCATTGACATATGTTTTTCTCAGAATTTAATTCAAAATATTTCTCTGCTATTAATTCTATAGAACTTCTAGGTTATCAATCAACCACCATTGCACAATACGATTTTGTATGTGCAATAATTTCCAAACAAACTTGATCCGGATGAGCCATAAATTCTAGCATATTTATGACACTAAAACATGAAACCATGCATGAAAGTTGAGTTTGTATCGGTTGACTTTTTGGTCAACTGATTGCCTCGATTTGCGTGCCATGAGTCTCGTGTTGATAAAATTTAGTTTCTTTGGACAAAATTTAGGAATTAACCTAAAAATCAGAATAATAAGATTAAAATAGAATTTTAGAGTAATTATTCTAGAATTAAATAAATTAAAATAACTTCTTTTGACATGGTAAATTTGTACTACATATGCTATTTGGACTGTGACTTGGATTCTGACTCATACCAGCTAAGGACCACAGGCGAGTATATTTTCGTAATTAATTTCAGTGCTTGATAGTCTCTATAATGCATGCTTAGTATTGATTTTTTTGATTCTTGACACTTGCTACACGGATTAGTATGATGGATTCTTATTATGAGATACGTGACTGTTCTGGATTATTGTTATCTCTTTGTGACTGATTCAGAATCCATGTTGTACTCGTGGGGGGAGGGGGGAAGAAATACTTAGTGGACGTGTGAACTATTCTTTCTATCCTATAGTCTTACTGGAATAATATCAGCCATGCACGACACGTGTGGTTTGTTAGATTTTATCCCTTAGTCGTTCACATGTCAACAGGATATTTCAAATCACATAGGGTAGTTGTTCATATCTGTTCTTCCATACATTTCAGTTATTTCCTTTGTTGCTTGGAGATATTGTATTATATGTTGCCATGATAGGACTTTAGCATTTATTTATTCTAGTTGCCTTATTATGATTTTAGTTTTGTTGCTATCATATATTCGTTACTATTTATTGTCTTATAGCTTCTACCATGTGTTGGAACTATTTTTACTGTGATGTACTCGTTCCCTTCCTGAATGGATAAATATTTTAGGTGACTACAATAAGGATGCAATCCCTATACATTATGGACCATATGCTAGCGACATAATAAAGCCTGATCCTTCCCTTTCGGAGGATCATGGAGAGTTAGCAGCTCAGATACCGTCTACAATGGAGTAGTTTAGTAGTAGTTGATTTTGTTAGTTATTTTGGATCGGATTATTCTTCGGCAATTTTTCTAAAGTATTTTGAGTATTGTACTCTGGATATTTATATTTTGGGGAGATTCCTTGAACCCGCATCAAGACTATTATTTTATTATTATCTTGGTGTATTCATTAAACTAGTGCCTGTGATTGAGTATAGTGTTGAGATCTATATATGTTGTGAGTTGTAGATTATCCTTGTGGCTTATTATACAACATTCTACTGCCTATACTGCAGCGTAGGCTGGACGTACCCATGACTCATACCTAAATCTAGGGTACGGGTCGTGACATATTTTAGTGGTGGCCCACGCAGGTCAGGTTTTGCACAAGGTTACGAACTCGTAGTGGTACTCAAATTAGATGTACGACTATAAGCCTGTAATAGGATATACATACTAGGGATAAGAAGATACTCAATCATAATAAGGGATCCCATATACTCAACTTGCTAACCCTTACTATTTCCTTTCGAGCAATCAAACCTCTTCCATAGTTGTTTGTCCTTCTTGAATACTTTCTTATCTTGTGCCATATCAATTGAATTCTTATTGCTTTCAACCTTTTAGAATGCCACCCAAGACTAGAATACGCGGTGCCATAGCTAATGGTGCTTTTCCCATACCATCCGCATCGCAGGAGGCCTCATCAGCTGGATCGGGGAGTCTTCCTCCTCCTCCTCCTCAGCCATTACACGAACTCTTCAGAAGCATGATGGAGGCTCAAAAGACTTAGGTAGAGGCTCAGAGGCAACAGACAAAAATATTGAAGGTAGGAATAGAAAATGCCTAATAGGTTTCCCTAGCAGCCATAGGGAGGGTTGCCCAGTAACCACAACAGCATGCCGCTCAACCGAAGGTAGGAAACATCCAGGACTTTAAGAAGATGAAGCCTTGGATGTTCAAGGGGATAGAGGGAATCCTCTATGTTGATGAGTGGCTCGAGGATATCGAGCGGATCATGAGAGTTTTTTGACTTTCTGAGGACCTGAAGATTGAGGCGGTTGGCTTACAGCTTCACGATATTACTCGCACTTGGTTCAAAAATGAGCCTAAGATTGCGGATCCAAACCTGACTTAGGAGCAGTTCAAGGACCTCTTTAAGAGGAAATTCTTTCCTGTAGTAGCCATAGGGGTTCTGGAGAAGCAATTCTAGAACTTGGAGCAGAACGGGATGACCATGGATGTGTATGCTGCAGAATTTGGCAGGCTGAGCCTATTCGTAGAGTGCATGGTGAGGGAACCAGAGGATAGAGCTAGAATATTCAGAGAGGGCTTGAACCAAGAGGTCAAGATCCATATTTCTTTGGCTCATACAAGTTTTCCTGACATATTGGCAGAGGCTCAAAGAGTCGAGGTGGATATGGGTCTTCGGAACAAAAGAAACATGGATGCTATCGACGATGGTAGTAGTCAGGGGTAGGCAAAGCGTCCATAAGTTTAGCCAAGGACCTTCCAATAGCAACAATAACAGTACCGTGCCCCAGTCAGAGCCCCAGCTCAGCAAGTGCAACAGTAGCCACAGAGACAAGTATAACAAGCACCCCTATACAATTATTGCAAGAAGCCAGGGCTTTCATGGGAGATCTGCCGGAAGAGATTAGGCGTGTGCCTATACTGTGGATCACCTACGCATCAGATGAGAGAGTGTCCTACCGTACCCCCTATAGGAGGATCCTCAGCCCAGAGAGGACCAGTTGGACCACCAGTGGCCCCGCAGCAAAGAGGACCCCCACTTCCTACACAACAACAACAGTTTGCCTAACACCAGCAAAGGGGAGTAACTCCATATGGCAGAGCTTTTGCCATGATTGTAGAGGAGGCTGAGCCGACTAGTGATGTGATAGCAGGTTCTATTCTTCTTGATTCTATTCTTGTATTTGCCTTATTTGATTTTGGTGCATCTGGTGTATCGTATAGCTTCATATCTGTATCCTTTGTGCTTAAGCATAGTTTAGTAACAAAACCCTTGAGTTGGAGTTACAAGATCACGACTGGTGGAGGCACTATCCTAGTCAGTGATACTTGCAAGGGGCATCATGTTATCTTAGGAGGCCATAATTTGGATGCTAGTTTACTCGTAATGCCGCTTTCGAGTTTTGACATTGTCCTTGGAATAGATTGGTTGAGTATGCACCATGCTAGCATAGACTATCGTGGAGGACATATCCTGTTCCGCCCTCCAGGAGAGCCAAAATTTGTGTTTGTTAGAGGAGGAGTTGAGCAGAGTGATAGAATTATTTGTGGATCCATGGTAGCAGAGAAGGACTTGCCACACCCTATTGTTACAGAATTTTTAGACTTATTTCCTGAGGAGCTACCAGGATTGCCACCGAACAAAGATCTTGAATTTTTTATAGACTTAGTGCTTGGGGCAGAGTCGGTGTCGCAGCAAGTCTACATGATCAACAATAATAAGCTGGCAGAATTGAAGAAGCAGGTTGATGATTTGCTAGACAAGGGTTTTATTAGATCGAGTTCCTCGCCTTGGGGAGCCCAGGTCTTATTTGTACCAAAGAAAGATGGGTTGGTGCAAATGTGCATTGATTACAGGGCTCTGAACAACCTCATCATCAAGAACAAATATCCGCTACCAAGAATAGATGATCTTTTTGATCAGTTGAGCAGTGCGGGAGTATTTTCAAAGATTGATTTGAGGTCTGGCTATCATCAGTTAAAGGTAAAGAAGGAAGATATTCCAAAAACTGTATTTCGGACAAGATATGGCCAATATGAGTTTATAGTGATGCTATTTGGGTTGACTAATGCCCCAACAGTCTTCATGAACTTGATGAATAAGGTATTCCACTAATACCTTGACAAGTTCATAGTAGTATTCATAGATGATATCCTTGTCTATTCGAAGATACCAGAAGAGCACGAGAAGCATCTAAAGATTGTGCTAGAGACCCTTCGGAAGGAGAAGCTCTATGGAAAACTCTCGAAATATGAGTTCTTCCTGGATAAGATAGAGTTCCTTGGGCATGTGGTAATTAGAGACATAATTTTGGTGGATCCAAAGAAGATTGCTGCTGTAGAGTCTTGGACCACTACAAGTTCTATTGCAGAGATCAGAAGCTTCTTAGGAATGGCTGGATATTACAGGAAATTTGTAAAGGATTTTTCTCGGATTGCAGAGCCGTTGACTAGACTCACTCAGAAGGATGTGTAGTTCGTGTGGACCGAAGAAAGTCAGGCTACATTTAATGAGCTAAAGAAGAGATTGACCACATCACCTATTTTGACAGTGTCATCAGGGACGCGTAAATTTGTCATTTATAGCGATGCTTCGGGGAAGATCTTGGGATGTGTTCTAGATCAGAACAAGAAGGTGGTGGCATATGCTTTTAGACAATTGCGGCCATATGAGAGAAACTATCCCACTAATGACTTGAAATTAGTAGTGGTAATTTTTGCTCTAAAGCTATGGAGACATTATCTTTACGGAGAGCGTATGAAAATATACACTGACCATAAGATCTTGAATTACATCTTTACACAAAAGAGCTAAATATGAGGCAGCGTAGGTGGCTAGAACTGATGAAGGATTTTGATATCTCACTATAGTATCATCCAGGGAAGGCTAACGTGGTTGCCGATGCCTTAAACAGGTATCCAGTAGCGATGTACTTGACAAAGGATCGTCGCTTATTAGTAGACTTGGATAGCCTGGGCATCGAGGTTATTATTTCAGGGTTGGAGACGCAGATAATGGACATGCAGATTCAGTCAGGGTTGATAGAGAAGATCCGAGGGACACAGTACCAGGATGAGGGTCTGCGAAACCTCAGAGCTCAAGTGCAGGCAGGATTGATGGATGACTTCTCTATTATTGAGGATGGTTCACTAAGGCACGGGACTAGGTTATGTATGCCTAGTGGGGACCTGCGGGAAGAGATCATGCAGGAGGCTCATCGTTCCCAGTATTTTATACATCTAGGAGCTAACAAGATGTATAGGGACCTGAGGGAACACGTGTGGTGGTATGGGATAAAGCGAGAGGTAGCATGTTTTGTCTCCAGATATTTAGTATGCCAGCAGGTCAAAGACGAGAGGCAAAGACCAGGAGGATTGCTACAGTCCCTACCAATTCCTGAGTGAAAATGGGAGCATTTTACGATGGATTTTGTTTCCGGACTTCCACGCACTCCAGGAGGAAAGGACGCTATTTGGGTCATTGTTAACAGGCTGACCAAATCAGCCCACTTTTTGCCTTTTAAAGTGGGATTGACCACAGAGATGCTCGCCGATTTATATATGAGACAGATAGTCAGGCTGCATGGAGTTCCAGTAAATATCGTGTCTGATCGGGATAGTAGATTTATGTCCCACTTTTGAAGGAGTTTACAGGCTAGCTTAGGTACCCAACTCAAATTTAGCACTGCTTACCACCCTCAGACGGATGGACAGTCAGAGAGGACTATTCAGATGCTCGAGGATATGCTTCGGACATGTGTACTAGATTTTGGTGGCTCGTAGGAGGATCATCTTCACCTGGTAGAGTTTGCATACAATAATAGCTATCAGGCTAGTATCGAGATGTCTCCTTTCGAGGCTTTGTATGGTAGGAGATGCCAAACTCTATTATCTTAGGACGACCTAGGAGAGAGAGTACTTTTGGGACCAGAGATGGTAGTTGATGCTGCAGAAAAAGTGAAGCATATTAGAGAGAGACTTCGTGTGGCTCAGGACAGACAGAAGCAGTGGGCCGATAGCCACAGGAGACCGCTAGAGTTTGACGTATCGATTTATTTATTTAAATATCTATTATGTTCTTAGATTATGCATCAAGTTCCTGTTTTGGCATAGGTTGACGACTTAGTGTTCATGAGGATCTCTCCGACACGTGGAATAATTCGTTTCAGTGGAGGTGGAAAGCTTAGTCCAAGATTCATCGGACCTTTCAATATTCTAGAGAAGGTCGGGGCAGTAGCTTATCGACTAGCCTTACCGCCTACATTGGAAGGAGTACACAACGTGTTCCATGTATCCCAGCTGAGGCGATACCTGGCAGATCCTAGCCATGTATTAGATTATTCAGAGCTTGAGGTTGGACCAAGCCTCCGTTATCCGAGCAGCCTGTGGAGATCCTAGACTGCAGAGATAAAGTACTTCATAACTAAGTAATTCCCTTGGTTCGTGTCGCTTGAAGGCATCATTCTCCCGGTGAATCCACTTGGGAGCGGGAAGAGGAGATGCGAGAGCGTTACCCCTATCTTTTTGCACCATGAGGTAATTTTCTTCTTGTATTTGTTCTGCCCTAAATTTTGAGGACAAATTTTTTTTAGGAGGGTAGACTTGTAACCTTCGTATCCTGAAATTCTAGTTAAATGTTGTTATTAGGTTAATTTGGGGCTATTTGGATTTTTTCACAATTTTTAGTTAATTAAAAACTAATAACACTAATTTTCTAGGACTTTTAAGAATTTATTTTAGGGTCAAATATAATTAAAAATATCCCAAACTTTTATTTTAGGTTCTATATAATCAAATATATTTTCTAGAATTTTTTTAGAAATTTTCTGATTATTTTTAGCATTTACTTTGAGTTAATTATGAAAAACTGAATTAAAAATTAATTTTCAGAAAAAAATCTAATAAACCAACCCGCCCAGTCAGCACCCAGCCTGGCCCGTGTGTCAGCCAGCGTGGCCCAGTCAGCGGGGCCCAGCGGTCAGTAAGAGAGGGCGAGGGTGGGTGCAGGTGGAGTCGGTCCAAGCTAAGCTGTATTCGACTCAGACTCAACCAAGCCAAGCCTGCTTGAACGTTGGACGTTCGATCCGAGCGGGCAGTAGTGGATGGAAGCCACGTCGCACATCCTTTAGTCGCGGTTGCTCTCTCTCTCTCCTATATATATATATAGTATTTAGTTTATAATTTCTAGGGTTTCTTTTAGCCGATTTTAGGGAATTGTCATCTAGGGTTTCCTTCATCTTCCAGAAGCCATTACTCATAGCTCCAGACTCCAAATGCAGCCCAGTTTCTTGCATTAGAATGTATTGAGGTTAGTTTTCTGAATATATAGATTGTTTTATGAAATTCTGAATATTAAATTCTGAAAAATTCGTAGAGCACAACATGTCCAAAAATAGATGCGTCTCGGTGTTTTTATGATTTCGGGAGAACCATGAATCAGAATCATGAACCGTTTAAAGTTTCGGAAAGATAATATTGAGATCATTGATATATGTTTTTCTTAGAATTCAATTCAAAATATTTCTATGTTGTTAATTCTGTAGAACTTCTAGGTTAGCAATCAACCACCGTTACACAATACAATTTTGCATGTGCAATATTTTCCAAAGGAACTTGAATATGGATGAGCCATAAATTCTAGCATATTTGTGACACTGAAATCTACAGGAAACCATAAATGAAAGTTGAGTTTGTATCGGTTGACTTTTCGGTTAGCAGATCGTCTCAATTTGTGTGCTATGAGTTTCGAGTTGATAAAATTTAGTTTCTTTGGACAAAATTTAGGAATTAACCTAAAAATTAGAATAATAAGATTAAAATAAGATTTTTGATTAATTATTCTAGAATTAAATAAATTAAAATAACTTATCTTTTGATATGGTAAATTTGTACTACATAGGCTATTTGGACTGTAACTTGAATTCTGACTCATACCAGCTAAGGACCAAAGGTGAGTACATTTGCATGATTACTTTCAGTGCTTGATAGTCTCTATAATGTATGCTTAGTATTAATTATTTGATTCTTGACACTTGCTACACGGATTAGTATGATGGATTCTTATTATGAGATACGTGACTGTTCTGGATTATTATTATTTCTTCGTGACTGGTTCAGAATCCATGTTATACTCGTGGGGAGGAGAAATACTTAGTGGACGTGTGAAGTACCCTTTCTATCCCATGGTCTTACTGGAATAATAGTAGCCATGCACGATATGTGTAGTTTACCAAATTTTATCCCTTAGTCGTTCACATGTCAACAAGGTATTTCAAATCACATAGGGTAGTTGTTCCTATCTGTTCTTCCATACATTTCAGTTATTTCCTTTGTTGCTTGGAGATATTATACTATATGTTGCCATGACAGGACTTTAGCATTTATTTATTTTAGTTGCCTTATTGTGATTTCAATTTTCTTGCTATCATATATTTGTTACTATTTATTGTCTTCTAGCTTCTACCATGTGTTGGAACTATTTTACTGTGATGTACTCGTTCCCTTCCTGACTGGATAAATATTTTAGGTGACTATAATGAGGATGCAATTCCTACACATTATGGACCATTTGCTAGCGACATAATAGAGCCTGATCTTACCCTTCTGAAGGATTTGGGAGAGTTAGCAGCTCACATACCGTCTGTAATGGAGTAGCTTAGTAGTAGTTGATTTTGTTAGTTATTTTGGACCGAATTATTCTCCGACAAATTTTCTAAAGTATTTTGAGTATTGTACTTTTGATATTTAGATTTTAGAGAGATTCCTTAAACCCGCATCAAGACTATTATTTCATTATTATCTTGGTGTATTCATTAAACTAGTGCCTGTGATTTAGTATAGTGTGGAGATGTATATATGTTGTGAGTTTTAGATTATACTTATAGGTTATTGTACATCTTTCTACCGTCAACACTACGACGTAGGCTGGACGTACCCATACCTAAAAGAATCTATCTGAATGCTTTCTGCTTTTTCTAGTTTTCACAACTTTAAACTTTTTCAAATGGACGTTAAATATGCTTTTCTAAATAGTTTTATAAGAGATTTTTTTTTTAAGCAACCCCTTGGCTTTGAAGATTTTAAATATCCTGACCACATATTCAAGTTACGAAATGCTCTATATGGACTCAAACAAACCCCACGAGTTTGGTGTAAGTGTCTTAGCTCCTTTTTACTTGGAAATAATTTTTTAAAAGGAAAAGTTGATAAAACCCTTTTTATAAAATCTTCTGCTGATTCTTTGTTATTAGTGCAAATATATGTAGATGATATCATATTTGGATCTACTAATGAGTTTCTATGCAATGAGTTTGCTAAGTGTATACAGAGTAAATTTGATATGAGCATAATAGGAGAACTAACATTCTTTCTAGGATTGCAAATCAAGGAAGATTCACAAGGAACATTCATCAATCAGGCTAAATATACGAAGAGTTTTCTCAAAAAGTTTGACATGGATAATGCAAAGCCTATCAAAATTCTAATGGCAATATTGACTAAGCTTGACCTTGATAAAAGTGGTAAATCTATAGATATACGTAAGTATGGAGGTATGATTGGTTGTTTATTACACCTAACTGATAGTCGTCCAGACATCATGTTTGCTGTATGTCTTTGTGCTAGATATCATGATAATCCTAAGGAAACACATCTGTGCGCAGTTAATCGTATCTTCAAATACCTTAAAGGGACTTTGTCGGCAGGCTTATAGTATCTCAGAACCACGTCCTTTGACCTTATTGGTTATTCGGATGATGATTTTGCTGGATTCAAAGTCGATCAAAAAAGTACTAGCGATACTTGTCATTTTCTAGGAAAGTCTCTAGTCTCCTGGTTTAGCAAAACGCAAAATTCTGTTGCATTATCAACAACTGAGGTCGATTATATCGTCGTCGGCCGTTGTTGTGCACAAATTTTGTGGATGAAGCAAATTCTAGAAGACTTTAATCTGCACAACAAGAATATTTCTATTCTCTGTGATAACACTAGCACTATTAATCTCACCAAAAATCCTATATGCCATTCACGCACTAAGCACATAGAAATCAGACATTATTTTCTAAGGGATCATCAACAACACAGAGATATTTGTTTGGAATATGTTGACACCGAACATCAATTAACATACATCTTTACTTAACCTTTAGCTGAAGATCGATTCAACTTTATCCGTCGAGAATTAGGTCTTTTAGATTCTGATAAAATATAAGAATAGTAAGATGCTTTAAATTCTTATTCAGTCTAAGTTCTTCAAAGTTTGGTTATTTTTGGATACAAGCCGGAAGGGCCCTTCTGTCAACCAGGTATAAATAATCTTAAGCGATACGGTATTTAAGTATCTTCGGACCATCGCTAGCTAGGATCCGGCTCCTACAGCTACTCCAAGATAATCTAAACCATTAAAAACTTACAATCTGATAAAGCCCATTTAGAACTTATTGTTCTATATTTATATCAAGTCAAGAAAGGCAAAATATCGATTAAAGTTGCATTGTGATTCTGGAAATAAATAAAAATAGAATTCGGACCGAACTCGATAAGCATTATTCCAGAATATTTTTGTCATTAAACATCTTCCTAATTAAGATTTTTGCTGGTCTATTTATACATCCTTTCGTGGTTAAACCTTCAGACCAACGAAAAACTACCTCATTCTCACAAAAGCCTAGTTTTTTTCTTCCTAAACCTTTCCCTTTATGGCTCATAATAGAAATTTAGAACCCTTTTTTTATTCTCTCTTCTGTCCCATTATGCCAAGCATCGGAGAATTCAATGGTTTCACCTTTAAAAACTTAGAAAACTCTATTGATTGGTTTAATGAATTCTCCAAAAGAACTATTTGTCCCGGCCATCCTATTAATTTAGACCACTATAATGACTATCTAACTATTTTTCAAAAATTTCAACTTGAAGAATTTGTTGCAACCCGTTCTCGTATTTTTCTCAATGCTATCCAAATATTCTATTGTAACTTAACATATAAAAATGATACTATCTTTTCTAGAGTTCTTGGTATTCTAATTGAATTTGATGCGAATGACTTGGGTGAAATCATATGCATCCCTGCGGAAGGTAGACCTCTCGTCAATATTACACAAGTTCAATTTGAAGACGACTTAACTCTAGAATCTTTCAAAAACATTCTTTACGCCCCTCATGAATGTCCTCCTGGAAAATTTTATGCTCTCTATCTGAATGATCACTTCTTTGAAATGCACTGCATTATCTTTTCCACGTTTCTACCTAAGAAGACTTACTTTGATGACGTCTCTTAATTAGAAGTATAAACTTTATACTATTTGTATTTCTCTATTCATTTCAATGTTCCCCAGACCAGCATCTCTCAAATGGTTCAATATCGCAAGAAAGGGCGTCCACTACTTTACGCTATATACTTGCCAACCATTTTCAGCTACTTTGACATTCCTTTGGATACATGTCCACATCTTGAGGAACCTTTGTCCCTCAATATAGTTCGTAGGATTGAACCATCTTTACTTTTACCTTATAACTCATCCTCAAACTCCAACATACATCCTGCTGATTCCTCTTCTACTGCTGCTGAGCCACCACAAATTTTGGAATCTATCTTCAATCTGTTGTGTGATCGCTTCCACAAAGAAGACGAATGCTATTATATTTTTGATCACCGCCAAACTCTTCAGACTCAAGCCCTTGGCAACACCTTGATAGATATCCAGTATACATTATCTCAGCATCCAGCTGAACAATTTCCTATTCTCCAGAATCCCAACCAACCAGGATTTCGCATTAATCACTCCTATATTAAGAGGTATTTGGATCCAGCCGATGCTTTTATTGATCCAAATAGAACAGCTGAACATGATGATGAAGATGAAGATGATAACTAGATACTATAATGGATTTTAATGGTTTAGGCTTAGTTTAGTTGATCTACTTTGATGTTTCCATTGCACAATTTTAATTGTATAATTTTTTTAGAACTACTGTTTAATAAAAGAAATAGATTTCACTATTTGCCATTAATTATTAGTCTTCTTATTATTGTTATTCTATATATGTTTCACTCTCTTGTTTTCTTGTCATACATAATATCGTACCGCTTTTGGGGGAGCACGCCATTTTGATCAAATGACAATGGGGGAGAAGAATAATATGATACTATATTGGAAAAGAATAACACAAGTTTTAGACGTTGACTTCAGTATATCATATTGTTCCACAAACTGCGGGGGAGCCGTGCACACTCAAAGACTTACAGTATCATTCATAGTTTGTCAATTATCAAAATAGGGGAGATTGTTGGCCCATCCGGTCTTAGTCAACTTGATTTTGATAGTTAACTAAACCATGTATCGATATATCGCAATATAAAGACTCAACACTGCTGCTAAATATTATTTGTACTGCATCATTCAAATATAATTTTTTACTTTATTTGAGTATAGGAGTTATGTACATTGAGTCGTATTGATAACCCAAAGTCCACTCAAATAAAATATCGAATCTATCTACCAAATCAACCCACATTCATTCACAAACCTTACAAAAATAGGCAACCGAACTCAGGCCGAATTCGTGCCAAACTTATACTGAACTCGGTCACCAATTTGGTATAAAATCAACCCAGTTATTAAACCCCTGATTTCCTGGCCCAATATTCAAAAATTTGAATTAAAACCTATAAAAAATTTGGCCGAATTCCGTTTGCCAATACCCTATAAATATGATTGAATTTTATACTCTTAATATCTCTTTATATTCTACAATCTTGAATCCTTAGAGAGCAAACACCTGAGCCTCAACTTTTCCATCTCCAAGAGCAACTCCCTAGCCTTCTAAGTGCCAAGTGCGATCTCGGTCTAGAAGTCTACAAGAGTTGTAAAGAGCTTGGCTCCATCAGTTTTCTCCCTCTATCTTGCTGTGAAGTTGTGAGACTTCGGATAAAATCTTATGGTTGTAAAGAAATTGCAAGCCTTCAGATCAAAGCTTGTGATTCACTATTGGTGATTATAGTGGATACAACTCCGAGCAAGAGTTCTCGTCACTGGACTAGTCCTCTCAGAGAGAAACTAGTATACATCGCTGTGTTTGTATTTGCTTTCTCTTACTCTTACTACTTTATATTACTGTCTTGCATATACACTGTTAGTTGCTAGCTGCCTGCACTCTATTCAGCCCCTCTAGAGTTTCTCTACAGTCCTTCAGATAGCTTGCTCATAGCCTTCATCACTATTTTGGACAAGAAGAGCACTGAGAGAATGTTCTATTGCCCGGATATAGAGTAAGAAGGGCTTTCCCATGATTGGGGACACCAACACCGGGGGGTTTGTGAGGTACTTCTTAATGTCATCGAATGCTTGCTAGCACTCTTCCATCCAGGCGAAGGAGACTCCCTTCTTCATGAGATGAGTAAAGGGACAACATCGTCCGAAAAGATTGGCTATAAATCTCCTAATGTATGCCAGTCTTCTCTGCAAACCACAAAGTTCTCGTAGGTTCTTTGGAGGGTGCATATCTAGGATAGCCTTAGTCTTCTCATGGTCAATATTAATACCCTTTGAAGTTATAATAAATCCCCAAAACTTGCTACTGTAGACTTCCAATAATGACTTGTTGGGGTTCATCTTAAGTTGGTGGGCTCGCATTAGATCAAAAACCGTCTTCAGGTCATGGAGATAATCATCTTAAAAACAGCTCTTGATAGCGATGTCATTAACATAATATTGTACTGTCTTACGCAGATGGTCATGAAAGATAGTGCTCATAGCTCATTGGTATGTTGCACCTTCATTCTTCAGAAGAAGGGCATTATGGTGTAATAGTGACCCATATTGGTATCCGAAATAATGTATGCATCTCATCGTCTGGAAATATCTTGATTTGGTTGTAGCCTGAGAATTCATCCATGAAGGACATACGCTCGAAGCCATATGTGTTGTCGATCATCACATCTGTGATTGGGAGAGGGAATTATTGGCCCAATATTTATGTTGAGTTTTTGAATATGGCTAATCAATTAAGTTTTGCATTATGGTAATCGATCAATCACTATAGTATCTTCCAGCATTGTCCAGATATACAATATTTGCTTCTGTATATTTCCTTGTTCGTCTAATATATACTTGCAGAAAGTAATAAGAAAGATCAGCAATGGACATATTCTATATGATGATGAGCCAAAACGGAGTTATACTAGAAGGTTTCTCTGAACTGTCGACAAGAAAAAATGCATCTTCAAGTCAGGAAATATTTAAGAAGATTGGCGTCATCATAGTGCTTTTGGTTTATATATATAATTTGATATTTTATTTGAGTCTAGCAATTTTGTACATCGAGTCACACTGGCATAACCCAAGTCCACTCAAATAAATCCATGAACCTATCCACAAATCAGTCTACATTCAACCCAAACCTTACCAGAATAGACAACAGAATTCAGACCAAATTCGGGCCGAACTCGGACCGAACTCGGTTGCCCTTTTGGTATGAATTCAACCAGTTTAATTAGCTCCTAATTTTTTGGCCCAACGTTCAAAAATTTGAATTAAATCCCATCCGAACTTTGACCAAATTCTGCTTACCAATATCCTATAAATATGATTGAAATTCCGACAATATTCAATCATCCAAGCATTTAATCTTTCAATCCTTTAAGTGAGTAACACCCTTGAGCCTTAAACTTCCCATCTCTAAGATCAACTCCTTAGCCTTCTAAGTGCCAAGTGCGGTATCGGTCCAGAAGTCTACAAGAGTTGTAAAGAACTTAGCTCTATCAGTTTTTTCTATGTGAAGTCTATCTGCCCTTCATATCAAACGAATGTGTGTGAAGTTGCGAGCCTTTGGATCAAAACTCGTGGTTGTAAGAAGGCGGCAAGCTATAATTTAAGAATTTAGCACCGAGGAGAATGTTGGTGATTGCAAAGCTACAAAGGTCATCTACCAAGCAATTGAAAAACATAAGTATGGCCACTTGAGCCATTTTTGTAACGTACTAATTAATTTTTTCTTGAATTGCTATAATTTAAGAATCTTGCATATCTCTTATTAATATCTTTTATTTGATATTTATTTAAATTAAAGAGAGTTGTGATACTGGCATGATTAGTAATTTTTTTGTAATTACTTCTATTCAGTATGACGAGTTGATTAGCCTCAGTGATTAGTTCATACTATGGAGCTACTTACTTTCTATTAGTATGACCCAATTGTCTATGCATGCTTTATAACTTTTAGTAAGATTTATTTTTCAAGAATTAGGATTCTGAATTTTGATGTTCTATGATGCTATAATTAGCATATATACCTATTAAATCTAAATTCTTTAAAGTTAAGTTTACTATTGTTTATAAGCCGAAATGGCTCTTCTGTCAAAAAGGCGTAAATAGCTAAGTGACACGATACTTAAGTGTCTTCGTGACCACCGCTAGCTGGGATCCTGCCCTTACAGCTAACCTAAGATGATCAACACTTTATTGAATAATGATTTGTTAAGATCTATTTACAATTGTTTCCATAATACAACAGTGAATCTGAGCTATGCTCCTTGAATTTAAAGTTGACAACTTTTAGTATAGACTGTGATACTATGACTTTTAGTAAGCACTACTGGATTTTCCTAATTATTTTAAAACTATGCCACTTAGTTTTAATTTGAGTTTAGACTTTGACTAGTTACAATAATATTAGAGAGAATTTGTTTAATTATCTCTTGCATATGACAAAATGTGCATATTTATTTATGCTTCTCTTGTATTATTGTTACCCAATATTTCTATATTAATGTACTGCATCTAGTTTCCTACAATTGGTATCTACTTTTCAATTGGTAAGTATATGGTTATGATATGTATGACATTATTCTACATATGGTGATATTCTAGCTACTTACTCCTAATTTACCACATGATCATATTATATGTTTTATGTTACTCACCTTGTCTTCATGATATATTGTTCGTTTGCGGGGGAGCCATAAACTTTATATTTTAAATAAGGAGAAGAAATATGTCAAATATGTGCATATTCGCCAACGTCTCATGTACTAAAGGGGAGCTTATGCACAAGTACAAGCTTCGGTAATATCAGTTCTCTTATTACGGGGGAGCTTCTTTTTGATCATGCCAACGGGGGAGAAGTAAGTTTAAGTGTGTAAGTATATACTTAAGTAGTATATGCTTAAGTAGTGTATATATAGTGATTTATGCTTATTAATTTTGATATATGCATCGATTATATATGTCTTAAACTTAACTGATTTGCCATAATAAAAATGGGAGAGATTTTTGGGCCAATGTTTAGTTGAGTTTTTAAATATGGCTAATCGATTAAGTTTAGCATTATGGTAATCGATCAATCACTATAGTATCTTCCAGCATTGTCCAGATATATATGCAATATTTGCTTCTGTATATTTCCTTGTTCGTCTAACATGTACTTGCAGAAAGCAATAAGCAAGATCATCAATGGATATATGCTATATGATGATGAGCCAAAACGGAGTTATACTAGAAGATTTCTCTGAACTGCCGACAAGGGAAAATGCATCTTCAAGTCAGCAAATATTTTAGAAGATTGGCGTCATCATAGTGCTCTTGGTTTTTATATATAATTTGATATTTTATTTGAGTCTAGGACATTCGTACATCGAGTCGCACTGGCATAACCCAAGTCCACTCAAATAAATCCATGAACCTATCTACAAATCAATCTACATTCAACCCAAACCTTACCGGAATAGACAACAGAATTTGAACTGAATTCGGGCCAAACTCGGACCAAACTCGGTTACCCTTTTGGTATAAAATCAACCAGTTTAATTAGCTCCTGATTTCTTGGCCCATCATTCAAAATTTTGAATTAAATTCCATCCGAACTCTGGCCGAATTCTGCTCACCAATACCCTATAAATATGATTGAAATTTCCACAACATTCAATTATCCAAGCATTCAATCTTTTAATCCTTTAAGTGAGCAACACCCCTGAGCCTTAAACTTCCTATCTCCAAGATTAACTCCCTAGCCTTCTAAGTTCCAAGTGCGATCTCGGTCTAGAAGTCTATAAGAGTTGTAAAGATCTTGGCTCCATCAGTTTTGTCATGCCCCAGTCCCAAAATACGAAGGACCAGGACACGTAAGTATGCCAGCCGCATGTGTATGACAACTCCAATATATGGAAACCATAACATTGCGTACGCTATAATATGAACAATAATTCACAAGTGGTAAAACTATTACAAGTCACAGTGTACAATCTAATCTCATCCACAATAATCAAATAGACATAAGTAACCAATATCTATGAAACTAGATCTCAATATAAAGTATCTAATAATGGTAGTCGGATGGAAACAAATCCACTACCAAACTAGAATATAGAATAAAAAAGATAAATACAATATAAGAATATCAACTAACAATCACGGGCTCAAAGAGAAGACCTCCTCGAAATATATGTAGCAATTCTGGATCTGCGCTCCTGCGAATACTCATGAACATCTACACCTAGAAAGGGAGCAGGTCCTCAGAGGGACATAACAACATACATAGAAGCATGCTATAAAGTAAATACTGTGAAAACTCAAGGATGAACTAACCAGCTAAGTGAAATGCAATTTGAAGACAACATTGGTACATATGGGTAGGTGAAAGGTATAAAGCGTAGCGTCGAGCCAGAGGCTAGTTTCTGGCATTAGCTGTAAACTGGATGCCAGGAGTATATGCAGACTACATCACCGATCATGATAGCACGCAGCTAGTAACCTCTGTCGGATGTATCGATAAGCATATACGCCCATAACCGGGTAATACTGGCCCATAATCGGGTAACATTGAGGCTCACGGCCCCGTAGTTTACTTTGAAACTATGGCAACCAAATTGTCTGTCCCATACGCCTACTAATTATCTTTCCCGCCCAATGATCTATGCATGTTGTATCCACGACACGCTGTAGCTACTACACCGAGATGGAGTACAAGTATCAGTGTCGTAACTCTGGCTCATAGTCTATCATTAGAACAATAGTCCAACCTCACAACCAAACAAGGACAAAGATAGGACCTTCGTACTACAATAGACTATGCTCTGACTACTAATAACTGCTAAGTCTTCTAACATGCATCACTATTAGCAGTTATACCCTATCTGTTGCACGACCTACACGTATAGGTGGCCAACCTCATACGCAAGTCCGTGCCCTATATAAGACTCACAACATGTGTAAGAAATGTGTCAAGGCCTGGGGAGTCATACCGATAACTCCACAACTTTAGGTTGGTCTACTAGACACTAGGCCAGACACAAGTCCTAACGTCAACGTCTTCGTTGACTGCACCTGAGTCTCTCTCGGACGCGCACAGCTATATAACAAAAATATACAACTTATAATACAAAATTTAAACAGTACACAAGGCAAGGTATACTTGCCTGGAACTCTGGTGTGCACAAGCAATGCTCCGGAACCAACAGTCAAGGTAGCACCATCTCAGATGCCTATGAACATATAATAATAATTATAAATCACTACATTACACTATGCTTAATTACTTATGCTAACATTGTACATGTATAACTACCTATCATATATACATATATCTATATTAAATAAATTAATAAACATATATACATATATATACAATTATACCTATAGACATATGTACATATACATCCATAAATACATATATACATAGGTACATAAGTACATGTATACATATATACATATAATACATTACATATATACATAATATAAATTAATAACATATTTACCTATATACAATATACATATATTTATATACAAATATATATATATATATATATATATATATATATATATATATATATATATATATATATATATATATATATATATATATATATATATATATATATATATATATATATATATATATATATATACATAAATACATAAATATACATATATATTATATAGTATATATAGATATACATAATAAATTAATAATGTACATACATTATATATACATAAATATACATATATATACAAATATACATTATATATATACTTTATATACAAACATACACTATATACGAATATATACTATATATATACATTATCCACAATTTTATACTATATATAAATATATATTATATAATACATACCTTGCTATGTCGTGTTCGGGGGGGGGGGTACGTGTCCGTCGTACGGGTCGTCGCCGGCGAGGGGGCGGAGCTCCGGCGGGGGTGCACAGAAACAACGACAACAACAGCAGTTGCAGCAGCAGCGACAACAGCTTTGGTAGCAGCGGCCTGACGGTTGGGGACGGTGGTCAGGGTCGTGAGGAAGGCGGCGCTGGTCGTGGGGAAGGCGTCGGTCAGGGTGGCACAGGGTGGTTGGCGGTGGTCAGGCGACTGGGGCAGTCGTGATCGGGTAAGGATGGAGTTAACGCTGGGATGTTGGTGCGGGTGTGACGAACGAAAAAGAGGAGAAGGGTGGCGGTCTTGGTGGTGGTCCTGGTGGTAGTGATGGTGATGGAGACGATGCTGGTGGTGGTGGTGACGGGCTGAGGGAGGTGGCAGGGTGGTCGGGTTGGTGAGGGTGGTGATGGTAAAGGGATGTGATGATGGTGGAGGGGATGTGGTCCGGTGGCCTGGGGGGTGGTCCGGCGTTGACTAGGGAAGGACAGGCAGAGGAGGTGGTGGCTGTGGCGGTGATGGTGGTTCTGTCCGGTGGGGGAAGGGAGAAGGGGTGCTCGGGCAAGGGGGGTGTTCGGCTAGGGTTTGGCTAGAGTTTTAATTTTTGAGAAAATAAAGAAAAGAGAGGAGTTGTATTTATACACATGTAAGGGTGTTGGTTTGACCTAGAAAAAATTGACTTTGGTCAACATCCTCTTGGGTTGGGCCTTGGGCTCATATGGGAATGTTTGGGAGGGCTATAATTTGCATTATTTAAATGCAATGATAGGTTTAAAATAAGGGAAAGATATCGCGCGTCGCACATTTCAAAAATTATGGGAAAATTCCTATAGAGGAGAATTAGGTTTCTTTAAGTGTCATGTCCAATGGTGTGGACACCTCAATGCACTTTTGTATAAAAGCGCCCAACAATTAGAAAATTGCACAAAGATGGAAATTGGATTAAATTAATTAAAATTAATGCACAAGATGTTCTTGAATTAATTGGAAGTACATGGAGATAAAATTAGGTGGGACACAAGTGTCATGGACGTAGAGGGCTCAGATTAGAATATTATCATTAATTGGGTTGCATAAAATGGGTCAAGATTGTGTCTCCAATTTCGATTGGAACGCACAAGGGTACAAAGTCGTATTTTATTTAGAATTAAGAAATAATGTCTGCGATGTTTATTGTGCGACTAAAATATAGCACAAGAGAGCATAATTATAAGTTACACTGAGGTCAGAATAGAAGGCGATCATGTCTAGGGCAAGAGTGTGAAATTTGTAGGTTGACAGTGGCTAGTGTAGTGCTCCAATTATCGAAGCAACGGTAAGACACGCTAAGTGATATAAATATTGTATAATTAAATAAAATGCCGTTTTCTAATTCTAACTCGGTTTAAACTAGCCATAGTCTCACTATCTAAGCCAAGTAGACCTAATTTTGGGTGTGGGGGTTTACAATCTACCCAAATTAAAATAATTTTGTCCTCAAAATTAAAATAAGGCATGGTTTCTCTCTATCTATTCTCCCTTGGTCACAGTCTAAAAGAATTTACCTCAAGTTTTAACAATGCAGTTTCTACCCAACTTAGAATTTACCTATCTATCACCTAAGGCTAAACATCTAAGAATATATTCCTTAAATTATTTAATCATGTTATTCAATCCTTAAGGTTTTAACACTAAACATATCATATATGATATGCCCTTAACCAATTATAAAAGAGAGTCACCAAGTCATGTGATTAGCCTATGGGGTATATCTAGTACTATATGTATATCAAGCTTATACTAAGCACGAGGTTTCGTCTTTCTGAAATAAGGAAAGACGGAAAACAATAATAAAGAGTTCAAGAGAAGGTAATAGAATAGAAGTGTGGGAATCAAGGCATTTAAAGATTTTGAATGGGAATTGTCGAGGCAGTTGTGGATTGAAATCCTAGTTGGTAATTTCTTATTCGTATGCTCGTATTAGTACAGTTATGTAACTGATACGATATTCTCAGACATATCTAGAGGGCAAGTATATTCGTCTACTAGTCAACTATATATCTCAATCCACATAAAGTAGTCGTGCAAAGAGCGAACCAAAATGCACTAAGGTTGATCAGACCGTAATACACTGATTCTGAATAGACAATTGTATTAGTGTGTCGACCCAATAATAAATATGTCATGAACAAGCTCGATAAAAGGATAAGCTTGCAAAACTAGGCTATAATAGCGGCATAAGTCAACGTAGTACAGAAAATATAAGTACGCTAGATTATGATGAGAGAAGTTACCAAATAATTCAAGTTCATAAAAAGATAAGACTCTACAGTATTTACAGTTGTCATACTAACTCTTTGTCTAAGTCGCTAGTCGACCAAATAGGGGCATGGACCTCTAAGTTCTATAGTCTGAATAAACATTGTCATCTTATGCTAGTATACAGTTAATGTCATTTAGTTATACTTCATCAATGGGTTCCGAGGACTATGTGATACTATGTTGTGAGGCATACTACCCAACTTAAAAGAGTAAATTAATACTATAATACCTTAAGGATAATTTAGAAACTCCTATTAAGGTTTACGAGAAGAGGTCTTGGTACTGATTAGAGTATCCTATTATATAGGACATGGTCATCTTAAGTCTAAGTCATAGTGCTTATAGAATAAGTGTCAATAGTAAGAATGAAAGAGTTACTGGCCTTCAAGGGAAAACGGAAAATATAACTCGTATCGAGGTGTGGTACAAGTTACGCGATTTAAAACTAAGGGATAATCATAAAATTATAATCTAAAGGAATACTCAACTATCAAGTTCTAACTACCAATTACATTATTCAAAATTCAAGAGTAACAACTATAATCCTAGCAAGCTATATACCCTAACATGAAATAAAATCACTTGACCTATAATCATAAGGGTTATGCGGCACGAATTGAAAGATGAAGAGAAGAAAACATAATTATCGTCGCACAAATAGTGAGCACTAAGTTTTCAGAGGAACTAGACATAAAATAAAATAGAGAGGCTATTGATAATGTTATGGTTTCCTAAGGGAAGATGCTATGCTAATCTCTGTGTTTGAGGTATGATCAAGAAAATATTCCATGCATTGCTCTTGGCTTTCTAAGGTACTGTCTGGTAATCTCGAGACAAAAATCTAAATTTATAGTTCTAATACTATCTTACTATGAAAGTTAGGTTTAGTCCTAATGTTAAATCTTGGATTTTTATTGGTTCCTTAATGCTAGGGGTAAAACAGTGTGGTTAAATTTATATCTAACCCTAGTAGTGTCTGTACTACCCTCAAGTCATTCATAATTATATCAAGGGTTAATGGTAAACCAATCTATAGATGAGGGATGCTAGGGTTCACTAGATATTCTAAACTTAGTGATGTGTCAATACTCTAGTTGTACTATTAATAGGAAGGTTACCCTACTTATTATCTAACAACAAGGACTTCTATATTATAGGAGAAGGCTATACTCAAGTAACTATTAGGGAAGCACATGAATCAAGTAGGATGCAGTCATTCAAATAGAATATAGTGAAAAGGGATGCGAGTCATAGTCAATTGTGGATAAGATCCTATACTCTAATCCTAGGTGCAGGCTTATTTGGTACAGTAACATAACTGAGACAATATGCTCTTGACCTGCATAGGCTACCACTAAAAATATGTCACGCCCCAGTCCTAAAATATGAAGGACCAGGACACGTAAGCATGCCAGCCGCATGTGTATGGCAACTCCAATATATGAAAACCACAATACTTGCATACTCTGTAATATGAACAATAATTCATAAGTGGTAAAACTATCATAAGTCACAGTGTATAATCTAATCTCATCCACAATAATCAAATAGACATAAATAACCAATATCTATGAAACTAGATCTCAATATAAAGTATCTAATGATGGTAGTCGGATGGAAATAAATCCACTACCGAACTAGAATATAGAATAAACAAGATAAATACAATATAAGAATATCAACTAACAATCACGGTCTCGAAGAGAAGACCTCCTCGAAATATACGTAGCAAGTCTGGATCTGCGCTCCTACGAATACTCATGAACATCTACACCTGAAAAGGGACCAGGTCCTCAGAGGGACATAACAAGATATATAGAAGCATGCCATAAAGTAAATACTGTGAAAACTCAAGGGTGAACTAACCAGCTAAGTGAAATGCAATTTGAAGACAACCTTGATATGTATGGGTAAGTGAAAGATATAAAGCGTAGCGTCGAGCCAAAGGCTAGTTCCTGGCATTAGCTGTGTAAACTGGATACCAGGAGTATATGCTGGCTACATCACCGATCATGATAGTGCGCAGCTAGTAACCTCTATTGGATATATCGACAAGTATATACGCCCATAACCGGATAACACTGAGGCTCACGGCCCCGTAGTTTACTTTGAAACTACGAGAACCAAATTGTTTGTCCCATACGCCTACTAATTGTTTTCCCCGCCCAATGATCTATGCATGTTGTATCTACAACACGCTGTAGCTACTACACCGAGATGGAGTGCAAGTATCAGTGTCGTAACTCTGGCTCATAGTCTATCGTTAGAACAATAGTCCAATCTCACAACCAAACAAGGACAAGGATAGGACCTTCGTACTACAATAGACTATGCTCCGACTACTAATAACTGCTAAGTCTTCTAACATGCATCACTATTAGAAGTTATACCCTATCCGTCATACGACCTACACGTACATGTGGCCAACCTCACACGCAAGTCCGTGCCCTATATGAGACTCACAACACTTGTAAGAAATGTTTCAAGGCCTGGGGAGTCATACCGATAACTCCACAACTTTAGGTGGGTCTACTAGACACTAGGTCAGACACAAGTCCTAACGTCAACGTCTTCGTTGACTGTACCTGAGTCTCTCTCGGATGTGCACATCTATATAATAAAAATATGCAACTAATAATACAGAATTTAAACAGTATACAAGGTAAGGTATACTTGCTTGGAACTCTGGTATGCTCAAGCAATGCTCCGGAACCAACAGTCAATGTAGCACATCTCAGATGCCTACGAACAGATAACAATAATTATAAATTACTATATTACACTATGCTTAATTACTTATGCTAACATTGTACATGTATAACTACCTATCATATATACATATATCTATATTAAATAAATTAATAAACATAAATACATATATATACAATTATACAATTATACCTATAGACATATGTACATATACATCCATAAATACATATATACATAGGTACATAAGTACATGTATATATATACATATAATACACTACATATATACATAATATAAATTAATAACGTATTTACCGATATACATTATACATATATTTATATACAAATATATATATATATATATATATATATATATATATATATATATATATATATATATATATATATATATATATATATATATATATATATACATAAATACATAAATACATAAATATACATATACATTATATAGTATATATAGATATACATAATAAATTAATAATATATATACATTATATATACATAAATATACATATATATACAAATATACATTATATATATACATTATATACAAACATATACTATATACGAATATATACTATATATACATTATACACAATTTTATACTATATATAAATATATATTATATATATGTACATACCTTGTTGTGTCGTGTCCCGGGGGGGTGCGTGTTCGTCGTACGGGTCATCGCAAGTGAGGGGGCGGAGCTCCGGCGTGGGTGCACAGAAACAACGGAAGCAGCAGTAGTCACAACAGCAGTTGCAGCAGCAGCTTTGGCAGCAGCGGCCTGACGGTTGGGGACGATGGTCAGGGCCGTGGGGAAGGCGGCTCTGGTCGTGGGGAAGGCGGCGGTCAGGGTGGCATGGGGTGGTTGGCGGTGGTCAGGCGACTGGGGCAGTCAGGATCGTGTAAGGATGGAGTTAACGCTGGTGATGTTGGTGCGGGTGTGACGAACGGAAAGAAGGAGGAGGGTGGCGGTTGTGGTGGTAGTGGCGGTGGTCTTGGTGGTAGTGATGGTGATGAAGACGATGCTGCTGGTGGTGGTGACGGGCTGAGGGAGGTGGCAGGGTGGTCGGGTTGGTGAGGGTGGTGATGGTGAAGGGGATGTGATGATGGTTGAGGGGTTGTGGTCCGGCGGCCTGGGGGGTGGTCCGACGTCGACTGGGGAAGGGCAGGCAAAGGAGGTGATGGCTGTGGTGGTGATGGTAGTTCTGTCCGGTGGGTGAAGGGGTTCTTGGGCAAGGGGGGTATTCAGTTAGGGTTTGGCTAGAGTTTTGATTTTTGAGAAAATAAAGAAAAGAGAGGAGGAGTTGTATTTATACACATGTAAGGGGGTTGGTTTGACCTAGGAAAAGTTGACTTTGGTCAACATCCTCTTGGGTTGGGCCTTGGGCTCATATGGGAATGTTTGGGAGGACTATAATTTACATTATTTAAATGCAGGGATAGGTTTAAAATAAGGGGGTGATATCGCGCGTCGCACATTCCGAAAATTATGGGAAAATTCCTATGGAGGAGAATTAGGTTTCTTTATTTATCATGTCCAATGGTGTGGATATCTCAATGCACTTTTGCATAAAAGCGCCCAACAATTAGAAAATTACACAAAGATAGAAATTTGATTAAATTAATTAAAATTAATGCGCAAGGTGTTCTTGAATTAATTGGAAGTACATGAAGATAAAATTAAGTGGGACACAAGTGTCATGTACGTAGAGGGCTCAGAGTAGAATATTATCATTAATTGGGTTGCACAAAATGGATCAAGATTGTGTCTCCAATTTTGATTGGAACGTACAAGGGTACAAAGTCATATTTTATTTAGCATTAAGAAATAACGTCCGTGACGTTTATTGTGCGACTAAAATGTAGCACAAGAGATCATAATTATAAGTTACACTAAGGTCAGAATAGAAGGCGGTCATGTCTAGGGCAAGAGTGTGAAATTTGTAGGTAGACAGTGGCTAGTGTAGTGCTCCAATTGTCGAAGCAACGGTAAGGCGCGCTAAGTGATATAAATATTACATAATTAAATAAAATGTCGTTTTCTAATTCTAATTGGGTTCAAACTAGCCCTAGTCTCACTATCTAAGCCAAGTAGACCTAATTTTGGGTGTGGGGGTTTACAAGTTTTCTCTCTTCTTCTTCTTTTGTGTGAAGTCTGCGTGCCCTTCGTATCAAACGCACGTGTATGAAGTTGTGAGCCTTTGGATCAAAACTCGTGGTTGTAAGAAGTCGGCAAGCCTTCAAATAAAATCTTGTGATTCACTATTGGTGATTATAGTAGATACAACTTCGAGCAAGAGTTCTCGGGACTAGACTAGTCCTCTCAGAGGGAAACCAATATACATCGGGTTTTTTGCGTCAGCTCTCTTTCTCTTACTTTATTATATTACATATACACTGTTAGTTGGTAGCTGCCGTCACTCTGCTTAATTTTAATTGGATAAATTATTTCGCTGTACTCTATTCATCCCCTCTAGAATTGCCTTATGGTCCTTCAGGAATTCGTCCTTTGGGCATGTCGCATTCAAATCACGAAAGTCGATGCGGACTCAAATTTTATCATTCTTTTTGATGACATGGATGATTTTAACTACCCAATCTAGGTGTTGTTCTTCTCGGATAAAGCTTCTTGCTATCATCTTGTTTACTTCAGCTTCAAAGGCATTTATAATGTCCGGACGGAATCGCCGTTGTTGTTGCTTTACAGGCTTGGCGTTTTGTAGGATATTAAGCTTATGCATCACGATTTGTGGATCCAATCCCGACATATCTTCGTAGTTCTATGAAAAGATATCAATGTATTCCCTTACCAGCTGGACAAGGGATTCCTGCTCTTTTGTCGAGAGGTTTTTGCTAATGAAGATGGGTTTAGGAGGAACGTCATCACCCAAATCAATTTGTACAACCTCGTCCTCAGTAGGAGGTTCTAGTTGCTCGAATCGTAACTCCCACAGATATTTTAGTTTTGAGCCCACGGTTCTACTTTAAATAGTTCAATCGGGTACTTGTCGTCCCCTTTTGGTTTCGCTGATACTATGTTAATGGACAGTATTTGCTTGAGTACATCCCCGGTGCTGATATCGGAGTCCCAAGCGAAAGACTGCGAAGAGTGAGATTGTGTTTCATCCTACTCCCCAGAATCTTCGGAGGTTGTATGAGGTGTGACATATCCCAAACCATGATTAGTTCGTTGGTAGTATGTCTCAGGCTTGCCCTTTGGAAAAAAGTGATATAGTGGTAAGCGTCATCTCTTACCGTAATTCAGGCCTTGGTTGCTCTTCAGATCGTATCCCATCTTCTGTAGGATACGCTTAGTCTGTATGCTATAGCGTTGAAGTTGCATTATGTCTCTTTCTGATTCTAGCTCTTCTAAGACAAAGTTCCGGTGTCCTTTGAAAATCCCAAAAATGATGGGCTTATCACCTTTCTTTCTTATTGGAATGATGAAACAGGGATCTTGACTAAGGAGAATTCGGCTTACTGCGATGGTTGTAGCCACTTACGTATGTAGGTTTAAACTTAAGGAAATATGTGGTGCCCCATTGCGCGACAACAGAGAAATTCAAAGAGAGACCTTTATTGAGGAAATACGTATCTCCTCTAAAGGGATTACATCATCGTAGGATGGTACGTTGGTATATTCCACGATGTACTCTTGTAGCTCATCTTCTTCAGTGCCTGTCGGTCACGCTGACGATGTTAGAGTTTTCCTGCGGAGCTTGACTACCAGATGCCCTAGGGTTTTTATGGCAAAGGGATCCTTGTCTTGAAAGCGTCTCTGTCCCTAGGGCCTAACTTCTGAGGATTTAGGTGCCCTTCTACGAAGCTTGACCATGATAAGAGTAGCCGTGTGGGCTGGGTGTCATTTGAGATGGACCCTTAAGGAATCACCTGAAGTCGTAGCAGCATCAGCTTCATCATCGGCGTCATTGTCTTATTCGTCTTGGTGGATTTGCTTGTACAAGAATAAGTCAGAGTAGTACGCCTTGAACTCATTGAAAGGATCTACATCGACGAATTCTGTTCTGACCACACCAATTTCACTGACATATTTTAAGCACTGGTGGAGAGTAGATGGAACAGTCATATACTCATGTATCCACGGATGCCCTAGCAGGACATTGTAGGACACATCCACATTGATGATGTAGCAAGTCACCTCTGTTTGGAGATTACCGATTTGGCATTTCAGACAAATCTTGCCTAGCGGGTAGCTTCTCCCGGCATTAAAGCCACTGATAGTGATATTGGTGGCTTCCAGCCGATGCAACAAAATACTCAGGGTCTGTAGCAGACTTTATGGGTTGATCCAGGGTCGATATGCATCCGGTCCACCTTAATGGATACAATATATCCTCTGTAATATATGGGATGGTCGTACTTATTATTCTTTAATAGCATATCTTGCTGAGAGAATGTGATGTTTAGGATTTGCTTTATCACACCATTGCAGTGAGGACATGTGGCAGGATTCTCGGCCGGTGGCTTGACTTGGTCCAAATAAGAGTCGGTGTTTTGCAATGCCTTACTTAGAGCATCATGACTCTTTTTGGAGAGACGAAGTAGCTCGAAGAGTGATAATTTTGCTGGCATATTGGCTAGCTATGCCAAACTGTCAAAGTTGTAAGGCTTCTCCAGCCCTTGAGTTGCGTCTTTTTGTAGAGGTTTATCATATCGAGTTTTCTTATAATTTTGCTTGTCCGATGTGGGAGACTGTTATGGACCCGGATAAGATGCAGCGGGTGCCACGGGTTCGACAAACGGAGGTATAATATCATCGGAAGCATTATAGTCACACTGGTAGGCTAGGCCCGACCTGGTTACCCCTGCCAAAGCTTCATCTGTTGACGGAGAGAACGTGTGACAGGACTTGGTCTTCTTTCTTTTGGACTTGGAAACATGGGGTGCTGCTGACTGTGTAATGTCTGGGATAAGGTCTGGATGAATCCATATGACTTTGCCTCTTGTAGTAATGAGGTAAACCAACCCGTCTGCTTAGGCTGGAGGGAGGTTAACAACCTCTATTGTTGTCCTAGGTATGGGGACAACACCGTCTTAGGCCTATGTTGTCAGGAAGGTGCTTTACTAGAGGGATACCATGTTTGCATTGACCATTTTGTCTTCAAATTCCAAAGTGAGAGCTTTGGAGTCGATTAACCATTATATGTGCCTTTTTAATATTTAACAATCTCGCGTAGAGTGATGGACATATCAATGGTAGTAGCAAGACTTGGGGTTGTCAACCTTGTCTGCTTTATCGGGGCGCTTGACGTCAGATAGCCGGAGCTTGTTGTCCTTCATCAATACTTCAAAGATTTCTATGACATCATCATCGTCAAAGGAATAAGTCTCCTATGACTTCGATGGTTCCATCGTCCTTGTGGCAGGTGAGGTCATACTTTTGGACACATTGACTGTCAGGGCTTGCTTCCCTTTACTGTCACGATTATTGTTGGTGGCAAAAGGATGCTTTCCCTTGTCCTCAATGCTAGGGGCTTGGAATCCCAATAGCGGGCATCTTTTGCGCTATTTTCTGCAGCAGCGACACTTATGATAAATATCGTTCAGTCACTAAATGGGCCAGATGTCGTCCAGAATCTCACTGATGGTAAGAGGTTTTTTTTACACGTGTCCATCAGCATAGATTCGGGGATACCGGAAGGGAACTTCAATGCTGCATGTCGAAAACATTCAATATATTCTCGTGCCGGTTCTCTATCCCTTTGGGTGATGTCCATTAGGGAGAATATAGTCATATCCATTCTTCCTTCATAGAACCGGACGTTGAAGAGGGACTTCAGGTTCTTGAAGGATAAAATTTATTATTTGGAAGACTACAAAACCACTCGAAATTGACTCCAGATAGTGCTCTGACAAACAAGTTGGTGAGTAAGGCGTCATCCTGAGGCAAATGGCCCATTGTGGAATTGAAGTATCTCATGTATTGATGGGGTAATTTCTTTCCATCAAATGGAGTCAGAGATATTGGCTTGTATTTGGGAGGGTATACCATGTTATCCTATTCGAAAGGATAAGGTTGTCAGATCTCAAGCTTCTAGATCCTGTCTAGATTATCTCGAGCATCAATACGGGCACGCAAGTCCCTAAGAGTCTCCTGGATATCATCTGGCAGAAAAGAGGCAGAGGATAGAGGTACAGTCTGAAATGAGGTATCGGATCAGGTATGCCAAATTCCTCATTGGTCCCCTGGTCCAGGTTTGTTCTCCTCGGGGTCCGTGGCTGTGTCAAGACTAAGTTTTCTTTGAGTTCCAATATTGTATGAGTCAGAGTATGCATTGAGGTTCTTAGCGTCTATATCATGGCTTCAAGTGCCGCAAGGCGTTACTGGTTACTGGATCCTGCGCCATGCTCATCTCCTGCCATGTACACTGGTATTATTTGGGATGAGGTAGACGGGAAGGTGGATGCTTTACTTTTTCTCTAAAATATCTGAGTCTAGTTGTCCTCAGGGAGAGTGGGAATTATTGTGTCACTTTCACTATTCTCAAGATAGCTACCCCAGTCTCAATTGTGGGTTCGACCTGGAATGTATGACTACCCCTGCTAAGCTGTCATCCGTTCGCAGAAATTTACTGTCTTCTCGAAAGGATGGATTAGCGTAGAACATCAGGGGATTACTACCTCCAGCTCCAATTACAACCTTATTTGGAAGGGCATGGATACCCCCAGTTCTTATTTTCAAGCGTATGCTCTATAATACCCCCACAGTAGGTGCTTGTTTGTTATCCCGTGGATGGCTTCGTAATGCGCTGACCGACACCCTCAGATTATGTGAGCTTTTCTTTGAGATCTTCTTCATAGTAGGATACCTCCATGTTGAGCAACATGAAGTGACGGACAATTCCTCCTCGTCGTGCAGTCGTCTCGGGGGACATTGTCGGGTTCGCACTAGGGGTTGCTATCGTTAGAATACTGACTGTCTGGTTGGAGGAACTGGTGTTTTAGTGCAGCAACAATTGATGATGATGTTGGCACAAGTATGTCTACGAGGGGACACATCATGTGCAATGGATGCTTCTGTCATCTTACCCTTGTGACTAACCACGTTGCATAAATATGGCGATTGAAGCTTCACTTTCACACCCATTTCATGTTCTCGGGCAACCCTGGCGCATAAATGTGAAAGTGGAAGATTTTCTCCCTGACCCAGTTCTTCTGCAGAAACTACAACCGGATCATTCGTTGAAGACTTATTGTAAGACGGACCCATTACATACACGCAGCCAAACTGGGCGCATAGGTTTGTCATTACAGTATTTTTTCCCCGACTTGGTTCAAGTGCAACTATGGCATCAAAGTGGGTTCAAGTACAATTAAGGGTTGACCCACTTTTAGCGTATGAGTGCCTGGGTTAGCCCTGTATAGTCTCCCATCAGCAACACGCGTGACAACCAGCGACGCATGATTTTGGAGAGCTGGTTGTGCAGCCCCTCGAGTGCGCATGGCTCGGGTTGGTTTGGGTTTCCTTGAACCAGCGCTATTAGGCACATAGTATAGCGAATCCAGGTTAGGACTATAGGAGTTCTTATTGAAGACAACTTTGCCTATAGAGGACTTCGTGCGGCTATGTTCTTGGATGACGCATCTTCTCTTGCGTGGGTCATGCTGTGGGTACGTCTCTTGAGGTTCGGTACCATTCTCCACAAGAGTGGCTTTGGAGACGGAGATGGAATGCACGACAACCTTATATGCATCTGCGGCGGTTGTTGGCCATGCTTTAAGACAGGTTTCAGGTTTGGCGCAGCGGCCTTGATGACCCAAATCCTGCGAGTCTTGCGAGGTCGTATGGGCCTCCTTGAAGAACTCGGTATGTCGGCGGGATATATGTCAACCTCATATGCATCCGCGGCGGGAGTTAATAATACATCGGGTACCAACCTCGGGCATGGCGTAACGGTCTTGGTGACCCGAGTCTTGCGAGGTCGTACGAGCCACATTGGAGAGCTTGGCTATAGAAGCATAGAAAATTTGCTCCATGCGCTTCAGTGACTCTTCTCCCTGAACTCTTAGTGACTCTGCTCCATGCGCTTCAGTGACTCTGCTCCATGCACCTCAGTGACTCTGCTCCCTGCGCCCCAGTAACTCTACTCCCTGCACCAATAAGTTTAAGTGGTTTTGCATGTGCCCATAGTTCCATGTGCTACTATGTGCCTCAGTGTCTCATGTGCCCACAGCGCCATATGCTATTATAAATCTTAGTGATCTCATGCGCCCGTAGTGCCACGCGCCACTATGATCCTGACGACTCCCATGCGCCAAGTGGCAGCAGTTCCAAGGTGTAATCACAGCCATCAAGATTAGGGCATGACACATGGCACGAGTATTATGGGCATCAACAAACCCAGATCTCGATTAGCCATGTGGCAACCTGAATATACTATGTACCTGTAGTGTCATGCGCTAGGTTGTGACTCAGGTACATGCGCCTACGTGATGCCTTGTTTAAGACTATAAATAGTGGGTATTTTCCCGCATGCAAAGGGTCTACATGCATACACATAAAAAAGAGAGAAAGCAGAGCAGCCGCCTCTACACGCAAAGTAGAAGAAGATGACAGGAGCGCCGCCTCGTCAACCTTCTTGGTCCTGGATCGTCAATGGAGTAAAGAAGCCGTTGTAGTACTCGATATCCACTGCCATACTTACCCTAAATCTTATTTTTGTACTTAGATCCTCCTCGTAATAGGGATTCTCTTGTATTATTTGTCAAATTATAATAAATAAATAAAACCATCCACCCTCTTATTTTTGTGATATCGATAAAAAATGGAGACTCTGCTGGGGAAGAGCTTCTCTTCCAATGAGAAGCTGGTGGCACAATTTGACGTGACCAAGTTAGGTTCAACTCAGAGGATATCGATTGTCCGCTTCGACCAATAGGCGTTCGAAGATATGCTGGACAAGCCAAGCTCTCTAATAAGGCCTGTACGACCTCGCAAGACTCGAGAAACTCAGGACGTTAGTGCCGCTGTGACAAACCCGAGGTCGGTTGTCACGTCCTAGTCCCAAAAATACGTAGGACTAGGACATGTAAGCATGCCAGCCGCATGGATATGGCAACTCCAATATATAGAAACCAAATCCACACGTACGCTGTAATATGAAAATCAATCCACAAGTGGTATAAACATATGTCACAAGTCATAGGGTACAATCTAAATCTCATCCACAAAAAATCAATATAAATAATTAATCAACATCTATATAACTAGATCTCAATAAGAAGTATCTAAAGATGATAGTTGGATGGAAACAAATCCACTACCGACTCGAATGTAAGAGCAAATATTAAAGTAAGTACAACACAACAACACCATATAAGAACACCATCTAGCAATCATGGGCTCGAAGGGAGGACATCCACGAAACATATATAGCCATCTGATCTGTGCTCCTGCAAATAATCAAGAATAGATACACCTGGCAGCAGACCAGGTCCTCAGAGGGACGTAACAAGATACAGAAAATACGAGCCAATTTGAATACAGTAAACATGCATATAATTTGAAAATAAATAAGTACGCTGTACAAGACAATCTATATGAATACAAATGAGGATAACTTTTTAACGTATGGGCAAGGGTAGTCTACTCGATCTAAGCCTCACAACTCATGCACTCGTCCATGAACATCATCAGCCGGCATACCTCGGGGGTAGCGACCCTCGGACTCCATCAATCGACATACCTCGGGGGTAGCGACCATCGGACACGACCCACCATTGTGCGTGCTAGTGACTTCGGTGTTGCCAGAGTGGTTAAAGCCCATACGCCTAATAATTGTCCTCTATGATACTAAGTGTCAAGTGTGTGTCAACATATCTAATATATAGTAATGACTGAAGGAACTACACATGCAATAAATAAACAGAATGAAATAATTATACAGAAATATACTAAGCATGTAAAATACTGTAAACAACTTGGCAAGGTATCTTGCCTGGGGTCCTGCTGCTGGTATGAATCAGAGTCCAAGTCACAGTCCAAATAGCCTATGTATTACAAATTTATCACGTCAAAAGATAATTTATTTTAATTTATTTAATTCTGAAATAATTACTCTAAAATCCTATTTTAATCTTATTATTCTGATTTTTATGTTAATTCCTAAATTTTGTCCAAAGAAACTAAAATTTATCAACTCGAGACTCATGGCACGCAAATCGAGGCGATCTGTTGATCGAAAAGTCAACCGACACAAACTCAACTTTCATGCATAATTTCCTGTAGATTTCAGCTTCAAAAATATGCTAGAATTTACGGCTCGTCCGAATTCAAATTCGTTTGGGAATTATGGCACATACAAATTTTGTATTGTGCACCGATGGTTAAATTCTAACCTAGAAGTTCTACAGAATTAACAATATGTAAATACTTCGAAATAAATTTTGGAAAAAATATATGTTGATGATATCGACATTAGCTTTCCGAAACTTTAAACGGTTCGTGATTCTGATTCCTGGTTCTCCCGAAATCGCGAAAACATTAAAATACGTCTATTTTCGGACATGCTGTGCTCTACGAATTTTCCAGAATTTAATACTAATAATTTAGAAAAAAAATTATATAATCAGAAAGCTAACCTCATTATCGTTCTAACAAAAAAAAAACTAGGCCTCGTTTGGAGTCCGGAGCTAGGAGATATCGTCTTTTTAATTCGTCATAACTAGTAGAAAATGAGGCTGAATTTATGACGAATTTTGACTATTTTTGGACAAAAAAGAGAGGAATTTTGGGGAAGAAAAATATGAAGGATGGGATATTTATAATGGTGGACACTACTTAATTAAATACGACTAGGATTGGTTAATTTGGATAGGATTATGATGAATTTAAATAAGGATAGGATATGCATGAAGTTGATTTCCTAGTAGGTTCAGTATTTGAATTAATTTAAAATAGAGTTTGAATTTATCTCAATAATTTATAATCTTAAAAATAATTAAAGATAATACAAATAATTTATAAATTCTTATTAATATCTATTAACACTAAATTAGCATCTATCTAATATTAAGACTATATATATCCAAATAAATCCTAAATAATTTTGAAAATCTAAATAAATTTCTTAAAATTCTAAATAAATTACAAAAAAATATAATTAAATATTTTGAACTAAAATAAATATTTGGTAGGAACGACATGCAAGTATGGTCGTATAGTTAATCATAGAAGTCCTAGAAATTTATGTTTTCTAAGTTTTAATTACCAAAAATTCTAGAAAAATCTCCAAAAATCTAAAATAACCTAAAATAATTCTAAATGAATATTTATATAAGTAAATATACTAAAAAAAATTATTTTCTAATTAACTAAGAGAATACTTTAAATAAATTCAATATCTATAATAAATATAATAATATAAAATATACACAAATACCTATTTTGGGTGAGGGAGTTTACAATCTACCCAACTTAAAACAATTTCGTCCTCGAAATTAAAATAAGTCATAATTTGTTAAATCCTTCACATTCGTACATAAGGTACATCAATCGCAATCTCTTCTAAAAATTTAAATAACAAAATATATTCAAATCTATCGCGATCACTTCAAAATTAAGATAACCACTGTTTAAATCAAAATTCAACCTGTCGTAATCTCTTCTTGATTTTTTTTTTCAACATTCAAATCTAACTCAAGTCTATATGACATCCCACATCAAAATTTATATCTCCATTTCCAACTATCATAATCTCCTCTAGACCTTGAACAATAAACAATTCTAATCAAATCTTATTCCTATTCTCAAATTAAGAATTTTGTACTCTTCAAATATTTAATCTCAATTTACATCCTCAATATTCCAAATAGGTGACCCAACAATCAAAATTAAACTTTTAATTCAAATCATCAAATTATAAAATTTAAATCTAATTCACCAGTTGTTCAAGTCTAAAATTCTATATTTATCCTAAAAATTTAAATCGATGATTCATCCTTCAATATTCAAAATTTAAATCATGTGCTCAAAGTATAAATATTGGGTCCTTAATATCAAGATTTTTAAAATTCATTAAATCCTCATTATCTTAATCCTTCTTTTAAAATTCTCCACATTTAAAAGGACTTAATCTCTCAATCTAATCCTCCTTGATCACAATCTAAAAGAATTCTCCTCCAGTTTAATAATGTAATTTCTACCCAACTTAGAATTTACCCATCTATAACATAAGACTCTTACACTTAAGAAAAATATTCCTCAATTTATTTTCTCATATCATTCAATCCTCAAAAATTTAACACCAACTATATCATATGTGATATGCCCTTAATCAATTATGAAAGATAGTCATCAAATAATGTGATTGGCCTATGGGGTATATCTTGTACTATCCGTGTATCACTTATATCCAAGCACGAGATTTCGTCTTTCCGAAACAAGGGAAGACGGAAAGCAACGAAAAAGAGTTCATGGAGGGGTAATAGAATGAAAGTATGGGAATCAAAGCGTTTAAAGAATTCAAATGGGAATTGTCAAGACAGTTGTGGATTAAAATCTTAATTTGGTAATTTCCTATTCGCATGCTCACATCGGTGCAGTTATGTACTTGATATGATATGCTTTGTCGTATTTAGAGGGTAAGTATATTTGTCTACTGGTCCACTATACATCTCAATCCACGTAAAATACTATTGCGAAGGGCGAATCAAGCGCATTATGGCTAGCTAGACCATAATACACTGATTCTGATTAGATAATTTGTATTAGTGTGGTTGATCAGGCCCCAATAACACATATGTTATGAACAAGCTCGATATAAGATTAAGGTTGCAAAAACTAGGCTATAATAGCAGCATAATTCAAGGTAGCACAGAAAATATAACGCTGGATTATGATGTGAGAATTTACAAAATAATTCAAGTTCGCAAAACAAAAATAACATAAGCAATAATAATAAAAGACTCTACAATCTCTACAGTTATCATACAACCTCCTTATCTAAGTCGCTAGTCGACCAAATAGGGCAAGGACCTCTAAATTCTATGGTCTGAATAAAAACTGTCATCTTTTGCTAGCATGCGATAAATATCATTCGGTTACACTTCAATTAATAGGTCAAAAGACTATGTGATACTAGGTGTCAAACATTATAGTAAAACTTCTAACTAACTCTAGTAGTGTCTATACTACTCTCAAGTCTTCTTAATACATCAAGGGGTAATGGTATAACAATCTAAAGATAATAATTCTAGGTTCACTAGATATTCTAAACTTAGTGGTGTGTCTATATTCTCGTTGTATTCTTAATAGGTGTGCTACTCTAATTATCATCCTAATAACAGGGGTTCCTATATTCTAGCAGAAGACTATACTCAAGGAACTATTAGGGAAGCACATGAATCAAGCAGGATACAATTGTTCAAAATAGAACAGATAGGAGGAGATGAATCACAGTCAATTGTGGATGAGATCCTATACTCTAGTCCTAGGTGCAGGCTTGTTCGGTACAGTAACGTAACCGAGACAATATGCTCTCGACCTACATGGGCCACCACAAAAATATGTCACGCCCCAGTCCCAAAAATACGTAGGACTAGGACACGTAAGCATACCAGCCGCATGGATATGGCAACTCCAATATATGGAAACCAAATTCGCACGTACGCTGTAATATGAAAATCAATCCACAAGTGGTATAAACATATGTCACAAGTCATAGGGTACAATCTAAATCTCATCCACAGAAAATTAATATAAATAATTAACCAACATCTATATAACTAGATCTCAATAAGAAGTATCTAAATATGATAGTTGGATGGAAACAAATCCACTACCAACTCAAATGTAAGGGCAAATATTAAAGTAAGTACAACACAACAGTACCATATAAGAACACCATCTAGCAATCACGGGCTCGAAGGGAGGATATCCACGAAACATATATAGCCATCTGATCTATGCTCCTGCAAATACTCAAGAATAGATACACCTGGCAGCAGACCAGGTCCTCAGAGGGACGTAACAAGATACAGAAAATATGAGCCAATTTGAATACAGTAAACATGCATATAATTTGAAAATAAATAAGTACACTGTACAAGAAAATCTATATGAATACAAATGAGGACAACTTTTTGGCGTATGGGCAAGGGTAGTCTACTCGATCTAAGCCTCACAACTCATGCACTCGTCCATGAATATCATCAGCCGGCATACCTCGGGGGTAGCGACCCTCGGACTCCATCAATCGACATACCTCGGGGGTAGCGACCATCGGACACGACCCACCATAGTGCGTACTAGTGACTATGGTGTTGCCAGAGTGGTTAAAGCCCATACGCCTAATGATTGTCCTCTATGATACTAAGTGTCAAGTGTGTGTCAACATATCTAATATATAGTAATGACTGAAGGAACTACACATGCAATAAATAAACAGAATGAAATAATTATACAGAAATATACTAAGCATGTAAAATACTGTAAACAACTTGGCAAGGTATCTTGCCTGGGGTCCTGCTGCTGGTATGAATCAGAGTCCAAGTCACAGTCCAAATAGCCTATGTATTATAAATTTATCACGTCAAAAGATAATTTATTTTAATTTATTTAATTCTGGAATAATTACTCTAAAATCCTATTTTAATCTTATTATTCTGATTTTTATGTTAATTCCTAAATTTTGTCCAAAGAAACTGAATTTTATCAACTCGAGACTCTTGGCACGCAAATCGAGGCGATCTGTTGACCGAAAAGTCAACCGACACAAACTCAACTTTCATGCATGATTTCCTGTAGATTTTAGCTTCAAAAATATGGTGGAATTTATGGCTCGTCCGAATTCAAATTCGTTTGGGAATTATGGCACATACAAATTTTGTATTGTGCACCGATGGTTAAATTCTAACCTAGACGTTCTACAGAATTAACAGTATGTAAATACTTCAAAATAAATTCTGGGAAAATATATGTCGATGATCTCGACATTAGCTTTCCGAAACTTTAAACGGTTCGTGATTCTAATTCCTGGTTCTCCCGAAATTGCGAAAACATCGAAACACGACATGCTGTGCTCTATGAATTTTCCAGAATTTAATACTAATAATTTAGAAAAAAAATTTATATAATCAGAAAGCTAACCTCATTATCGTTCTAACAAAAAAAAACTAGGCCTCGTTTGGAGTCCGGAGCTAGGAGATATCATCTTTTTAATTCGTCATAACTAGTAGAAAATGAGGCTGAATTTATGACGAATTTTGACTATTTTTGGACGAAAAAGAGAGGAATTTTGGGGAAGAAAAATATGAAGGATGGGGTATTTATAATAGTGGACACTACTTAATTAAATACGACTAGGATTGGTTAATTTGGATAGGATTATGATGAATTTAAATAAGGATATGATATGCATGAAGTTGATTTCCTAGTAGGTTCAGGATTTGAATTAATTTAAAATAGAGTTTGAATTTATCTCAATAATTTATAATCTTAAATATAATTAAAGATAATACAAATAATTTATAAAATCTTATTTATATCTATTAACACTTAATTAGCATCTATCTAATATTAAGACTATATATATTCAAATAAATCCTAAATAATTTCGAAAATCTAAATAAATTTCTTAAAATTCTAAATAAATTACAAAAAAGTATAATTAAATATTTTGAACTAAAATAAATATTTGGTAGGAACGACATGCAAGTATGGTCGTATAGTAAATCATAGAAGTCCTAGAAATTTATGTTTTCTAAGTTTTAATTACCAAAAATTCTAGAAAAATCTCCAAAAATCTAAAATAACCTAAAATAATTCTAAATGAATATTTATATAAGTAAATATACTAAAAAAATTATTTTCTAATTAACTAAGAGAATACTTTAAATAAATTCAACATCTATAATAAATATAATTATATAAAATATACACAAATACCTATTTTGGGTGAGGGAGTTTACATCGGTATCCGATACATCATCAACCCATGTCGTAGTTTCACCAACGGTTGATCTGTACTCCACCGACAAGTCGAGATCCATGCTGAGGCCCGTACGACCTTAAAAAGTTTATAGGATATGGGTGGGTAAAGCCATTGTGCTAAACCCAAAATCCACTCCTGAGATGCCGCCAAACTCAGCCGTGGATGCACACAAGGTGGATGCGCATCCTGTCTCTTTCTCCGTAGCTACGAAGATGGACTGTAAGAAGCTTCAGGATGCGCGCATACAATACCATTTAGGCCAGAAGAGATGCGCCAATCACAGGCGCATGGAGTCTCCTCCAAGAAAGGTTGCTATCCACAGGTGATCGTGTACCCTAATCTGGACTCCCTGTAATATGTGCCTAAAGACGCTGGTTCAAGGAAATCCAAAACACCCTGAGCCTTGCGCGCTCGAGGGGCTGCATTATCAACTCTCCAAAAGCATGCGTCGTTGCTCGTGACATACATTGCTAATGGAAGACTCTATAGGGAAGAACCAGGTACTCATGCGCCGGAAGTGGTTCGACCCCTACAGCCTTCCCAAACCCACTTGGATGTCGTAGTTGCACCTAAACCAAGTCAAAGAACAAACATCGGGATGATAGACCCATGCGCCCGATCTAACCGCGTGCATGTGACTAGTCTATCTCGCAAAAAGTCTTCCACTAATGATCTAGTTGTAGTTTCTGCGGAAGAACTAGGTCATGGAGCAAATATTCCACTTTATCCTCCGTGTGCAAGGCTTGCTCGAACACATGAAATGGGGTGAAAGTAATGCTTCCATCGTCCAATTTACGCAATATGAACAGTCACAAGCGTAAGACGAGAGAGGCTACCCTAACACATGATGTGTCCTATGGCAAACACACTTGTGCCAACATCACCATCTACTGTTGTTGCTCCAAAGTGCCAGTTCCTCTTGCCAGAGAGTCGGTGTTCTAGCGGCTATAAACCACTACATTAACCTGACAATGTCTCCGGAGATCCCTACATGACGAGGAGAAACTACCCATTGCCTCATGCTGCTCAGCATGGAGGTCCTCACCCATTAAGAAAATATCAAAGAAAAGCTCACCTAACCTAAGGATGTCGGTTAGCACACCGTGAAGCTGCCCAAGGAACAACTAGGAAGAACCCATTGTGGGGGTATTCCAAGGCACATACTCGAGAACCAAAGTTGGGGGTAGATTGCCTCCCTGAGCGAAGCTTCAACCAGAACTGGGGGTAGCAGTCCTCCGATGTTCTATGACAATTCAGCCTTCCAACAGGATAGTGAACCTCTGTATGTGGAATACAGCCAAGAGGACATTGAACCTCTGCATGCAAAAGATAGCTTAGCTAGGGGTAGCCATACGCTCCAGGTCGATCCTACAACCGAAGTTGGGGATAACAACCCCTCCAACCATGAAAGTGATGCAACACTATCCACTCTTCCAAAGGATAGTGATCCTCAGTCATCGGAGATAGAAAGTGAAGCATCTACCTTCCCATCCGTCTTCTCCCACTTAATGCTAGTATACATGGCGGGAGACAAATATGGTGTTGAATCTAGTAACCAACAACATCTCGAGAAACTCAAAGCCATGATGCAGGCTTTGAGTACTTCATTACAGACTCTGACTAACATAGTGCTAGAACTCAGAGAAAGTATCGCCCCTACACTGCTGCAAGCGCTAGGACGAACAAGCGAGGAACCTAATACATCAGATACGGCTCCCCAGGTTGCAAGCAGTCATATAACACATCGATCTTCTACTCCTCTCCTGACAGATGATATCCAAGAAATTCTCAGGGACCTGCATGCTCGAATCGACTCTCAGGATAATCAAGACAGGCTCCAGAAGCTTGGAATTCAACAACCTTATCCTTCTAAATGGGACAATATGGTGTAGCCTCCCAAGTATAAACCATTATCTCTGGCTTCATTCGATGGGACGACATCACCGCGCCAGTATATGAGATACTTTTAGTCGATAACAGGTCATCTCCTTCGGGATGATGCCCTACTCACCAACCTGTTCGTTGGAGAACTGTCCGGTGTCACCTTTGAGTGGTTCTGCAGCATCCCAGACAAGTGCATTTCCTCGTTTGAGGACCTGAAGTCTCTCTTCCTCACCCGATTCTATGAAGGAGGAATGAATATTACTATGTCCTCCCTGATGGACATCACCCAAGGGTAAAAGGAACTCGCACAAAACTACATTGAGCATTTCTGACAGGTGATATTGAAACTACCTCTTGGCATTCCTGAATCCACGCTGATGGATACCTACTGGAAGAACCTTCTACCAGCAATCAGACTCTGGAAGGCATCTGGCTCATTCGATTACTAGACGTCATTTATAATAAGTATCGCTGCTGTAGAGAAAAGTGCGAAGGATGCCCTCTTATTGGGATTCCAAGCTCCCAACACTGGAGATAAGGAAATGCGTACCTTAGCAACCTCCAACAACCGTGACAGTAAATAGAAGCAAGCCCTAACTGTCAACTTGGCCAAGAGCCCATCCTCATATATTACTAAGCCGACAGTGCTTCCGGCAGTACATGAGACCTACTCCTTCAACGACGATGATGTCATAGAGCTCTTCGAAGTCTTGATGAAGGATAACAAGCTCAAGCTACCCAACATCAGTCGCCCCGATAAAGCAGGCCAGGTAGATAACCCCAAGTACTGTTACTACCACCGGTACGTCTACTACGCCATGCGAGACTGCTACATACTAAAAAGGCAGATACAACAACTGATTGACTCTAAGTCCCTCACTTTGGACTATAAAGACAAGATAGTCATGGCAAATATGGTTTCTCTTCATTTCGGCACTTTCTTGACAACTTAGGCCCAAGATGGCGTCATCCCGATACCTCGGACAACTATGGAGGCCATTAACCTCCCTCCAGCCCGAGCAGATGGGTTGGTTCCCCTTACTACTCCAAGAGGCAAAGTCATATGGATTTATCCCGACCTCATCCCCAAAATGATGCAGCAAGCAGTGTCTTCTGTCTCTAAATCTAACAGAAAGAAGACCAAGTCATGTCACTCGATCTCTCCATCTACAGACGAAGCTCTTGATGGCATAACCTGACAGGCCTCACATACCAACTCGACTACAACGCTTCCGATGATGGTATACCTCCAATTGCTCCACCTACTGTATCGGATCCAGGTCTATCCCAGCCTCCCACAGTAAACAAGAAAAAGCAAAAGGAGACGCGCTTCGACAAACCTCCGCGAAAGGATATAATTCAAAGGCTGGAGAAGCCCTACAACTTTGATATTTTGGCACATTGGCCAACACCCTAGCAAAGTTGTCTCTTTTTGAGCTTCTACGACTCTCCAAAGAGACTCGTCATGCACTATATGAGGCATTACAAAAAATGACTCTTATTTGGCCCAAGTCTAGCTACCAGTCGAAGACCCTGCCGCATGTCCTCACTGCAACAGTGTGATGAAGGCAATCCCCAACATCACATTCTCTCAGCAAGATATATTACTAAAGAACAACATGCACGATCACCCTTTATATTATACTGGATATATTAGAGCCATTAGGGTGGATCGAATGCACATCGATCTCGGTTCATCCCTCAGCATTATCCTATGGAGTATGCTACAAACCTTGGGAATACTAATGCATCGGCTGGCAGCCACTTACACCACTATTAGTGGCTTCAATGCTGGAAGAAGTTACCCTCTAGGCAAGATTCGTTTAAAATGCCAAATAGGCGACCTTCGAACCAAGGTGACTTGCTATGTCATAGATGTTGAGGTATCCTATAATGTCCTGCTAGGACGCCCGTGGATACACAAGTACATGATCGTCCCATCTACTCTCTACCAATGCTTTAAATAAGTTAGTGGAGATGACATTGTTAAAAAAAATTTGCTGACGTAGAATCGTTCAAAGGGGTCGAGGCATATTACTTTGACTCGGTCCTGTACAAGAAAATTCATCTAGATGAAGAAGGTAACGACGCTGATGATGAGGCTTATATAGCCACAAATTCAAAAGATCCTCTAAAAGTCCTTCTCAAAGGGCGTCATCCCCGTACGACTTCTTCCTTAGTAGTAATGCTCCGTAGAAGAGCGACCAAACCTTTTATGGTCACTCTCCACGGGCAAAGGCATCTTCCGGATAAGAATCTCATCATAATAAAAGCTCTGGGAAAACTGGTGGTCAAGCTCCGCAAAAGAACTCTAGCACCTCCAACATCACTAACGACTACTGAAAAAGATAATATGGAAGAGGATTTTGCGGCATCTACCAACGCACCTTCCTACGATAATTTAATCCCTTCAGAAGAGATACCGTATTTTCTCAACAAAGGCCTTTCTTTAAATTGTTCTGTTGTCGCACATTGGAGCACTGCATATTCTTTGGAACATGGTATAGGTTTCCATCTTTAGACCCAAGTAGCTAAGGTCCACGTAGTCAAGCGGATCTTCTTTGGCCAGGACCCATATTTTGTAGTCCCAGCAAAGAAGAAAGGAGACAAACCCATCATATTTGGGAAGATTGAAGGTCCCCAAGATTTTGTCTACGCAGAACCGGAACTGGAAACTAGAAGAATGTAACTTCACCACTACAGTAAGCAGACTAAGCATATTCTCCAAAAGATGGGATACAACTAAAAAAGCAACCGTCTGAATTATGGCAAGGGACGATGCCTACCGCTACATCACTTCGCGCCCAAAGGCAAGCCCAAAATACACTATCAACGAAGTGGTCATGGTTTAAGGTATTTCACTCCTCCCACAACCCCCAAAAATTCAAGGGAGTAGATGAAGTACACTCTCACTCTTCACAGTCTTTCGCTTGGGACTCCGTTACCAACATCAGAGACTTCCTCAAACGAACATTATCCGACAACATGACATCAACAGACTCTCTCCGGGTGGCACTCTCTAATCAGCTGACTACCAAAGATAATCATCGTTGACGTATGCAAGAGTTAGAATCACTCGACAAAAAATGCCTATTGGCCCAACAACGCATTGAGCTATACCAAGCATAACTTTCTGGCGCCTTCAACAAAAGGTTAAGGAAATGACATTCTATGTGGGCGACCTAGTCCTCGCAGTGAGAAGACCGATGGTCATGACCCACAAGAAGGCAAAAAAGTTCCAACCAAAATAGGAGGGGCCCTTTATGGTAGAGACGGTCTATTCCAGTAGTGCATATAGACTCGCCAAGCAAAATAGTGACTTGCTCATGATGCCCATCAACGACAAGTTCCTGAAGAAGTACTATGCCTAAGTTAGGCACTCCCTCTTGTAAAAAAGAAAAGAAAAACAACTTCTACCCCTAGCAGAGTGACATGAGAGGACAGTGTCTACAATTAGCATCCTCCTCAGCATATCAATTCTGTGTATCGTCCATAGTACGTGGATAAATCTGTTATCCGTACTCGGGAGTCCGAAGTACGTAATGGGTAATGGATCCACAAAAAACCTTCCTAAAGGAAAATTATTAACGTCCATATCACCTCTAAAATATGAGTCGTTCTCCTCACCAAAAGAAGATAGTCACGTCCATATTACATCTGACTCGTCACTTGTTTGTTATCCCCATAAAAATTCGAATAAAGCGAGTAGCTCATGTCCATATCACCTCTGAACTATGAGCCGTCCAAGCGAGTAGTTCACGTCCATATCACCTCTGAACTATGAGACGTCCAAGCAAGTAGTTCATGTCCATATTACCTCTGAACTACAAGCTTTCGAAGAAAACAGTCACGTCCATATTACCTTTGACTCATTTTCTTCTCCCAACACTCCGCCATGATAGTGACCAGCTACATAAAGACAAGCTTGAATATCGGTTCTACATCACGATATCTCTACCATCATAGATGGTGTCTCCACGTGACCTCCTTAATGGAATTGCTTTGACCTATCATGTCAATATTACCTTTGGTAGGGCTTGGTGTTATCACCCTTATGATGTTATACTACATCAATATTACCTTTGGTATAATACTTAAAGTCAAGATAGCCACATCACCAAAAATAATTCCAAACAGGAAATAAGGCAAATTTTTTATTAATATTCAAGATCATGATACATATATAAGTCCATTACATTCAAGGACTTTTATTAATATTCAAGGTCATGGGTACATATAAAAAGAAGGAGACCCCTCTGTGCTGTTTCTTGTACCAGTACGTGTGAAGCCGACAGCTCAGCGCATTTTAGGTCATCACTTCAGCAAGACTCCTTAGTTCAAACCACAAGACGAGAAAATAATCCATATCGATGGATAGAAAGGGAGATTATAACTCAGAGACGAGCCTCTACACACCCAACTCTATCGTATGAAAGGACGCAACTAGAAGTACATGTTGGGATAACTAGCCCTACCGCTGCCACTCAGATGGACCGCCAGGAGTCAGCCAGAGATTCGGCAATCACATCCTAGCTACATAAGGAGGGAAGCTACAGTGAGATAGGTTAGAAGATCGCTAACAATTATCCCGATAAGGTGTTTGTTTGCCACGCACAACGGTGACTATGATATCCTTCCATGCTCTATTACATCGAGAGTAATCTGAGATGGTTCCTGCATAAACGAACACACCAAAGTTAGAATGATTGCAAGACCATACAAAGGCACATATCAGTATCATGCGCCAAGCAGCAGACCAGCCAGGGAAGCCGTGCATGAGCGTCATCAGTATCATGCACATCAGTTTTATGCACACTGCCACCATAGTGCTAAGATGGCTGCCGTAATACAGAAGGAAACATGCCCCCATAACGAGATTACGCATCAAATCTCGGCGCATGCCTCGGGTGCTTGTCCAAAGACAACTTTACCTATGCTGCCAAGGAAGAATCCTCGCCATTGGTGCATCCTAAAGACGAAGCCCTTCGGCTATGACCATGCGCGTCTGGCTGAGAGATTCATACAGTACCAGGAGTGGTATGAATAGGTGGCACCAAGAGAGTGTCCGAGTGACCCAGGAGCAAGAGTGGAGTATAAGTGCTCCTTACCTTCGCCAACGGCCAACAGATAAACGACCATCAAAGGGAGAGGGTCGACGAACTGCTCAACGGACTTTCTCGTGCCCGACTTCAACAGAGACATAGCGAGAAGAGAGAGATGCACTACTCTTTTTCTCCCTAGCCCTCTATTTATAGAAGGGACGCCATTAATGGCTCATGAATTGCTGGAAACCGCAAAATGAATCTAACAGTCAGTAGATGAATCTCCACCTAGGTCGGATGTGCCTAGATAAATAATCTCCCGACGTGCCAGATACTCCAACCAACGCGCTGCGTTGAAGGAAGAATACTCCACAGATGCGCCAGACATAAGGAGACTTCGCATGTATGCCAAAATAATTCCTCCACCCATGTTCTCCATGCTTCTGTTCAAAGTATTCCAAACTTTTAAAACTCACAAAGTTTAAAGTTCAGAAACTTTGAAGGGGGTCTTATAGAAGCATAGAAAATATGCTCTATGCGCTTCAGTGACTCTTCTCCATGCGCTCTCAGTGACTCTGCTCCATGCACTTCAGTGACTCTACTTCATGTACCTCAGTAACTTTGCTCTCTGCACCCCAATGACTCTGCTCCCAGTGCTAACAAGTTTAAGTGGTATTGTATGTACCCGCAGTGCTATGCGCCATTGCGTGCCTCGGTGTCTCATATGCCCGCAGTGCCATACACAATCATAAATCTTAGTAATCTCATGCGCCCGTAGTGCCATACACTACTATGATCCTGACGACTCATATGCGCCAAGTGGTAGCAGTCCCAAGGTGTAATCACAACAGTCAAGATTAGGGCATGACATGTGGCACGAGTATTATGTGAAGGACCGTATGGAAACTTTAGAGGAGGGGGGGGAGTAAATAGAGTACAGCGGAATTATCTCCCCAATTAAAATTTAAGCAGGGTGAAGTCAGCTAGCGACTAACAATGTATATACAAGACAATAATATAAAAGTAAGAGTAAGAGAGAGCAAACATAAATACCGAGATTTTATCCTAGTTTTCCTCTGAGAGGATTAGTCCATGCCCGAGAACTCTTGCTCGAAGTTATATCCACTATAATCACCAATAGTGAATCATAAGCTTTGATCCGAAGGCTTACTAACTTCTTTACAACCACAAGATTTGATCCAAAGTGTCGCAACTTCACAGCAAGAGAGAGAGAGAGAGAGAGAGGAAACTAATGGAACCAAGCTCTTTACAACTCTTGTATACTTCTAGATCGAGACCGTACTTGGCACTTAGAAGGCTAGGGAGTTGCTTTTGGAGATGGAAAAGTTGTGGCTCAGGTGTTTTTTCACTAAGGATTGAAGATTGTAGAATGGGATAAGTTATTGAGGATGTGAAATTCAATCATATTTATAGGGTATTGGCAAACAGAATTCGGCCAGAGTTCGAATATGTTTTAATTCAAATTTCTCGAATATTGGGCCAAAAAATTAGGGGTTTAACAATTGGATAATTTCATTCCAAATAGGTGATCGAGTTCGGTTACCTATTCAGGTCAAATTTGAGTTTGAATGTGGGCTAATTTAGTAGATAGGTTCGATGGATTATTTGAGTGGACTTTGGGTTCTGCTTGTGTGACTCAATGTACACAAGTCCTATACTTAAATAAAATAAAAATTATATTTAAATGATGCAGTACAATCAGCAATGTAGCAGCACTGTTGAGTCTTCAGATTGCGATATATCGATACATAGTTTAGTTAACTATCAAAATCAAGTTGAGTGAGACCGGATGGGCCAATAATCTCCCCTATTTTGATAATTGATAAACTATGAATGATACTAAAAGCCTTTGAATGTGCAAGGCTCCCCCGCAAGATGTGGAGCAATTTGATATACTGAAGTCAATATCTGAGTCTGAGTAAAGTACAATATCATGTTATTCTTCTTCTCCCCCCATTGTTATTTGATCGAAATGGTGCGCTCCTCCAAAATTTGATGAGATTATATGAATGACAAGGAAACAAGAGAGTGAAACATATATAGAATAATAATAAGAACCAACAGTTAATGGCAAATAGTAAAATCTATTGCTTTTATTCAACAATAGTTCTTAAACAATAACAAAAACATACAATAAAAGATATGTATGAGGAACATCATAGTAGATCAACCAAAACTAAGCCTAAAATATTCAAATCTATTGTTTAGTGATCAGTTATCATCTTCATCTTCGTCATCAGGTTCAGCTGTTCTATTTGGATCAAAGAAGGCATCGACTGGATCCAAATATCTCTGAACATAAGGGTGATCAATATGAAATCCTGGTTGGTTGGGTTTCTAGATAATTGAAAATGGTCTGGCTGGGTGCTAAGAGAGAGTATACAAGATATCTATCAAGGTATTACCAAGGGCCTGAGTCTGAAGAGTTTGGAAGTGATCAAAAATACGATAGCATTTGTCTTCTTTGTGGAAGCGATCATGCAATAGTTTAAAGATAGATTCCAAGGTTTGCGGTAGCTCAGCAACAGTAGGAGAGGAATCAGCAGGATGTGTGTTGGAGTTTAAAGATAAGTTATATGGTAAAAGTAAAGTTGGCTCAATCCTACAAACTCTATTAAGGGACAAAAGTTCATCGAAATGTGTGCAAGTAGCCAACTGAATGCCAAAGTAGCTGAAAATGGTTGGCAAGTACATGGCATAAAGTAGTGGATGCCTTTTCTTGCGATATTGAACCATTTGAGAGATGATGGTCTGGGGGACATTAAAATGAATAAAGAAATACAGATGGTATAAAGCTGACATTTCTAAGTATGAGACATCATCTAAGTAAGTTTTCTTAGGTAGAAACGTAGAAAACATAATATTTTATATTTTAAAGAAGTGACCATTCAGATATCGAACATGAAATTTGTCGGGTGGACATTCATGAGGGGCACAAATAATATTTTTGAAAGATTCTAGAGTTAGGTTGTGTTCCAATTGACCTTGCGTAATATTGACTAGGGATCTACCTTCAGCAGAAATGCATAGGACTTCACCCAAGTCGTCCGTATTTAATTCAATAGGAATACCATGAACTCTAGAAGATACAATGTCATTTACATATGCTAAGTTATAATAGAACATTGGATAACATTGAGAAAAATATGGGAACAACTTGCAATGAATTCTTCAAGTTCAAGTTTTTGAAAAATAGGTAGGTAGTCATTATAGTAGAGAAAATAAATAGGATAGCCAGGACAAATATTTCCTTTGGAAAAGTCATTAAACCAATCAATAAAGTTTCCTAGGTTTCTTAAAATAAAACCATCGAATTCTCCGATGCTTGGCATAATGGGACAGAAGAGAGAATCAGAAATGGGTTCTAACTTTATTTTATGAGCCATAAGGGAAAAGGTTTATGAGAGAAAAACTAGGGTTTTTTTGTGGAGAAGGAGGTAGTTTTTCGTTGGTCTGAAGGTTTAACAACGAAAGGATGTATAAATAGACCAGCAAAAACCTTAATTAGGAAGTTGATTAAATAACCCAAATATTCTGGAATAATGCTAACCGAGTTTGGTTCGAGCTCAGCCAGAGTTCGGTCTGAATTTTGTCTTCATTAATGTCCAGAATCATAATACAACTTTAATCGATATGTTGCCTTTCTTGACATATATAAATACAAAATAATAAGTGTTAAATGAGCTTTATCAGATCATAAGTCCTTGTAAGTATGATTATCTCGGAGTAGCTGTAGGGATGGATCCCAGCTAACGGCGGTCCGTAGATACTTAAATACGGTGTCGCTTAAGGTTATTTATACCTTGTTGACAGAAAGGCCCTTTAGGCTTGTATCCAAAAAATTTAAACTTTGAAAAACTTAGACTGAATAATAATTTAAAGCATCTTACAATTCTTATATTTTATCAGAATCTAAAAGACCTAATTCTTGATGGATAAAGTTGAATCGATCTTCAGCTAAAAGTTTAGTAAAGATGTCTGTTAATTGATGTTCCTTGTCCACATATTCCAAACAAATATCTCATTATAGTTGATGTTCCGTGAGAAAATAATATATGATTTTTATGTGCTTAGTGCATGAATGGCATACTCCATTTTTGGTGAGATTAATAGTGCTAGTGTTATCACAGAAGATAGCAATGTTCTTATAGTATAGATTGAAGTTTTCTAAGGTTTGCTTCATCCACAAAATTTGTGCACAATAATGACCTATGGTGATATACTCGGCCTCAGTTGTTGATAATGCAACAAAGTTTTACTTTTTGCTAAACTAGGAGACTATAGACTTTCCTAGGAAATGACAAGTGTCGTTGGTGCTTTTTTGATCGACTTTACATCCAGCAAAGTTAGCATACTAGTAACCAATAAGGTCAAAGAACATTGTTTTGGTATACCATACGCCTACCGACAAAGTTCCTTTAAGGTATCGAAAGATATACTTGACTGCGCACAAATGTGATTCGTTAGGATTAGCCTGATATCTAGCATAAAGACATACAACAAACATGATGTCTGGGTGACTAGCAATTAAATATAACAAACTATCAATCGTACCTCGATACTTACGTATGACTATTTGTTTACTGCTTTTATCAAGCTCAAGCTTGGTGGATGTTGCCATTGGAGTTCAGATAGGCTTTGCATTGCCTATATCAAACTTTTTGAGTAAATCTTTTGTGTACTTGGCTTGATTAATGAATGCTCCTTGTGAATCTTGCTTGATTTGCAATCCTAAGAAGAATGTTAGTTCTTCCATCATGCTCATCTCAAATTTATTATGTATACACTTAGTAAACTTGTTACATAGCATCTCATTAGTAGATCCAAATATGATACCATCTACATATATTATCACTAATAAAAAAGAATCAGTAAAAGATTTTATAAAGAGGGTAGTATCAATTTTTCCTTTTAAAAAACTGTTTTTAAGTAAAAAGGAGCTAAGGCGCTCATACCAAGCTTGTGGGGTTTGTTTGAGTCCATATAGAACCTTTCGTAGCTTGAATATGTGGACATGGTATTTAAAATCTTCAAAGCCAGGTGTTTGCTTAACAAAAATTTCTTCTTTTATAAAACCATTTGGAAAAGCACTTTTAACATCAATTTGGAAAAGTTTGAAGTTAACTAGCAAAATCGCAAAGCATTCAGATAGATTCAAGTCTAGCAACAAGAGCATAGGTCTCATCGTAGTCAATTTCTTCCTCTTGGTTGTAACCTTGAGCTACGAGACGTGCTTTTTTGTATCTAACCGAACCATCCTTACTAAATTTATTTCGAAAAACCTATTCAGTACCAATAATTGGATAATCATTAGGTTTAGGAATAAGTTCCCAAACTTGATTACGTTCAAATTGGTTGAGTTCCTCTTGCATAGCAAAAAATTAAAATTTATCAACAAAAGCTTCTCCTATATTTCTACTTGAGAAATAAAAGCAACATTTGCAATAGTATCTCTATTTGAAGAACGAATACTTACACCTTTTGATACATCACCTATTATCAAGTCCTTTGGATAATCTGTGGAGAATTTCAGTCTCCTTGGCAAACTATCCAAATAACTTGTACCGGTTGTATCTTCAAGAGTCTTGTTGGTTGCGGGTTACTACTTTCATTGTTACTGTCATTTGGTACGTGAGTGTTGATCTCATAAAATATTGCTTGATTGATTCTCCAACCATCAATGATTGCTTTTTGAATACTCTGAATCCTTTGCTTTTGGCAGCATAACTTAGAAAAATATCTTCATCGACCTTGGAGTCAAACTTTTCTAGGTTATCTTTAGTATTGAGAATAAAATATTTGCAGCCAAAAACTATAAAGTAACTAATAGTTAGGATTCTACCAAACCAAAGTTCATAGGGGATTTTCTTTGATATGGGTTGAATAAGTACCATATTCATAACATGGCATGATGTACTTACAACTTCAGCCCAAAAATATTTTGGAAGGTTATACTGATTTAACATGACTCTAGCCATATCGCCAAGAGTTCTATTTTTTTGCTCCACACACCATTTTGTTGAGGAGTTCTAGGACAAAAAAATTTATAAGAAAATATATTTTTATTGCAAAATCTTTTGAAATCACTATTTTCGAATTCGCCTCCATGATCACTTCAGATATGAGTAATCATGAAATCTTTTTCATTTTAAACCTTTTTGTAAAAAGTGACAAATTTAGAAAATGCTTCATTTTTGTTTGCAAGAAAATAAATCCACGTGTATCTAGAAAAATTATCAACAATGACATAAGCATAAAGCTTACCGCCAAGACTGTTGACTCTACTGGGTCCAAACAAGTCCATATGCAAGAGTTGTAGAGGTCTAGAGGTATTTACAGCGTTGATTGACTTAGAGGAAGATTTAATAGCTTTATTCTTTTCATAATCAGCACATACCATATCTTTCTTGAAGGTAATCTCTGGTAAGCCTCTTACCAACTTTTTTGTGGACAATATTGCAATAGTGTCCATGTTTGCGTATCCTAGATGCATGTGCCATAGTCAGTTGTCGTCTTTATTGGCGTATAGACATCTTCCTGCATTGTTAGTATCCTTTGCAAGATAGAAAAAAAATATATTATCTTCCCTTATTCCTTCAAAGATAACATTACCTGTGGATCTTTCATATAAAGCATTTGTCTTTCAGGAAGTTAATACCATAACCATGGTCAGCAAGATGACTGATGCTAAGTAGGTTATATTTTAATTTTATTACTTGACAAACATCTTTAATGAAATGATAGGGAGGAATACCTACATTACCATTACCAATAATATATCCTCTGAGGTTATTACCGAAGGAGACATATCATTCTTTCTTCATCGATAGCGATGCGAATAAGTTAGCATCACTAATCACCATCACCTCTATCAAGAATCCACTTGCTTCTAGCATGAGAGGGTTGGTCCACCTGTAAGACGAGTTATAGATGTAACCCTTGGTACCCATTTCTTTGAGGGTTCAGCTGTGTTATTCTTTGATACATATGCATAAACATTCATATCTACTAATTTTTTGGTTCTACAAAATTAAGATATGTGCCATTTCTTACCATAATAGTGACATATAGCTGTGTTATAGGTGCTTGGTGCAACATGATATATATATGAGTATGTAAAGCAGTTCTTTGTGGTTTACGTGGATATCTATAATAAAATATATGCTTATGTGAAGCATTTTGAGTTCTACGTGCATGATACTGTCCAGTATTATGATATGATCTGCATGTATGATTGCATGAAGCATTATGCATATATGTAGGAACATAGCCGTAGGTGTTCATCTATTTTGCTACGTGTATCGTATTAGGTTGGGTAGGGGGTTGTTAACCTGTTTACCCAATCTAATCTCTAATCATTTAGATGTAGCATATACTTCATCATATTTAGTAGTGAGAGCATCTATTCTACGAGCATCAATGGAATACTTTTTCTTTTCAGATTCAAGTTCTTCCTTAAGTTTAGCATTCTCTTGAGGGATTTTGTCAATGCTGGTAAGAGCCTCGTGGAGATTAAGCTTAAGTCTAGAATTCTCGTCTAAATCATCTGAAGTATCATTTACTCCACTTAGTAAAGATGCGAGTCTCTCTATCTCAGTTTGATAATCTTGAACATCTTTTCTAGCATGCTTGTATTTATTTCTAAGTTTTCTAAAATCATCAAGCAAATCACTAAAAGCATTACCTAGATCATTAAATGTAAAGTAATAATATGAATTTTTATCCGTTACCTGATCGGTCAGTGCCATGAAGCATAGGTTTGCTATTTCTCGAGGATTCTCCTCTTCGGATTCACTAGCTTCGCTTTCATGGCAGATGCTAGTGTTTGCATACTTCCGTAATGATGTTCTTCTGGATGAGTGATCGTGGTGATTCCTTTTCTTTAAGGTTGGACAATCTCTCTTTATATGCCCTATCTTTTTATAGTTATAGCTTATAGGCTCTTCATCACTGTTGTCATTGAGCTCCTTCTTCTTTGACCTCTCAAGCTTTAGAATTTTTTTGAAGTTCCTAGTGATTAGGGCAACTTCCTCATCTTGAGATTTATCGTCGTCGGAGTCATAGTTGGTGACCTTCTAGTGATGTGCCTTGAGAGCAATCATCTTCTCCTTTGTAGTGGGTTCTTCGAATTCCTTGAGATCTAGCTCATGAGTCATCAGCTTGCCTATGAGCATCTCTAGGGTCATCGTGGTGAGATCATTCCCTTCTATGATTGTTGTGGCCTTTGGATTATAGTTCTTGGTAATTCCTCTGAGTACTTTACGAATTTTCTCGTAATTATTGTACTCCTTGCCATGATAGGATAGAGGGTTGACAATATCGAGAAATCTTGTGAACATTTGAGTGATCGTCTTATTTTGCTTTATCCTGAATGGTTCATATTCCTGTGTCAGTCGACTTATTTTTGAATCCTTCACTTGTGAGGTTCCTTCATGAGTAACCTTAAGGAGTTTCCAAACTTTGTCCGAAGTGCCACAAGTGGGGACCCGGTTGAATTCAGTTCTGTCGACATAACAGAATAGAGTGTTAATAACTTTAGCATCAAGACTAGCCTATTTTTTCAGTATTTGTGTACTTATCATAAGGTTTCTCTACAAGGTTGCCATATATGACTGTTCTAGGTGGCTTTTGTATCCTTCTACTATAATATCACATAGGTCAAAATCAAGTAACTTTAAATATAAGCTCATACGTATCTTCCAGTATGTGTAGTTAGTACCATCAAATAGGGGTGGACTATTTGTGGACTGGCCTTCACCATTGTTGGTGTGGATAGATCAAACAGTTGCCATAAGTCTTTAGGATGTTAAGCCAATATCAAGAGAACTAGCTCTGTTACCAATTGAAGGACCCTAGGGCAACTTTAGAGGGGAGTGAATAGAGTACAGCGGAAAAATTTACCAAATTAAAATTTAAGCAGAGTGAAGGCAGCTAGCAACTAACAATGTATATGCATGATAGTAATATAAAACTAAGAGTAAGAGAGAGCAAATGCAAACACCGAGATTTTAACCTGGTTTTCCTCTGAGAGGACTAATCCAGGCCCAAGAACTCTTGCTCGGAGTTGTATCCACTATAATCACTAATAGTGAATCACAAGCTTTGATCCGAAGGCTTGCCGACTTCTTTACAACCACGAGATTTAATTCGAAGTCTCGCAACTTTATAGCAATAGAGAGAGAGAGAGAGAGGAAACTGATGGAACCAAGCTCTTTACAATTCTTGTAGACTTCTAGACCGAGACCACACTTGGCACCTAGAAGGCTAGGGAGTTGCTCTTGGAGATAGAAAAGTTGAGGATCAGGTGTTTGCTCACTAAGGATTGAAGATTGTAGAATGGGATGAGATATTGAGAATGTGAAATTCAATCCTATTTATAGGATATTGGCAAACAAAAATTGGCCAGAGTTCGGATAGGTTTTAATTCAATTTTTTCGAACATTGGGCTAAGAAATTAGGGGTTTAACAACTGGATGATTTTAAACCAAATAGGTGACCGAGTTCGATTGCCTATTCAGGTAGAATTTGAGTTTGAATGTGGGCTAATTTGGTGTATAGGTTCGATGGATTATTTTAGTGGACTTTGGGTTCTGCCAGTGCTAATCGATGTACACAAGTCCTATACTTAAATAAAATAAAAATTATATTTAAATGATGCAGTACAATCAGCAATATAGCAGCATAGTTGAGTCTTCATATTGTGATATATCGATACATGGTTTAGTTAACTAAAAAAATTAACTTCACTGATACCGGATGGGCCAACATTCTAGGCATCAGCAACCCCAAATCTCGATTAGCCGTGTGGCAACCTGAATGCAGTATGCGCCTGCAGTGTCATACGCCAGGATGTGACTCACGTACATGCGCCTACGTGATGCCTTGTTTAAGGCTATAAATAGTGGGTGTTTTCCCATATACAAAGGGTCCATATACACATACGTAAAAAAGAAAGGAAGCAGAGCAGTCACCTCTATATGAAAATGAGAAGGAAAAGAAGACAAGAGCGCTGCCTCGTCAACCTTCTTGGTCCCGGATAATTAACGGAGTAAAGGAGCCACTGTAGTGCTCGATCTCCACCGCTACACTTACCCCAGATCTTATTTTTGTACTTAGATCCCCTTGTAATAGGGATTGTACTCTTTGTGAAATCATAATCATTAAAGAAAACCATCCAACCTTTTTTTTTTACGATGTCGATATTGGCTTGTCCAACATGTCTTCGAATGCCTGTTGGTCGAAGCAAACGACCAACATCCTCTGAGTAGAACCCAACTTGGTCACGTCGGATTGTGTCACCAGCTTCTCATTGGAGAAGAAGCTCTTCCCTAGCATAGTCGCCATTTTTTGCCGACATTGTTGAATCAACGCTCGAGAAAAAGTTGAACAAACTTTTTTTATTGATCGGGGCTTGACAAATATTACAAAAGAATATCTAATGTATAGAGTCTAAGTACAATAAAAAAAAAGAATCTTGGCATGTGTGATGGTGGAGATCGAGCACTACAGCGACTTCTTCACTCCGTTGACGATCCGGGACCATGGAGGGCGACGAGGCTTCGGGGAGATGGAGTATACGACTCAATGGGTGTCCCTTGCAACATTTCTATCTTCTTTTCCTCTTTTTCTTCTCTTTTTCTTATGTGGGAAATGCCCACTATTTATATCCTTGAGAAGGCATTACACGCATGCATGCACGCATCTTATGCTGCCGTATAGTGGCACATTTTGCAATAGGCTGCCACGTGGTTATTCGAGATTTAGGATTATTGATGCCCATAATACTCGTGACAGTGTCATGTTTAAATGATGCATGGCACTGCTGGCAAATGGGAACACTGGGATAGTAATGGCGCATGACATTGCTGGTATATGGGAACACTGGGGTAGTAAAGGCGCATGGAACTACTGGCACATGGGAACCCTACTTATGTTGCGGATGGCGCATGGATCTGGATCACTACGGTACATGGCTCTTGATTACTATTTGTGCATTATAGAGATTTTCCATGCTTCTATATTAGATACTTTTGGTCTTAGTCATAGTCTTCCTAGATATTACCATAGTGTCACTAGTCAATAACTCTATAAGAAAACTACTACCAATTCAATACTGCTCCTATATAGGTCATGTCTTCAACAAAATAATAGAAAATGACTTGGTTGAATTCAATTAGTATGAGATGGTACAGAGGGATACGATCATCGCACAGCATAGACGCTGATGAGACAAGATGGAGAAATTTTTGAAAAGAATAACGTAACTCATAAAGTATTTTCTTGGAATTGGATTCAAAGGCAAGGCACAATTTATAGGACATATGGAGAATTAAGTTATAGTGATTAGGTCAAGGAAAAAGGATTAGGAGAGATCTGGCAACCTACAGTAATATCAATATTAAAACACAAGTAGAGGATCAAATCAAATGGTTGATTTCCAAAAGTTATCATGATTAGAGAAGGAATAAAAATCTACTCAATTGCATAGCTAGGTTACGTCACTACGGCAAAATCACAAGACTGCAATTGCGGCATATGACAAGTAATCATATTATAAAAAGATAGTAGTATGGTCAATGGTGATTTACAACTTTGGGTTACTAGAATATTTGTCACGCTCAGTCCCAAAATTCGTAGGACTAGGACACGTAAGTATGCCAGCCGTGTGGATATGACAACTCCAATATATGGATACCATAATACACACGTATGCTGTAATATGAATAATACTTCACATGTGGTATCTATATTATCACAAGTCACAAAATTACTAATCTCATCCACACAACAAGTCACAGAAAGGAAATAACTAAACTAGAATAAAGAGTCTGAATAATCCATAAATGATAGTCGGGTGGAGACAAATCCACTACCAAAGACTATAACAAAACTAAAATGAGAGAGAAGAGTAAAATCTCCAATATAAAATATGGTGATGGCAGAAGTGTATCAGCTAAGAAAAATCCATCGCTAGATATAATCAAAGATGCTCAGAAGGTAAGACCTCCTTGGCAGAAAGTAATACGTCAGGTCCAGGCCCGTACTCCTGCGGATACTCTTGGTCGTCTATACCTGGCAAGGGACCAGGTCCTCAGAGGGACATAACAAGATACATAGAAGCAAGCCAATTGAATACAGTAAACATGCATAGTGTTTGAAAATATATAAGTACGCTATACAAGACAATCTATATGAATGCAAATAAGGACAACTTTTTGACGTATGGGCAAGGGTAGGCTACTCGATCTAAACCTCACAGCTCACACACTCGTCAGGGGACATCATAAATCGTCATACCTCGGGGGTAGCGACCAGCACAACTCTACAGAAATCGATATACCTCGGGGATAGCGACCAGCGTGACACACGTCCGTAGTGCAAACTATGTACTACGGTTTACCAGAGTGGTTAAAAGCCTATACGCCTAATGATTGTCCTCTCATGATGCTAGGTGTCAAGTGTGTGTCAACATATCTAATATATATAGTAATGACTGAACGAACTACACATGCAATGAATATAACTAAACAAAACTATACAGGCAATGAATAAATAAAAATATAAATAGCATGCAAAGTACTGTAAACAATTTGACAAGGTATACTTGCCGGGCAAGAAGCTGCAAAGCGTAAACGTCTAGATGTTACGCACACAGGAGTAGAAACTGCGACATCAGAATGAACGTCTCCAAATGCTGAAATAAATATCACCAACGTTTCCAGAATAAACGAGATAGCTAGAAAATACTACCCTTTCGTCCAATTTTGACACAGGAGCAAAACAGTAATTTTGGGTCAAAGCGGGGTCCACATATGGCCCACTATGCACCAAAAAGCGTGCCAGGGGTAAAGATCTCTAAATAGGACAAATTATAGGTCAAACCAATTCTAAACGTCAATACGAACTCAATGGTACGTCCAATTTTGGATTCCGGTGAGTCGAACATAAATTTGCCCAAAAAGTCAACCGTAGGGCCCGCCAATAGGCGACTTGGTCAACTATCTCAGAATTGTGTGAAAATTGGGTCACAGGACCGGCACGATACCATGAGTCCAGTGGCATAAGTTTCGTCGCATTCTAACGAGCGTGCACTAAATGTGCAGGATTTTTGCAAAAGTCGCAATACGGGGACTTATCGCGGATACGGGTTGATTCTGACTCGCACACGCTTCCGAATCAGTTTTCGCAAAAGCTCATACATCTGATTATACCATGTGCACCTTTTGATGCACTTGGTACACGACGGGACGGTCCCGTTTGGTGCGGCGTGCTCCGTATCACAAATTTTGGAAGTTGGAACAATGGGTTTTTCATGATTTTCAACCTATTTTAATTCTGTATATAATGCCTAATAAAATAATGTAATTGACAGAGAATGATCTCGGTCAGGTGATCTTCCATAGCAAAAAGAATTTCTAAGTTTGGATCCCTGTGGTGGGAGATACGAGCCCTTGAACATGGGTCATCGCAACAAATTTTCTGAATTTAAAAGTGGTCATTTTTCTTCGACTTGGCATCAATTTTTACCTAGGTTTGCGTACTACACGATAGAAACTAATCTACGAAATTTAGAGAGGGATTGGTAGGGATCATACCGGTGAAGACGGGGTCGAGTTTCATCGAACGATGGCGCGAGAATCAATGCGGGAAGGGAGGTTCGTCGCTGTGTATTCTCTGTCGCATACGTGGTGTTTGGCGGGTGTGCGGCCGCGGCGGGCGGCGTTGGGCTCCGATGGCGGTGGCTCTGGGTCGGCGACGCGACGCTCAGGTGGAAGAGTAGGGTTAGGGTTTTGCCAATATATATATAGAGAGAGAAAGGGAGCGGAGCGGGTAGAAGTAAGCCGCGGGTTTACTTGGCACGGGCTGCTCGGTTAGCCGCGGGGAAGTGTTTGGGAAGCTGCTGATGCTTCTGTTTTTATGCTTCGTGGGCCGGGGTAAGGGGATTAGGCGGGTAGGGTTTTGCTAAAGGGTTTGGGTTGGTTTTGATTTCTTTTTCTTTTCTCTTTCTTTTCATTTTTTTTCTTTATTCATTTTGTTTTGTTTTTTTTTCTTTTCTATTTCTTATTACATTTATATTACTATTACTACTACTAATAATAATATCATTATTATTATTATTATTATTATTATTATTATTAATATATACATTATGATTATTATTATTATCATTATTATTATACTTATTATTACTCTATTTTTAATATTTACATATATAATTAAGGTATATAAAAATTACATTAGCACCCAATTAAATTCTATAAAATTTTATCACCCCTCTAAAGTTATTCCTAAAATAAAATAATAGGTTTTTGTACAACAATTTCTAAATGAATAATTATCTAGGTAATTAACCCACTACGTATATATTATCTAAATAACTACAAAATATTATAAATAAATAAATTAAATAACTAATTATTTAATAAATAAAATATTTAAAAATATGGGGTTTTACATTCTATCCAACTTATAAAAATTTTGTCCTCGAAATTGACACTAACCCATTTTTATAATAATTACTATAGCTGTTACACTACATTGGTATCTAGTAGTGCTTCCTAAAAGTCATGGTCTGCCATTCTAACACTTTCTCATTTATTGTCCATACACTATTCTATTTCTACTCATCTTACACTACCCAACTTACAAGAATTCTACTAGTAGTCAAGGTCTCTTGAAGCTATTGTCTAGGTTGTAAGACAAATATATTTATTGGATCGAGAATCTTGGGATACCTGTCTAGAATCTCATAACTATGACTTTTCCCGTAATCGTCAAGTATCATAGTCTAATACTGCCACGCCACCTGGCCAGTATGGCTGCAAGTAATTCGACTACTCTACCATAATAGTCTGGCTGCAACTGTCACTACCTCGCCAGCGATTTGTCATAGTCATCAGTTTGTAACAAGTGCCTTCAACTCTTTCCTAGGCATAATATAAGTTTTAGGGAAACACTTTAGGTCTTGATTAACTCTATGAAACTATTGGAAGTATTAACTAGTTCAACAATCTAACAAATTTCTATTAGGCTAAATGATGCTACTTAAGGGTTAAATTAATAAGAGAATACAACTATTGCTATCGTGCATATACATAAGGGTTATTATTAAGAACTCATCCTTTAGTTATCAATTATTACTAACACATTTATGTTTTTACTAACAATATAAGGGTGAGGTTGATATAGATCAAACAATTTATAATGGCACGAAAGATACGACTAATATAGGAAGAGTTAAGCACGAGATAAGGAATGGATATATAGAAGAGAAGATGAGCCACCGAAGAGGGCGAGATAAGGATAGGGAAAGAATACTACTACTACTACTACTACTACTACTACTACTACTACTACTACTACTACTACTACTACTACTACTACTACTACTACTACTACTCACGTCATCCATTAGCATCGCGTGTATGCCATCTGGGTAGAATATACATATATCCTTATAACTGCTAAACTACCATATATATAATTCTACATATATTTGTACATCTAAGATCTTGTGTCACAATGGGGTTATGAGTATGCAAAGACAATTATAACTAAAAGGTCGTACCTGTATCTATGGCTTCCTGTGTCTGCTCTCCCATATTTGTCATAATGAGTACCTGGCCTTGTCCTTGGTTGTTCAGCTGGGGTCTAGCCTCCTCTATTTGTGCAGACTGTAAAATCAGTGGTGGGTCCCTTTGGTGTCCTATACTTGAGGGTGTATGCGGTGTTCCTGATTCTAATGCCATAGACCTCTGGTTTTGCTGAGGACATTCTTGGGCTTGATGGTGACTTGATCCACACACCTTACACAGCCCTAATTGACGACGATAATCTCTATGAATATGACCTGATATTCCATAAAAGTTACAAGTACGGTACCCCTTGGTTGGGTATGGTGCGACACTATCTGGTTGATGGCGTATCAAAGAGTGTCTAATGGGTCCTCCTTGTTGTGTCCTTACTGGTCCTTCATGAATTCTCTGCTGATTTCTGTTTCCTTTGCTGATGGCCTCCTGAATCCTGGCCTCTGACAATAACTCGACATAAAAGATCCGGGACTGTGAGCTAGTATAGTGCTGGAGCTCCTGAGTCAGCCCACGGTAAAACCTCTTAGCCTTCTCCGAGTCATTAGGTATTAGGACGGTGCCATACTTACTGAGGCAGCTAAACTCTGTATCATACTTGTCAACTGTCTTGTTCCCTTGCTCTTGATGTAGAAACTGATCGTACAATACATCCCTTACAGTATCCAGGAAGTACTTCCTCTCAAAGCACTCCAAGAATTATTCCCAAGTCTGACGCGTACCCAACTGGCACTCCATTGATTCCCACCAGTGATGCGCGTTACCCTCTAGCTGAGTCCTTACGCCTATCATCCATAGTTCTGTAGGTAGTTGTGATGCTTCTAACAACTTCTTGGTGTTGGCAATCCAGTTTGTTGTCTCTTTTGGACTCTCAATGCCTTTATACGGCTTAGGGCCTATCTGCACAAAGTCCTTGACTGAACCAACCCGAGCTTATGGTACTGATACTAGTGCCTGGGCTGGTACAGGGGCAAGTGCAGCCATTCTCTCAAGTGCTGCCAAAAATTTTAGCCTCTGTTCTGCCATTTGCTGCCTCTACTCTGCAGCCTGCACGGCTGTCTGCTGACTCTGTTCTTGCATTATCATCTGAAAGAATTGGAACAGCTGTGTCTGGATATCCTGCAGTGCTAGCGTAGCTGGAAAAGTCCCATTAGGCACCGTGGAAGGAGTTGATGGAATTGGATTGCTAGTCTGTCCATCCGATCTCAGAAGAAGAGGTGTCATTGAGGTCTCTCCTGGTGATTGGTCGTCGTCCCCTGGAGACGTGTTATCCCAGGTGGCGGTATGCCCATTACGCAAATTTATCTCTCTGTACGAGATGGACAGAGGATTAAGAAAGGTACATGAATCAAGCAGGATGCAAGAACTTAAGTAGGACATATTGGAAGGAAAGCGAGTTATAATCAAGTGTGGATGAGACCTAAAATTCTAATCCTAGGTGCAGGCCCGCTCGGTACAGTTACGTAACCGAAATGGCTAACTCGACCTGCATGGGCCACCATAAAAATATGTCACGCCCCAGTCCCAAAATTCGTAGGACTAGGACAAGTAAGTATGCCAGCCGTATGGATATGGCAACTCCAATATATGGATACCATAATACACACGTACGCTGTAATATGAATAATACTTCACATGTGCTATTTATATTATCACAAGTCACAGGATTACTAATCTCATCCACACAACAAGTCGCAGAAAGAAAATAACTAAACTAGAATAAAGAGTCTGATTAATCCATAAATGATAGTTGGGTGGAGATAAATCCACTACCAAAGACTATAACAAAACTAAAATGAGAGAAAAGAGTAAAATCTCCAATATAAAATAAGGTGATGGTAGAAGTGTATCAGCTAAGAAGAATCCATCACTAGATATAATCAAAGATGCTCAGAAGGTAAGACCTCCTCGGCAGAAAGTAACGCATCAGGTCCAGGCCCGTACTCCTGCGGATACTCCTGGTCGTCTATACCTGGCAAGGACCAGGTCCTCAGAGGGACATAACAAGATATATAGAAGCAAGCAAATTGAATACAATAAACATGCATAGTGTTTGAAAATATATAAGTACGCTGTACAAGACAATCTATATGAATGCAAATGAGGACAACTTTTCGACGTATGGGTAAGGGTAGGCTACTCGATCTAAACCTCACAGCTCACACACCCGTTAGGGGACATCAAAAATTATTATACCTCGGGGGTAGCGACCAGCGCGACTCTATAGAAATCGACATACCTCGGGGGTAGCGACCAGCGTGACACACGCCCGTAGTGTGAGCTATATACTATGGTTTACCAGAGTAGTTAAAATCCCATACGCCTAATGATTGTCCTCTCATGATGCTAGGTGTCAAGTGTGTGTCAACATAACTAATATATATAGTAATGACTGAACGAACTACACATGCAATGAATATAACTGAACGAAACTACACAGGCAATAAATAAACAAAAATATAAATAGCATGCAAAGTACTGTAAATAATTTGGCAAGGTATACTTTCCTGACAAGAAGCTGCAAAGTGTAAACATCCAGATGTCACGCACACAGGAGTAGAAACTGCGGCCTCAGAATGAACGTCTCTGGATGCTGAAATAAACATCACCAACATTTCCAGAATAAGTGAGATAGCTAAAAAACACTACCCTTTCGTCCAATTTGGACATAGGGGCAAAACGGTAATTTTGGGTCAAAATGGGGTCCACATGTGGCCTACTTTGCACCAAAAAGCGTGTCAGGGATAAAGGTCTCTAAATAGGATAAATTATAGGTCAAACCAATTCTAAACATCAATACAAACTCAATGGTACGTCCAGTTTTGAATTTCGATGAGCCAAACATAAATTCACCTAAAAAGTCAACCGTAGGGCCTGCCAATAGACGACTTGGTCAACTGTCTCAGAATTACGTAAAAATTGGGTCACAAGACCAAAGTGATACCACGAGTCTAGTGGCATAAGTTTTGTCGTATTTTGATTAGCGTGCACTAAATGCGCAAGATTTTTGTAAAAGTCGCAATACAGGGACTTGTTGCAGATACAGGTTGATTCTGACGTGCACACGCATCCGAATCAGTTTCCATAAAAGCTCACACATCTGGTTATACCATGTGCACCTTTTGGTGTACTTGGTACACGACGGGGCGGTACCGTTTGGCGGGGCGCGCTCCATATCACAAATTTTAGAAGTTGGAACAACGGATTTTTCATAAATTTCAACCTATTTTAATTCTGCATATAATGCCTAATAAAATAATATAATTAATAAAGAATGATCTTGGTCAGGTGATCTTTCCATAGCAAAAATAATTTCTAGGTTTGGATCCCTGTAGTGGGAGATACAAGCCCTTGAACATGGGTCATCGTAACAGATTTTCTAAATTTAAAAGTGGTCGTTTTTCTTCGACTTGGCGTCGATTTTTACCTAAGTTTGCGTGCTGCACGATGAAAACTAATCTACGGGATTTAGAGAGGGATAGGTGGGGATCATACCGGTGAAAACGGGATCGAGTTTGGTCGAGCGATGGCGCAGGAATCAGCACGGGAAGGGAGGTTCATCGCTGTGTATTTTCTGTCGCGTGCGCGACGTTTGGTGGGTGTGCGGCCTGCGGCGAGCGGCCTGGGCTCCAGCGGCGTGGCTCTGGGTCGGCAGCGCGGCGCTCAGGTGGAAGATTAGGGTTAGGATCTTGCCAATATATATAGAGAGAGAGCGAGAGAGAAAGGGAGCGGAGCGGGTGGAAGTTAGCCGCGGGTTTACTTCGCACGGGCTGCTCAGTTAGCCGTGGGGAAGTGTTTGGGAAGCTGCTGCTGCTTCTGTTTTTTTGCTTCACGGGCCGGGTTATAGGGATTAGGCGGGTAGGGTTTTGCTAAAGGGTTTGGGTTGGTTTTGATTTCTTTTTCTTTTCTCTTTCTTTTCATTCTTTTTTTCTTTTCTATTTCTTATTACATTTATATTATTAATAATAGTAATAATAATATCATTATTATTATTATTATTATTAATATATACATTACGATTATTATTATTATTATACTAATTATTACGCTATTTTTAATATTTACATATATAATTAAGGTATATAAAAATTACATTAGCACCCAATTAAATTCTACAAAATTTTATCACCCCTCTAAAATTATTTCTAAAATAAAATAATATATTTTTGTTCAACAATTTCTAAATGAATAATTATCTAGGTAATTAACCCACTACATATATATTATCTAAATAACTATGAAATATTATAAATAAATAAATTAAATAACTAATTAATTAATAAATAAAATATTTAAAAATATGGGGTTTTACAACATTCTTGTATTTCAAATGATCAACAGCCTGGAGAAGTTATACATCCACTCATACTAATATAAGGTCCGTCCATTCTGGTTTGTAGAATAACCTTTGATTCAAAGAAATGTGAATAAGAAAAATCAAATCTATAATCTATCGTATATCACCTTACAATTCCTATATCTTAACTCCAAGGATTTCACTTGCTCTTGTGACCTGGCTTTCTTCGAGTGCTGCTTGCAACAACATGGTGCTATACTGCTAGAAATATAATTTATCAAAGTCCCTAATAATCCATGATCCTTAAAAATTTAACATGACATTTTAATTTCTGACCCTTGCCACCGTTTATCATTCAACAATACTTCTAAGATTTTTCTATCCACAAACCACAACTCAACTCTAGGTATCATTCATCAATTTAATTAAGGATACACTACTTCCATTTTATTCTCATCTTTCAACCTCAAAATTTATCTCTCTTCTTTTCTCATGATATTTAGTACTCATTTTGGTTCCTGAAAGTCCTCTAACATAATCGTAATCATGAGCCTCAAAATAATCTATGCTGCTACTAATTGTTATTGTATTATCACAACCGTGTATCAGATATATATTTTTAACATTTTTGTCATTCATTCTAGGAATTTATTTATCCTTGAGCTAACCTTCTTATGCCTTTTTTGAGTCCCGACCCTTAAGGTCGAATTTTCAGCCACCCAACTTGTTTAAGTCATGCATTCTACAAAAAAAAAAAATTATAACCTCATTACTGATAATCCTTAGTGTTTGACACTTCTCATTTCCTTCTCTCTTCAAATCAAATATTTTGCAACTCCATCCTCGTCCTTCTTCAATTATTTTGCATAATACTCTTCTTTTATTCTTCCCTCTTTATAACCACAATATGTACCATAACACAATATAATTTTTCTAATTATAATCCCTTTGGGATTTTTAGCTAACCGGCATCGACTAAGGGTTCATCATAACCATTATTTACTAGTCTATTTAAGGTAAGACCTCTAGCTCCAATCTCCAACGCTTATTTTTGACTACCCCCCATAAGTAGTAAAATCACCATCAATGCTTAAGATCTATACTACACTCCTATAAATTATTCCTCAATTCTTCTTAATAGTATGATTAACAATAATCTATTCCCTCTAAACATAGTAAACTATATATATAAAAATTACAAGCATATCTAACTCTTCTTATACCTATCTTATTAGGTAAGGGACGAGGCGACGTTAAATAGGTACTTAAACTAATTCATCTGACATGATATATCTATAACGGATAATCCTCAAATTATGGTCTTGATTAAGTCATTCCGATACTAGCCCTATCTTCGACCTTGAATGCCTATCTAGTCCAAATACAACTTATTTATTTTTACCCATAACTCTCTGTACTATTGTCCATCCTTGCCTATGTTATCAAAATATATGATTCTTCTACAAGCATCCGAGATCTATTCTTTTTTATACCTGTGATAATAGGTTCAATAACATCATTCCTCAAATTGTCTCTAACAAAATATCCGTAGTTAAATATCAAAATGAAACCTATTCTATTATTAACCATTATTAATTAGTCAAAACTCTGTTATTCCTATTATATTCCCCTATCTATCTTCTAATTTGTATCCTCCATTCCTTAATTCTAATTTCCTTATTCCTTTACGAGTATAAAGACACATTGGTTATTGTTATAGTTATTGTTGTGTTTAGTTCACTTATTTCTAGTAATTCTCTTTTATCACCAAAACAAATCATAATCTCTGATCATAGTTGATGTCACATATCAAACCTCAACGTATTCTTTTATATTCATTATTTTTTCTTCTATCTATTATCATTCCTCTTATAAATAATAATTATAATTGCTCAACTTACCATCCGGACAAAAATATCTTAGAAGATTATATATTGTTACAAATTTTACTACCTCTAAAAACATTTATCGAATTTATCCAATTACCTTATATAGAAGCATATAAAATCTACACCATGCGCCAACAGTAATCCACACCCATGTTCCAAAATGATCCAGTGCCGTGCACCAACCACTCCTCTCAGTGTTCCCATGTGCCATGCGCCACTACTTCTCTAGGTGTTCCCATGCGCCAGTAGTACCATGCGCCACTACTATTTCTCAGTGATCTCCATGATCCAAGTGGATGTATTACTAAGGTGCAATCAAATCATCATGACATGTGTCACGAGTATTATGGGCATTGGCAACCCCAAATCTCGACTTGCCACATGACAGCTAATACACAACATGCTCCTGCAGGAGAACATGCGCCGACATATAATCTATACGCGGATGTGCCTACATAAAGCCTTCTCACGGCTATAAATAGTGGGTGTTTTCCACATGCAAAAAATGACCAGGGAGTGCAGAACGATCACCATAAGAAAAAAAAGAGAAGGAGAAGAAGACCGAAGCTTCGTTCGAAGCCTTGTCACCCTTCTTGGTCCCGAATTGTCAACGGAGTAAAGGACCCGCTGTAGTGCTCAATCTCCACCGTCACACTTGCCCAGATATTATAGTACTTAGATCCTTTTGTATTTGGGATTCTTTTATACTATTTGTTAATTCCTAATAAATAAAAATTTTGTTCGAGTTTAAAAGATCAGTTTTTGGCGATATCGACAAAAATAGTGACTCTTCTGGGGAAGCGCTCCTCCTCCAACGAGAAACTGGTGACGCAATCCGATATGACCAAGTTGGGTTCGAATCAAGGGATGTTGGTCGTTCACTTCGACCAACAGGCATTCGAAGACATGTTGGACAAACTGAGCTCTCCAATGAGGCCTGTACGACCTCGCAAGACTGACAAAACTCGGGTCACCAAGGCCGCTGTGCCTCGCCCAAAGTTGGTATCCGATGCAATATTAACCCTCACCGCAGATACATATGCAGTTAACTTGTATCCCACTGACAAGTTGAGTTCTTCAATGTGGCCAACACGACCTCACAAAGCTAGTACGATTTGAGTTACCAAAGTCGTTACGCCAAATTCGAACTCTGTCCAAGAAGCATTGCCAACCTCTACCGCAGTTGCATATAAGGTTGGCCCACATCCTATCTCCTTCTTTGAATCCGCCCTTGAGAGGAACAGTACCGAGTCTCAAGATGCGTGCACGCAGCATCTTTTGGCAGGAAAGGATGTGCTGATCATAGGCACATAAAGTCTCATTCGAGTAAGGCCGCCGTCAACAAGGACTCGTATAGTCCTAATTTGGATTCCCTGTGTTAGGCGCCTAAGGGCATTGAATCAAGAAAACCCAAATTAACCCGAGCCATGCACACGAAGGGCTGTGCCGCCAGCTCCCCAAAGGCTTGTGCCGTTGGTCATTATACTCGCTGCTAATGGAAGACTCTATAGGGAAGACCCAGGCGCTCATATGCTATATGTGGTTCGACCCTTAGATCCTTTACAAACCCACTTGAACGTCGTAGTTATGCTCAAACCAAGTCGGAGAACAAACAATGTGATGACATACCCATGCGCCCAGCTTGGCTCCACGCATGTAGTAGGTCTGTCTCATGTCAAGTCTTCCATTAATGATCCAATTGGAGTTTCTACAGGAGAACTAGGTCAGGGAGCGCATGAAATAGGGGTAAGAGTAAAAATTCCATCGTCTGATTTACGTAATATGATTAGTCACAAGCATAAGACAAGGGAAGCAACCCTAGCACATGGCGTGTCCCCTCAAAGACACACTTATTCTAACATCATCATCAAATGATGCTGCACTGAGGCGCCAGTCCCTCCAACTAGACAGTCAGTTTTCCAGCGATTGTAACCCACAGAACCGATCCTGCAGCATATCTGGAAACAACCACATGAAGAGAAGGAATTGTCTGTCGCTTCATATTGCTCAACATTGAGGTCTCCTCCTATGAAAAAGATCTCAAAGAAAAGCTCACCTAACCCAAGTGTGTTGGTCAGCACACCACTATAGAAGTATGGGAAATCTTCACCACGTGCCTCAGTGACCCAGATCCATGTGCCCCAGTGACTCGGTTCCATGCGTCTCAGTGACCCAGCTCCATATGCCTCAGTGGTCCAACTATCTATGCTTTAGTGATCCAGCTCTATGAGCTAACAGTCTAAGTGGTATTGCATGTGCCCACAGTACCATGCGCCTCTACATACCTGGGTATCTCATGTGTATGTAGAACCATGCGCCATCGTGTATCCTAGTGTTCTCATGTGCCCGCAGCACCATACGCCACTATGATCCTGTTACTCCCATACGCGAAGTGGCAGCAGTCCGAGGGTGTAATCACATTAGGGCATGACACGTGTCACGAGTATTATGCGTATTAATAACCCCAAATCTTAATTGGCCATGTGGCAGCCTTAACATAGCATGCACATGCAGTATCATGTGCCAGTATATGACTCACGTATATGTGCCTACGTGAGGCCTTTCTAAGGCTATAAATAATGGGCATTTCCCACATGAAAAGAGAGATAATTAAAGAAGAAATCCATATACAGAGGGAGACTATTAACAACCTACGTCAAAGTAAGAGAAGAAGAAGACATGAGCGCCATTAGAAGCCTCGTCAACCTCCTTGGTCTCGGATCATCAACGGAATAAAAGGAGTCACTGTAGTGCCCGATCTCCACCGCTATACTTACCCATGTACTTTCTTTTTGTACTTAGATCCTCTTGTAATAGGGATTCTTTTGTATCTTTGTCAATTCATAATTAATAAGAATCTTGTACCCAAAATCCCTCCTCTTATTTTTACGATGTCGACAAAAATGATGAGTTTGCTGGGGAATAGCTTCTCCTCCAATGAGAAGCTAGTGGTACAATCTGATATGACCAAGTTAGGTTTAACTTAGAGGATATTGGTCGTCCACTTCGACCAACAAGCGTTCAAAGATATGATGGATAAGTCGGGCTCTCCAATGAGGTCCGTATGACCTCGCAAGACTCACAAAACTCGAGAAATTAGTGTCGATGTGCTAAACCCGAAGTCATTATCGGATGCATCATCAACCCACGTCACAGTTGAATACGTGGTTGGCCTGTACTCCACTGATAAGTCAAGACCCTTGCCGAGGCCCGTATGAACTCAAAAAGTTTGCAGGATATAGGCTGCTAAAGCCGCTGCACTAAACCCAAACTCTGCTCCGAAAATGCCACCAACCTTAGTCGCAGGTGCACAGAAGGTGGACGCGCATTCTGTCTTTATCTCCAAAGCTGCGCTCAAGAGAGACTGCACCAAGTCCCATGATGAGCGCATATAGCATTATCTAGGCCGTAAATCATGTACTAATCATAGGCGCATGGAGTCTCCTCCAAGCAAGGCTAGTAATAACAAGGACTCGTATAGTCCTAACTTGGATTCCTTGTACTATGGCCCAAGCACGCTGGCCCATGGAAATCCAAAATACCCCGAGCTATGCACTCGAGGGGCTGCGTTGTTATCTCTCCAAAAGCATGCACCATTGCTTGTAACACGCACTGCTAATGGAAGACTCTATAGGGCAGACCCATGTGCTCATTCGCCAAAAGTGGGTCAACACTTAGAGCCTTCCCAAACCCGCTTGGAAGGCTTAATTGTATCTAAATCAAGTCATGGAGCAAACATTGGGATGAAAAACCCACGCGCCCAGTCTGGCTGCACGCGTGTGACAGATCCATCTTCCAACAAGTCTTCCACTAATGATCCAGTTGCAATTTTTACGGAAGAACTTTCTCCTCCATGCACAAGTCTTGTCCAAACACATAAAATGGGGGTGAAAGTGAAGCTTCCATCGTTTGATTTACGTAACTTGATCAGTCACAAGCGTAAGATGAGTGAAGATACCCTCGCACTGTTTGTATCCTCTGGTAGACACACTTGTGCCAAAATCATGATTAACTACTGCTGCTCTAAAGTGCCAATTCCTCCAGCCATGCAGTCGGTGTTCTAGCGACTACAAACCACCACACCAACCCGATAATGTCTCCGTAGACCTCTACATGATGAGGAGGAACTGCCCATTGTCTCATGTTGCTCAATATAGAGGTCTTCTCCCATGAATAAGATCTCAAAGAAAAGCTCGTCTAACCTAAGGGCGTCGATTAGCACACCACGAAGCCAACCGAGGAATAGCAAACAAGTTCCCATAGTAGGGGTATTTCATGGTACACGCTCGAGAACGAAGGCTAGGGGTAGTCGTGCCTCCCCGAATCAAACTTCAACAAGAGCTGGGGGTAGCAGTCCCCCGGTATTCTATGATAATCCATCCTTCCAGAAGGACAGCGAGCCTCTGCACACGGATGACATATTAATTGGTGGTAGCCATACTCTTCAAGATGATCCCACAATTGAAGTTTAGTGTAGCAATCCCCTCCAACCATGAAAGTGATGCGACACTACCTACTCTTCCGAAAGATAGTAATACTCAGACATCGGAGACAGAAAGTAAAGCATCTACCTTTTCGTCCGTCTTCTTCCACTTAATGCTAGTGTACATGGAAAGACGAACACGATGTCGAATCCAGCAATTAACAATACCTCGAGACACTTGAAGCCATGATGCAGGCTTTGATTACTTTAATGCAGACTCTGACTCACACAGTGCTGGAACTCAAAGAAAGTATCACCCCAACACAGCCGCAAGCGTTGGGACTGTCACTACCCAATTCTAGAAAATAGGATTTTCTTTTTATTTTAATTTGGTAAATTTTGTATTGATCATAAATAATTATATTTATATTTAATTAGTTGGTTGTATTATTTTTATTGGTTGTTTTAGGATTTTGGCTAGTCTCGACCCATGTCAGACCTTAGTGGACCCATGTCAGACCCAACCAACACCCTTGTCAGACTCATTTATTGGGTTAGAATAGTTTTTTTATTAGTTAATTGGAGTGCTTTGGATTGGTTAGAATGCATTTAAAAAATCCTAAACCTAAACCCTAGTTTGGATGACTTAACTTAGGGGTATTTTGGACTTTGTGTTTAAGCATCAAACCCTAACCCTTGCATTTTCCTACTTGGCCGAACCCCCCTCCCTTCCTTTTCATTCTTCTTCTCCATTTTCACTCTCCATTCTCTTTCTTCTTTCCTTCTTCCAATTTCTTCTCCCAAGTTCCAAGTAAGTTCTTTACTTCCCTCTTCCTTTACTTCCTTCATTTGTTTATATCTTTAATGTAAACCCTAACCCTTCACTTTCCCCTAACCTAGGTGTGTAGAGCCTAGACTTGATGTAGAGGCTTGGCTTGGAGGCTTGGAGGCTTGAGAGTGGTGATTTATAGGGTTTTGGAGACTTTGGCCTTGGGATTCCAACTCTTAAGAGGTAAACCCTAACTTTTCTCTTAGTAATTACTTTAATATAGTGTAATTAGTAGTTTAGAACCTTTTTAGACCTTAGGGCTACAAATAGAAGGAAGTTAGAGCTTGTTTGGTTGTGTTTGGAGACTTTGACATTAGGTTTTGTGTCAATTTTAGGTAAAATCCGAGATTGGCCCAATTTTGGGTGATGTCCTTGGTTAAACGGACCTAGGTAGACATGATTGGGTGTCTTGAGGGTAAGTACGTGTCCCCGTTCGAATATATGAGATCGTATCGCGAAGTTTTGAGCGTTTCGAGCGATTTGGAGGTTTTTTGTCGCCGTGGGTTCCACATGCATGTGGAATTTTACCACAGACCTAGAATCGGAGTGTTAGCATTTTTTTGAGGTTCTCGACATCGATTAGAACTCGTGTCTAAATTTTGGGTCGATTCCGAGTAGGTTTGGTGTGCGTTTCACGAGGTATCGCGAACCGCACTCCACGTGTTCGTCGAAATGATCAAATGGCCATTTCGACTTGGTATCTAAGTTTTGTGCTTGTGTGCGGATTGGTTTAGCCTTGGGGAGTGTGTATTAGAGTTTTCGAGTTATATTTTATATATATATGTGTATATATATGTATATGGGTGGTTGTGCATGTGTGTTAGTGTGTGGTTATATATATATATATATATATATATATATATGTGTGTGTGTGTGTGTGTGTGTGTGTGTATATATATATATGTAAGTGTGTGCATATATATATGTGTGTGTAGTGTATGTTAGAGAGAGTGAGAGAGAAGCTAGTGCAGCAGAGCTCAGCAGCAGCAGAAGCAGGCATTAGCAGGAGCAGCAACATGGCTACAGCAGCAGCAGCGAGAGAGAGAGAGAGAGAGAGCTACATAGGTATATATATATATATATATATATATATATATATATATATACATACGTACATACATATGTGTTAGATACATATATATTTACCTAGATAGATAGCTAGATATATACATATAGGTATAGCTAGCTAGTTAGTTAGTGAGTTGAGATGGGTGGGTGAGGTATCTCGATACCTTGAGATATCAAGGTATCTCAATACCTTGAGATACTCAAGGTATTGGGTATCAGGGTGAGGTTTTGGGCGTTTTCCTAGGTTTGGTTTTAGAGTTGGGTTTATATGTATATATATATATATATATATATATATATATATATATATATATGTGTGTGTGTGTGTGTGTGTGTGTTAGGGTATGTGTTAGAGGGTATAGGCGGGGTGTATAGCTTAGGTTGAGGTATCCGATACCGAGGGTATCCCGGTATCTCAAGGAGGCGAGTTTGAGGGTTTACTAGCTTAATGAGCTTGTTTTGACCTAGAATTTTAGGGACACCCTATTTTGACCTAGAGTTGACCGTAATTGCCCCCGTTGACCGCCAAAGTCCGTTTGACCTAGTTTCGGCCTAGAGTTGACTTTTTGGACCCCGGGTTGATTCTTTGACCCAGATTTTACCAGTTTGACCCGTTCGACCTAGAACAACCCTAGAAGCTTATTTTTAGTTATTTTATATCAGTTTAACTCTTTAGAACCCCGTTTAACCTTAATTTTTGTAATAGGTCCTTGTGACGCTAGTCCGGATCTCAATCCTCACCAGTTGCTCAGGACGTCAGGCGAGTACTTACCTCTGATTGTTTCTATTTCATGATAGCGTATATATTACCTATTCTAGAACTATAATACTTAATTCTGACACATTGTTTCATGAGATGGTAATAGTTAGATGCCGTCATGAGATGTTATCCCCCTTACCGTGTTCAGCGGGTACTCTATCACGTGTATTTTATTATGTGCATCGGGTATTGATTCTCATGTGCATCATATGCTTCGTGTGCTCTCGCTTTCATATGCGCGAGTTATTTATTATTTACGTAGTGTATCATGGTTGGATCCAAGAGTATTAGTGGGAGAGGGAGTAGAAGTTAGTTATGTGATCAAATCCAAACAGTATTCATGTGTATGTCGGTTATGCAACTTACGCATAACGGAGTTATTGTAGATTAAATTATGTACAACCTAAGCCGATCAAGTAACGAACTTGTGCTTAAGGCACTTAGCTAGTATTCCTATTTTCTTACATGCAGTTACTTCTCTACTACTTGTATTGTTCCCCAGTTTTATATTGCAGTTACTTTATCAGTTCTACCATGTATTTACTTTCCTGTGCATCTTGTATTCTTTTCTATTGCTAGTCATATACACCTTACCATGTATTTGGAGTTGCTTTCAGAGTTATGTACTTCGCTCCAATCCTGACTGGATATTTTTTTTCAGAGGATCCTGAGGATTTTTGCTCGACCTACTACGGGCCAGGTGTCGACGAGTGTTGTGACCCTGAGATTGAGGAGGAGCCCGTCCTAGCTGAGGAGACGCCGCTAGCACCCTAGTATAGCTAGGTGGGTTTCACTGGATTTGTTCCTTGTTGGTGTTTGGAATGACTGTATTATTATTATTATTTTGCTACTGTGAGATGTTGTAGACTCTTAGACTTGGACTGTATATTTTGGATTTGTACTTGCTCTCTTTGGTTCTTGTTTCTTTTGTTGATACCTTATCGTGCTTTTACTCTTCCCCTAGTTATTGTGATTGAGTTTATATATATCATATTGTTTTTCTCCTTTTGGAGAGGTTATCTTGACAGGTTATTATGAGTTATAGATAGTTGTGACCTAGAACGGACCTAGACAGCGTTCTACCGCCGATTCTACGGCGTAAGCTGGACGTACCCACGACTCATGCCCGATTTTTTGGGTACGGGTCGTAAAAGGGACAAACAAATGAGAAACCTGATATGCCTGATCTGGCTCCTCAGGTTACAAGCAGTCATACAATGCCTCGATTCTCTGCTCCCCTATTGACAGACAATATCCAAGAGACTCTCAGGGACCTGCATACCCGCATCGATGCTTAAGACAACCAAGACAGGCTCCAGAAGCTTGGAATCAGATTATCCTATCCTCTCGAATGGAACAACGTGGTGTACCCTGCCAAGTACAAGCTATTGTCTTTGGCTTCATTCGATGGGAAGATGTCACCTCGTATATGCGATACTTCCAATCTACAACAGGCCATCTACCTCAGGATGACGCCCTACTCACCAACTTATTCGTTAGGGCACTATCTGGCATCGCCTTTGAGTGGTTTTGCAACCTCCCAAACAAGTGCATTTTCTTGTTCGAGGACCTAAAGTCTCTCTTCCTTTCCCGATTCTACGAAGGAGGGATGGATATGACTATGTCCTCTATGATGGACATCGCCCAAGGAGAAAAGGAACTCGCACAAAATTACATCAAGCATTTTTGACAGGCATTATTGAAACTAACTCCTAGCATTCCTGAATCCAAGCTGATAGATACCTGTTGGAAGAAACTTCTATCGGCAATCAAACTATGGATGACATCAGGCCCGTTCAGTGATTGGACGATATTTATCATAAGTGTCGCTGCTGCAGAGAAAAGCGTTAATGATGCCCGCTTATTAGGATTCCAAGCTCCCAGTGCTGAAGAAAAGAGAAATCTTCCTTTCACAACCGCTAACAATCGAGACGGTAAAGGGAAGCATGACCTAACAGTCAAATTATCTAAGAGCATATCCTCACCTGTTACTAAGATGATAGAGCCACCAGCAGTACAAAAAACCTATTCCTTCAACGATGAAGATGTCATAGAGCTCTTCAAAGTATTAATGAAGGGTAATAAGCTCAAGTTACCCGACATCAGGAGCCCTGATGAGACATGCAAGGTGGATAACCCCAAGTATTGCCACTACCATCGATATGTCCACCACGCTACACGTGAATGTTACATATTAAAAATGAAGATACAACGACTGATTAATTCCGAAGCCCTCACTTTGGACTTTAAAGACAAGGTCATCACTGCAAATATGGTGTCTCTTCAGTTCGGTACTTTCCCTACAACTGAGGCTCAAGATGGTGTCGTCCCCATACCCTAGACAACCATGGAGGTCATTAACTTCCCTCCAACCTGAACAAATGGGTTGGTTTCCCTTACTACTTTAAGAGGCGAAGTCATGTGGGTTCATCCTGACCTCATCCCCGTAATAACGCAGCAAGCAGCGCCTTCTATGTCTAAATCCAAGAAGACCAAGTCGTATCACATGGTCTCTCCTTCAATCAATCCAGAAGAGGACGACGAGTGTCTCATCGACCTCTTCAAAATTGAACCATGGACCCCAAAACTGGAGTCACTATAGGAACTGTACTTTGAACAACGGGAACCTTCGACTGAGGATGAGGTCATACAAGTTGATTTGGACAGCAATATTGCTCTTAAGCCCCATATTCATCAGTAATAACCTCTCATCATAAGAATATGAATCCCTTGTCCAGCTAGTGAGGGAGTAAATTGACATCTTTGCATAGAATTACGAAGATATGCCAGATTTGGATCCATAAATCAGGATGCACAAACTCAATATTATGCCAAACTCCAAACCTGTAAAGCAATAGCAACGGCAATTTTGCCCAGACGTTATGGATGCCATCGAAGCATAGGTAAATAAGCTAATAGCAAGCAATTTTATCTACAAAGAACAATACCCAGATAGGGTGGCTAACATCGTCCATGTTGTCAAAAAGAACGACAAAAATTATGTCTGCATGGACTTCCATGATTTAAATATGTCTTTCCCAAAGGACGAATTCTCCTGCATATCACAGATATAATGGTAGACAACACATACGATTTTGAGCACATGTCCTTTATGGATGGATTCTCAGGATACAACCAGATCAAAATATTTCCAGAAGATGAGATGCATATGTTATTTTGGATACTGATAGGAGTATATTGCTACACAATGATGCCCTACGGCCTGAAGAATATGGGTGCAATATACTAGTGAGCTATGAGTATCATTTTTTGTGATCACCTGCGCAAGACAGTAGAATGTTATGTCGATGACATCACTATTAAAAGCCATTTTTAAGATGATCATCTCCATATCTTGAAGATGATATTCGAGTTAATGAGAGCCCACCAGCTCAAGATGAACCCCCCCCAAGTCGTTCCTGGAAGTCTCCAGCGGTAAGTTTTTTGGCTTCATCATAACTTCAAAGGGCATCCATATTGACTCGAAGAAGACTAAGGCTATCCTGGATATGCAACCTCCTAAGAACCTACGAGAACTGTGTGGTCTGCAGGGAAGACTAGTCTATATCATGCGATTCATAGCCAATCTCTTTGGACGATGCTGACCCTTCACACAACTTATGAAGAAGGGTGTCTCTTTCGCTTGGACGGAAGAATACCAGAAAGCATTTGATGACATTAAAAAGTACCTCATGAATCCTCCGGTGTTGGTGGCCCCTATCGAGGGAAAGCCCTTCGTACTCTACGTCCGGGCAATCGATCATTCTCTCGGTGCCCTTCTAGCCCAGAATAGCGATGAAGGCTATGAGCAAGATATTTATTATCTTACCAGAACAATGATCGATATAGAACATAGATATAATCCAGTTGAGAAGGAGTGCCTTACTCTAGTGTTCGTTGTCCAAAAGACCCGCCACTACCTGACTGGATAAACTATCCATGTGATCTCTTGAGTGAACCTCCTTAGAGTCCTCATGACCAGGCCAGGGGAACTCAACTATCTTCTAGCCAAATAGGCAATCCAATTGTCACCTTATGACATGGTATTCGTCCCACAAAAGGCTGTCAAGGGACAAGCATTGGCCAATTTTTTGGCGGCCCATCCGGTGCCAAAAAATTTAAAACTCTATGATGAAATCCCTGATAAAGTGTTAGATTCCAATACTGCTACAACAGAAGGATCAGTTTGGCGAATGTTCTTCGACGAAGCTTCCAGAACAGGGCCTAAAGGCAATATAGTCGTCAGAGTTGGGGTAGTATTAATCTCTCCCGATGACCTTGTCCTCCATCGTGCATACTCACTTTCAGAGTTATGCTCCAACAATGTGGCAGAGTATAATGCTTTCATCATTGGGCTCCAGCTAGCTAAATAATTGGAGGTTGACTTTCTATAAGCCTATGGCAATTCCAAGTTAATAGTTACTCAAATTTGTGACGAATATGAGGTTCGCCACGAGGATCTACTCCCTTACCACCAGGTGGTCGTAGACATAATCTCCACTTTTGAGGGATTCTTCATAGAGCATGTGCCATGAATACTTAATATCGAGGCTGATGCACTTGCCGGTCTCGCTGCCTCTTTGGCAACTCCAATCAAAATATACCTATTGGTTATAGTGGAGGGACAAGAACTCGTTTGTCTAAAAAGCATTCTATGCTTGAATATAAGCCAATATGCTGATACAGAGGTCTATGTCAAAGATTAGAGGCTCACATTTATGAATTATGATATTTATGAAATCCTGTCGGGTGACCCAAAGGAGGCCACTACTATCAGAAGACGGTCCCTCCGATTCAATTATGATGTAGCCACTAAAATATTATACCGTCGATCTTACGACGGACTTCTACTATGATGTCTATCGGACGCAGAAGCAAGAAAGCTCTTCGCGAAGCTCACGACGGTGTTTGTGGTACTCACCAGCTCGGTCCCAAGTTCCAAGATCGCCTCTGAGCATGGGCTATTACTGGCCAACGATGGTGGCAGATGCCGTTAATTATACAAAAAAGTACAGGATGTGTCAAATCCACGCCGACTTTATTCATCAACCATCCGAGTTCTTACACCCGACCATTGCGTCTTGGTCGTTCGAAGCCTGGGGTATGGACATCATAGGGCCAATCAGTCCACCTTCATATAAGGGGCACCGATTCATATTGGCCATCATAGACTACTTCTTTAAATGGGCAGAGGCTATTCCACTCGCAGAAGTAAAATCGTCCATCATGATTAGTTTTCTTAAGCATTGTGTCATCTATCACTTTGGCTTACCTCAAAGAATTATTCATGACAATGGTCCGCAGTTGGTAAGTCACACTTTTTTTTGGTTAGCGATAAAAACGGAATCCAGAATATAGCGTCGACCGCCTACAATTCAACAGTGAATGGGTTAGCTGAAGCGTTCAACAAGACCATTATCAAGCTCCTCAAATTTTTTTTTTCAACCAATAAACTTGATTGGAATGAGAATCTTGGAGAATGTCTATAGGCTTACCGTACGACAGTTCAAACTTTGACTGGCATCATGCTATTTTCTTTGGTCTACGGAAGCGAAGCCGCGCTTCCTTTGGAGACGCAAATTCTATCTCTCTGGGTGGCGCTCTCTAATCAGCTGACTATCGATGATAATCATCATCGACGTTTGCAAGAACTAGAAGAACTAGAAGAACTAGAAGAACTCAATGAAAAATGCCTATCGGCTCAACAACGCATTGAGCTATAACAAGCATGACTTTCTGGCACCTTCAACAAAAAGGTCAAAGAAAGGACATTTCAAGTGGACGACCTAGTCCTCGCAGTGAGAAGACCGATGGTCATGACCCACAAGAAGGCAGGAAAGTTCCAACCCAAGGGGGAGGGTCCTTTGTGGTAGAGACAGTCTATTCCAGGTATGCATACAGACGCCAAGCCAAATAGTGACTTCCTTATGATGCCCATCAACAACAAGTTCATAAAGAAGTACTATGCCGAAGTTAGGCACCCTTCAAAAGAAATATTCTACCCCTAGCAGAGGGACATGAGAGGACAATTTCTAGATTTAGCATCCTCCATAGCATATTATCTTCATGTACCGTTTGTAGTATGCGAACAAATCTGTTATCTGTAATCGGGAGTCCCGAGTACGCAATGGGTAACAGATCCTCAAAACAAACTTCTTAAAGGAAAATAGTTCATGTCCATATTACCTCTGAAATATGAGCTATTCTTTCCACCAAAAGAAGACAGGCATGTCCATATTACCTCTGACTCATCCCTTTTATTGTTATCCCCATAAAAATCCATGCAAAACAAGTAGTTCAAGTCCATATCATCTCTAAACTACAAGATGTCCAAGAAAGCAGTCACGTCTATATTACCTCTGACTCATTTTTTCCTCTCCGCAAAATACTCTGCCATGATAGTGCTCAGCTACAAACAAACAAGCTTGACTATCGGTTCTACACCCCAGTATCTCTGCCATCATAGATGGTGTCTACACCGGACCTCCTTAATAGAATTACCCTAGCCTAACATGTCCATATTACCTCTGATAAAGCTTGGTGTTACTACCCTTATGATATTATACTACATCCATATTATCTCTGGTATGATACTCTAAGTCAAGATAGCCACAGCAACAAAAAAAGTTTTAGACAGAAAATAAGGCAATTTTTTATTAATATTCAAGATCATGAGTACATATGGAAGTCTATTATATTCACGAATTTTCTTTAATATTCAAGATCATGGGTATATGTGAAAAGAAGGAGACCCCTCTGTGCTATTTTTGGTACCAACACGTGTGAAGCCGACTACTCAACGCATTCTGGGTCATCACTTCAACAAGACTTCTCAGTGCAAGCCACAGCATAAGAAAAGAATCTATACTAATGGATAGCAATGGATCTTGCAACGCAGAGCTGAGCCACTGCAAACCCAACTCTGTCGTGTGAAAAGACGAGACTGGAAATCCTTGTTGGGATAACTAGCCCTGTCGTTACCACTCAGATGGGCCGCTAGGACTCGACCCGGAATCTAGCCATCATATCCTGGTCACATATGGAGGGAAGCTACAGTGATCTAGGTCGGAAGATCACAAACAATCCTTCGGGTAATGTGTTTGTTCACCACACACAATGGTAACTATGATATCCTTCCATGGTCCATCATAACCAAAGCAATGGGACAGTTCCTGCACAAACGGACATGCCAAAGTCAGAATAATTGCAAAAGAAGACAAAGGCGCGCATTAGAGTCATACGCCATTCAGCATCCCAGCTAGGTAAGATGCACAAGAGCACCAAGTCTCGTACACCAGTGCAGCACTGCCACAGTACAAAGAGAACCGCCGCCATGCAGAGACGAACATGCCCCTACCGCGGGATCGTGCATTAACTCTCGGTGCATGCTTCAGGTGTGTATCCAAAGACAAGCATCACCAATGTTTCCAATAAAGAATCCTCGTCGTCAACACATCCTCAGGACGAAGCCCTTCAGCTACAACAAAGCGCGTTGGGCTAAGTGATTCGTACAGTTCTAGGGTACAAACAAGGCAGTGCCAAGAGAGTGTCTGAAGTGACCCAAAAGCAAAAAAAAAGTGTGCAAAGTTACACTCCTCATCTTTGTCGCCGACGAAAGCATGGTCAACTATCAGAAGGAGAGGGTCGATGAACCACTCGAATGATTTCCCGTGTCCTCTATATATAGGAAGGAAACCGTTAAATGGCTCAAGAGTTGCTAGGCACTAAAACCACAAAATGAATCTAACAGTCAATAGATGAATCTCTACCAAGGCCTGATTCGCCCTGTGGTCCTATACCTAAACAAATCTGCTGTGACTCACTACGTGACTTCTTCATGCGCCCAAATTGCAAATGCGCCAAACAATGTGTTGCTTCGAAGAAAAAAATACTCCGCAGATGCGCCAAACAGAAGGAGGCTTAACATATAGTCAAAGTAATTCCTGTACCAATATCTTCCATGCTTATGTTCAAAGTATTCTGAACTTTAAAACTTACAAAGTTTAAGTTCAGAAACTTTGAAGGGATCTTGTTGAAGTATGGAAAATCTATACCATGCGCCTCAGTGACCGAACTCCATATACCCCAATGACTCAGTTCTATGCAAAACAGTGACCTAGCTCCATGCGCCTCAGTAGTCCAACTTTTTATGCTTCAGTGATCGAGCTCTATGCGCCAATAGTCTAAGTGGTGTTGTATGTGCCCGCAGTGCCATGTGCCACTACATACCTGGGTGTCTCATGTGCCCGCAGTGCCATATGCCATAATGTATCCTAGTATTCTCATGTGCCCTCAGAGCCATCCACCACTATGATATTGTCGACTCCCTTGCCCCAAGTGGAAGCAGTCCCAGTGTGTAATCATATTAGGGTATGACATGTGTCACGAGTATTATGGGCATCAATAACCACATATCTCGATTGGCCATGTGGCTGCCTTAACATAGCATGTGCCTGTAGTGTCATACGCTAGTATGCTTCTTATGTACATGTGCCTAGGCATTTTCCACATACAAAAAGAGAGATGTAGAGAAGAAATCCACACGCAGAGGGAGACTATCTACTACATACGTCAAAGGAGGAGAAGAAGAAGACATGACCTCTATTAGAATCCTCGTCAACCTCCTTGGTCTTGGATCGTCTAAGGAGTAAAGAAGCCGCTGCAGTGCTCGATCTTCACCGCCACACTTACCCAGATCCTTTCTTTTTGTACTTAGATCCTCTTGTAATAGGAATTCTCTTATACTCTTTGTCAATTCATAATTAATAAAAATGTTGTACCCAAAACCCCTCCTCTTATTTTTGCGTTGTCAACAACCGCGAGGTCATCTGAGGGGTAGCAAACAAGTACCTACCGTGGGGGTATTCCAAGGCACATACTCGAGAACAAGGGCTAGGGGTAGCCAGACTACCATGAATGAAGCTGTAACCGGATCTGGGGGTAGCAGTTCCTCAGTATTCTACAATAATCCATCCTTCCAAGAGGACAGTGAATCCTTACATATGGTTGACAGCTTAGCTGGGGGTAGTTGTACCTTCCGGGATGCGCCTGCAACTTAGACTGGGGGTAGCAATCCTTTCAATGATGAAATTGACGCAATATTGCCCACTCTCCCCGAGGACAACTAGACTCTGACATCTGAGACAGAAAGTGAGATATCCACTTTCCCTTCTACCTCATCCCATATAATGCTAGTATACATGGCACGTGACGACCATGGTGCAGAATCCATTAACCAACAATGCCTTGAGGCACTCAAATCCATGATGCAGGCTCTAAGCATTTTAATATAGACTCTGACTCACATAGTGTTAGAACTCAGAGAAAACTTGGTCCCAACACAATAACAAGCTCCGGGACGAACAAACCCAGATCAAAGGATGAACGTGGAATCTGGCATACCTGATACGGCTCCTTATGTCGTAAGCATCCAGACCGTACCTCGATCCTCTGTCTCACTTCTGCCAAACAATACCCAGGAGACTCTTAGGGACTTGCGTGCCTGCATTGATGCTCGAGATAATCAAGACAGGCTCCAGAAGCTTGGAATCCAGCAGTCCTATCCTCCCGAGTGGGATAACATGGTATACCCTCCCAAGTATAAGCCACTGTCTCTGACTATATTTGACGAAAAGATGTCACTCCGTCAATACATGAGATAATTCTAGTCTACAACGAATTACCTACCTCGGGAGGACGTCTTACTCACCAACTTGTTCACTGGAGCACTATCCGGGGTCACATTTGAGTAGTTCTATAGTCTCCCAGATAAGTGCATTTTATCATTCAAGGACCTAAAGTCCCTTTTCCTTACCCAGTTCTATGAAGGAGGGACGGATATGGCTATGTCCTCTCCTATGGACATTACCCAAGGGGATAGGAAACTTGCATGGAATTAGATTGAACGCTTCCGACAGGCGACACTAAAATTGCCTCCAGACATCCTTGAATCCTTGCTAATGGACACATGCCGAAAGAATCTTTTTCCAGCAGTAAGACTCTAGACAATATATGGTCCATTCAGTAATTGGACGATATTTATCATAAGTGTCGCTGCTGCTGAAAAGAGCACAAAATATGCCCTCTTATTAGGATCCAAGTTGTCACTGCTCGTTCCCGATATACGTATTTAGACCATATTAGTTTTCATGATTATGTTATTTATTACTTGCATGTTAATTAGGTTGCATGTCATGGAGACTAGACCCATTCTTTGGTTCAATTAGACTCATGGTTTAATTGTTGGGTTGGTTTGTTCATAAGTTAAACCCATGGTCTAAATCTCAAACTCTAGCTATATAAGCTAACTTCTTTCTCTCTCTTCCCTTATTTTCTCATTTTCCTCCTTTTATTTTAGGCAAGTACACCTTGCATGATATGGAGAAACCTCTTTAATTTTAATTCTTGCTTTTTTTTTTGCATTTTATTAGTCTAATATGTGTGCATTATGATTCTAAGCATTTTTAATACTTGGACTTTTCGATTTTGATTGATAGATTTGTGTAGATCTACATTTTAACTTTAGGATTTTTGTGAGTTCTAAAAGTTTTTTTTGGTTTTGATCTATTAAAATATGGTATTTTAGAAAATATTTTTGTGGTTGATAGAGCATTCCATTTCAGGCATTTTGGCTTTTGGTTCACTTGATTTGTAGTTAAAATGAGGTTTTTATGAAGAAAACAAAATTTTAGTTTTTGGAGTTTTTGTCATGGCTGAACTTGCTATCTGGAGAAGATGAAGTTCTCATGCGGCCATCATTCTATGCGGTCGAGAGTTCTATGCGGCCGAGGGTTCTATGCGGCCCGACCTATATGCGGCCTGGACTCCTTGCCGCATAGCCAACTAGCATGCGTCCATCTTGTTAGAGGCATGACTGATTATTACACAAAGTATTCTGGAGCTAAGTGATAGAACTCCTTGTGTTTTACTCGTTGAACGAATAAGAAATCCACTAAGTCCAAGAGACATCTATGCGGCAAGCAGAGCATGCGACAAGCAGACTTATGTGGCCTGACCTCATGCGCCTCTTCTCTTTTGGATGCCTAACTATATTTTGCCCTTACACAACTTTTATGATTTGTCTTTTTTTTTGACATACTTTATGGCTTGTCACATCCATCATTTCAGTCACTTCTCTGATTTTAAATGCACGTCACTCAACACTTATCCCAAGAAGTGGACTTTGCCCTGTCATATGCGACACTGAGCCCATACAGCACCGACCCCTATGCGGCCGACTTCCTATGAGGCACTTGTCCTATGCGGTACTGACTCTATGCACCCCTGATCCTATGTGGACCTATGTGCATATTTTATTGATTCTTCTTGGTTTGATATTTTATTGGATTTTTTGTGATTCCATATGTGGTGTTAATGATTGTCAGTGTATGAGAACTGAGTGACCACGTGTTAGACCTAACTATGTGCCTGACCCGACTCTATGCAGAACTAGACCATGTGCCAAGTGACCATGACTACTTATGTGCCTGGCTTGACCCATGTGTTGCTATGTGCTAGAATCTATGTGATTAACTTGACTCGACTATTAGTATAGTACTGATATACTTACTACGTGCTATGTGTTCCTACGTGCTATGTGTTCCTACGTGCTATATGTTTCTATGTAATTATGTTACCTATTTCACACCAAGGTGTACCTACGTGCTAAGTGATATGTTTTCTGATGCAATTTCTCCAGCATGGACATAATAGTTTGTCAATAACCAAGCGTGGCTAGGACTTGATTGTTATATCATGTTGGGGTAAATTCAAATTGAATTGCGAAGTGACAAAGTGGATTCATATCTAGTATGCCCGTACTATAGAAAAACATATAAGGGGAGTAACATGAGACCATGCCATATGATTCCAGCTAACCGTAGGGTTAACTAGGCAACTAAAATATGTAGAGCATTGGGAGGGATAGAATCCCGAGATCGTGCTTAACTAGCCACCCTCAATCATTATATGGGGAGTGAAGGTTGGCCCCCATGGATATTGTTTAAATCCTTATTAGTGGATGGCAATATCCGACTATTATATTATACTATGTATTCTATGCGATCTAAGCACGGTGGCCTTACGAGGGAACGGTGCATACTACTATGTGCTATGCGGTGATTCATGGCTCGTCTAGCTCCTGCTAGAGCATGGTTTGATCTGAGGATTCCTATTATATGCATAATATCTCTCGGATAACCCAGACTCCACCTAGCAAGCTGTACAAGTGATTGGCCGATTATGTAACTGAGCTTGTTTGTGTATTGTCTCTTGTAGAAGCATGGAAAATCTCTATCTATGCGCCAAAGAGATTCAAAGTCATGTACCCAAAAGATTCTAAACTATGTGCCCATGCACCAAAGAGATCACCAGTCATGCGTCGAACAAAGGACATGCGCCCAATCTAAGTGTTAATGTCCCCATGTACCAAGAAGTGCCATGCGCCACTACATGTGTTAGTGACTCCATGTGCCAAGTAGTTCCATGTGCCACTAAATAAATTATGTCTTCCTATGTGCCAAGCAGTGCCATGCGCCACTAATCATATTATGTGTTTCTATATGCCAAGCAGTGTCATGCACCACTAAACTTGTTAGTGTTTCCATGTGCCAAACAGTGTCATGCACCACTAATCGTATTACGTGTTCCCATGTGCCAAGCAGTGCCATGCGCCACTAATCGTATTATGCGTTCCCATGTGCCAAGCATTGCCATGCGCCACTAAACGTGTTAGTGTTCCCATGCGCCAAATAGTGCCATGTGCCACTAATCGTATTACGTGTTCCCATGCGCCAAAGTAGAACCATACGCCTATATTATACCATTTTTATGTGCCAGGCGAACGTATTCCCAAGGTGCAATTATAATCAACTTTGACACATGTCATGAGTATTATAGGCATCTACAACCCCATATCTCAGCCAAATATGTGGCATCATGGTGCTCCATGCGCCGCTGACAACAGCATGCGCTATCGCTCGGTAGCATGTAATACACACATTAATGCCTCTCCCCAAAGCTATAAATAGTGGGCATTTTCCCCACATGCAGAAGATCGATCCATACACACACACACGTAAAAGAAAGAGGAAGCAGAGCCAGCCGCCTCTACAAAAAAAAGGAGACGAAGACAGAGCGCCGCCAAAGCCTCGACAACCCCACTTGGTCCCAAATCACCAACGGAGTAAAGTAGCTACTACAGTGCTCGATCTCCATCGTCATACTTGTCCAGATCTTTTTCTTTTGTACTTAGATTCTCTTGTATAGGGTCTCTCTTGTACTCTTTGTCAATTTGCAATATATAAGAATTGTACACCTTCATCGAAAATACCAACTTATTTTTTTGATGTCGACAAAAATGGTGACTTTTCTGGAGAAGAGCTTCTCCTCCAACGAGAAGCTGGTGACGCAATCTGACGTGACCAAGATAGGTTCATCATAGAGGATATTGGTCGTCCGCTTCGACCAACAAGCGTTCAAAGACAAGCTGGACAAGCTGAACTCTACCATAAGGCCCGTACGACCTCGCAGGACTCATAAAATTTGGGATGTTAGTGTCACTGCGCCAATCCCAAAATTGGTACATGATGCATCATCAACCTGCGCCATAGTCGCACAAGCGGTTGACCTGTACTCTGCCAACAAATCAAGTTCCTTATCGAGGCCCGCATGACCTCAAAAAGTTCGTAGGATATGGGTTGCTAAAGCAGCTGTGGTAGGCCCAAACTCCGCTCCAAAAATGCCCCAACCTTAGCCGCAGGTGAATACAAGGTGAATATGCATCCTGTCTCTGTCTCCAAAGTTCCGCCCAAGAAAAACTTTACCAAGTCCCATGACGCACGCATGCAACATCGTCTATGCCGTAAAGCATGCGCCAATCACAGGCGCATGGAATCCCCTCTGGGCAAGACCGCTATTAATAAGGACTTGTATAGTAATATTCTAAATTCCCTATACTATGCGCCCAAGTATGCTGGCCCAAGAAAGTCCAGAACACCTCGATCCATGCGCGCTCGAGGGGCTGCGTTGTCAGCACTCCTGAAGCATGCGCCGTCGTTGGTAACGCGCACTTCCAATAGAAAACTCTATAGGGCAGAACCAGGCGCACATGCGCCAAAAGTGGGTCGACCTTTAGAGCCTTCTAAAACCCACTTGGATGTTGTAGTTGCACAAAAACCAAGTCGTGTAAAGAACCTCAGGAGGACAGACCCATGCGCCCAATCTGGTTTCGCGCATAGAGGGAGTCTATCTCATATTAAGTTTTCCATTAACAATTTGGTTGTAGTTTCTGCAGAAGAACCAGATCGGGGAGTAAAATCTCCGCTTTTACCTCCATGTGCAAGGGTTACCCGAGTACGTGAAGTGGGGGTGGAAAAGAAACTTCCATCGTCTGATTTACACAACGTGATTAGTCACAAGCGTAAGACGAGAGAAGTAACACTCGCATAAGATGTGTCCCCTCAAAGACACGCCTGTGACATCATCATCATTAACTATTGCTGCACTCAAGCCCTGATTCCTCCAAAAGGATAGTTGGTGTTTGAGCGATTACAATCAGCAATTCCAATCTGGTGGAATTCCCGGAGGCCATTGCATGAAGAGAAGGAATTACCCATTGCTTCATGCTGCTCAACATGGTGATCCTCTCCCCTGAAGAAGATCTCGAAGAAAGGCTTGCCAACCGTAAGGATGTCGGTCAGCACTCCACGAAGCCACCTGCGAGGTAGCAGACTAGTACTGGCTGTGGGGGTATTTCAGGGAACGCAATTGCAAACGAAGGCTGGGGTGGCCATACCTCCCCGAGCAAAGTTTAGATCAAAGCTGGGGGTGGCAATCCCTCAGTGTTTCATTACAACCCTACAATACAAAAAGAAGGTGAAACCTTGCAAACGAGTAACGATTTAGCAGGGGTAGTCATACCCTTCAAGATTGACCCTCTGTTGAGACTGGGGGTAGCAAGCCACCAAGTTCTGAAGATGATGCAATAATGCCCGTCTTCCCCGAGGACAACGAGACTCAAGCATCTGGAACTGAAAGTAAGGCTTTCACCTCCCTGACCACCTCATCTCTCATAATGCTAGTACATATGGCGAAAGATGAATACGGTGCAGAGTCAACTAATCAACAACGCTTGGAGGCGCTCGAAGCCATGATGCTCTGAGCACTTTAATGTAGACTCTGACTCACATAGTGCTGGAACTCAGAGAAAGTATCGCCCTAACACCATCGCAAACGTCAGGACAAACAAATAAGGAACCTGATACGCCTGACCCTGTTCCTCAGGTCATAATCAGTCATACATCATCTCGATCCTCTGCTCCCTTTTTGACAAATGATATCCAGGAGACGTTAAGGGACCTGCATGCCTACGTAGATAACCAGGACAACCAAGATAGGCTCCAGAATCTTGGGATCCAGCAACCCTATCCTCCCGAGTGGGATAATGTGGTATACCCTCCCAAGTATAAACTACTATTGCTGGCTTCGTTCGATGGAAAGATACCACCTCGACAGTATATGAGCTACTTCCAGTCTACAACAAGCCACCAACCTCGAGATGATGCCCTACTTACCAACTTGTTCATCGGAGCATTATCCGGGGTCGCCTTTGAGTGGTTCTACAACCTCCCAGATAAATGTATTTCATCCTTCGATGAGATGAGGGCCATGTTCCTTGTCCGATTTTATGAAGGATGAATAGATATGACTATTTTCTCTTTCATGGACATCACTCAGGGAGATCGAGAACTCGCACAGAACTACATCGAGCATTTCTGACAGGCAGCTCTGAAATTGCCTCCTGGTATTCCTGAGTCTTCGTTGATGGACACGTGCCGAAAGAATCTGTTGCCTACTGTCAGACTCTGGACAGCATCTGGTCTATTCACTGACTGGAAGACATTCATTATAAGCGCCACCGTTGATAAAAAAGCACAAAAGATGCCAGCTCATTGGGATTCCAATCTCCCTGCACTGAAGATAAGGGAAAGCGTCCTTTCATCGCAAACAATCGTAACAACAAAGGGAAGCAGGTCTTGACAGTAAACTTGGCAAAAAATTCTACCTCATATGTTCCCAAGCTGACAGAGCCGCCATTAGCACAGGATACTTATTACTTCAATAACGATGATGTCATGGAAATCTTCGACATTTTGATGAAGGGTAACAAGCTTAAGCTACCCGACATTAAATATTCCAATAAAGCGAGAAAGGTGGACAATCCCAAGTACTGTCACTACCATCGATATGTCTATTACCCCACGCGAGAGTGCTACGTGTTAAAAAGGTAGATACAGTAACTCATTGACTCCAAATTTCTTTTTTTGGACTATGAAGACAAGACTATCACAGAAAATATGGTGTCTCTCCAATTCGGCACTTTTCTGACGACAGAAGTCCAAGATGGTATTGTCCCTATACCGAGGACAACCATGGAGGTCGTTAACCTTCCCCCAGCCCGAGTAGAAGGGTTGGTTTCCATTGTGACTCAAAGAGGCGAAGTTATGTGGATTCATCTAGACCTTGTCCCGGTTATGACACAGTCAACAGCACCGCTAGTCTTTAAGGACAAAGGGAAGAAGACCAAGTCCTGTCACACGGTCTCCCCAACAATAAATGAAGCTCTAGCACGAGTAACCAGGTCGGGGCTAACCTATCAATGTGATTACAACGCTCCAGATGACATTGAACCTCTAGCAGGTAAACTCCCAGCCTCTGATCCAGGTCAGTCCCAGCTTCCGACGGTAGAAAAGCAAAAGCAGAAGGAAACTCGTTATAATAAACCTTTGCAGAAGGATATAACTCAAGGGCTGGAGAAGCCCTACAACTTCGATTTACTGGCGCAGTTAGCTAATACTCCCTTCAAACTGTCATTCTTCGAGCTCCTACATGTTTCCAAAAAGACCCGCGATGCTCTGAGTGAGGCATTGCAAAATGCCGACTCCTATCTATCTCAAGTCAAGCCACCGGCCGAGAATATCGCTGCATGTACTAAATGTAACAGTGTGATGGAGGCGATCTTGAGCTTCACATTCTCACAGTAGGACATATTATTGAAAAATAATAGACACGATCATCCCCTGTATTACACAGGATACATCAAAGCCATTAAAGTGGATCAGATGCATATTGACCCCGGATCATCCCTCAGTATCATCCCACGAAGCTTGCTACAAACTCTAGGAATCCTGATGCACCGGCTGGCAGCCACTAGTACTACCATCAGCAGCTTTAACGCAGGAAGAAGCTATCCTCTATACAAGATTCGTCTGAAATGCCAAATTGGTAACCTCCGTACATAAGTCACTTGTTACATTATTGACGTGGAAGTATTACAATGTCCTGCTTGGGTGACCATGGATACATGAATACATGATTATTCTATCCACTCTTCATCAATACATGAAGTACGTCAACTAAGATGGCATCATCAAAACATAATTTGCTGATGTGGATCCTTTCAAAGGGATTGAGGCGTACAAATCTGACTCGATCTTGTAAAAACAAATCCACTCAAATGAAGGCGCCAATGACGTCGAAGATGAAGCCAACACCGTTACAGCTTCAGACACTTATCTAAGGATTCGTCAGAAAGGATACCCAGTCCCTACAACCGCTCCTCTGGTGGTCAAGCTTCGTAAGAAGGCACCTGAATCCCCAGTGATAAAGCCTTGGAGGTTGAGACACCTTCCAAATAAGGAACCCCCTGTCGTGAGAACCCCTGTCACGACCCGCACCCGGTGTAAGGGTACTAGTCGGAAACAACGCCCAGCCTATGCCGCAGAATCGGCGGTAGAACGCTGTCTAGATAAACTATCTAACAATTTAATGAACCACCAATAATGATAGTATACTCAATCACAGAACTAAGGTGGAAATGAGCACGAATCAGATAAAGAATAGAATAGTCACAATACAACTCATGAGTCTAAAATAATACATCAATGAGTCTGAAGAAAATTACAGAAATATGCTGGAGACAAATCCAGTACAAAGAATACTACAAAACTATAAAGCTACAACTCCAGGGTCAACTGTCTCAGTTGGGATAAGTCCCTCTTGAGCCAGGGTCTCAGAATCTAAACCCACAACATCCTGGGGTCCATAATAGGTAGGGTACTCCTCAGTGTCATCTGGAAAAATATATCCAGTCAGGAAAGGAGCAGAGTACAACCCTAACAGCAGTTCTCAAATAATGATAAAAACTATGTAACAGTAAATAGTTGTGGATAAACAAGATGCATAAATAGATACAAGAATGTATAGACAATAAGGAAATACTGGAAAAAAATACAATAATGAACAATATGCTGATGGAACAAGAATACTAATGACTAAGTGTGTGAGTACTAGCTTTAACATATGATCGGCTTGGGAACTTGCACAAGAGTATGATGGCCTGGCTGATTATACGTGCGGTGTATGATCAACACTCACAAGGAACAAGACATGCACAAGGAGGGTATGATCACATATCTACACTAAAATACTCCCCACCCCGACTGGTATAATAGATCCAACCACGGTACGTTATGGCACTAGATTCCCCAAGAAGATAGCTAGTCTCCCCGAGAATCGGTGTCTGTACATGTACAAGATAACCAATGAAATAATACTTGCACCATATACACCATATACCAAGGAATAACATCTCATGACGAGATTCGGATATACCAATCCGTGTAACCATAGTGTCAAGAGAACATGTATATCTACACTAGATACAACGAACATAGAGGATATCATAAATGAGAAACTATCAGAGAATGTACTCGCCTGAAGTCCAATGAACAGTCTCACAAATGTCTGACTCGGTGCCTCGAAGACCTAGACATGGAATACCACATTAATACAAGGTCCCGGAAAGAGAACAAGTCAAACTAGGCAACTTCTAGGTCAATAAGTCAATTCTAAGGTAAAAGTCAACTATGGTCAACTCTAAAGTCCACTAAAGTCAAACATGGTCAAACCCAAAGTCAACCTCACAAGACATCTATAAAATAATATAGAGATAAACTACAATAATTTAGGAATCAAATTAGATTCAAAAAGAACTCACACAAAGTATACTAATAATACAATTAATATATACCCTAAAATAATATATACAACCCAACATTTATATAAATAACATAATATATTATTACAATTATTATTCCTCACAAAACACATATATATATACATATATATATATACAATTATAATATATAATATATATATTAAATCTGTCAAAGCGTTATTTAAAAACAGTGAATAAAATAGGATTAAATCAAAACAGTTTAAATAGTGACAGTCGGGACTGTCACCGAAGGACTGTCACCGAAACCCAAATAATAAACTGCCACTGCTTTGGTTTTCGCTGACAGTTAAACTGTCGCGGAAAAGCGTCGCAGAAAAGCTGCTGTTTTCCGCTGCTGCAATTAATGACAGGTTTGTCATTAATTGCCCGAAGGCTACAGCGGCTGCTATTAGTCGGCTAATTAATGACAGTTTTTACTGTCATTAATTCACTGTCACTAAAACAAGTTATATATATATAATTATATGTATAAAAACAGAATATATAAAACAATATATATATATATATATAAACAGAATATATAAAACAGTATATATATATATATATAAACTATTAATACAAAAATGTACATATATATATTAATATACACATAAACTTATACCTTCAAATATTTAACAAAGAACATATAATTTACATGGCTAGAAGCACACCTAAAATATTTACATTAATATCCAAATAATTACATAATAATTATAAATAATATAATTACACAATTAAATATACAAATATATTTTATAAAACATTTTATGTATAAATTATATTATTTAACAAGTAGTAACATATATATTTGCATGCAAGAAAGCTACATATTATATTGTACATTATATTAGCACACCCAAAATATAGATCTATGCTACAATAATTACTATAATAAATACACAAAATAAATATTTAATATCCATATATATATATACTAATTATAAATGAAAAATTGAACCACAATTAATTAGATCTATACAAAAATACACACAATTGGAGAGTATCTCACCGTATCCCACTAGATCTAGGATACGCATGCGACACGAGTCCAACACACAACTAAATGCACCCCGAAGGACACAAACAGATCACAAACAATATTTATGAACAAATCAAAGCGTCAAAAGTAGATCTATGTGTCCGTGTCAAAATACGACATGTTCAAAGTCCCGTGTCGGAGGAAAACCCCCAAATGACACGTATCACCAAATAGTTGGGATACGAACCACAAGTATCCCAATATGGACACGACACTAGCCTCAAACACAAATCTCATGTCCAATTGATCTATAGGATCAATTGACACACAAAAAAAAATATAAATTCGGAATTCCAACAAAATTGACACAAAAAGCACCATAACTTTCTCCATGGGTCTCCTATGAACACAAAATAAAGTCCTATGGGTAGTACATACATATAGGTTGATTTTACATGATTAAATCTCAGATTTAGAAGCTATTTAAATGGGAAAATCTGAATTATACCTATTGGGAGATGGATTCCCAATGAAACCTCCAATTGAGATGAACTTGCTTCCAAATTGTAGATCCTTGCTCCTCTTTGTAGATCCTTGCTTCTTTCTTCTAGATCCTTGCTTCCTCCTTCTCTAATGGTGAATTGGAAAGAATTTAGAATAAATTTGGTAGGGAATTGGATTGGGAATGGAAGGAATTTGGTAGTGGGAGAATTCTAGATCTAGATTTGGAATGAGATGAGAGGAGAGAGAAATTTCCCTCCCTCTTTAATAGGCCGGCCATAGCCCCTCCCCCAAGCAATTGTAAAATGTCCAATGTACCCCTTGGGGCCTCTCATGAAGAAATAATTAAGGAAGGAAGCTTCTAGTCTAATCATTTAATTAATTTAATCCATCTTCTTAACTATGGGCTTTCTAAATGGGCCAAGTCTAACTAATTAATTCATGTTGGTCCATGGGTCCAAACTAAACTAGTTGGGTCCACTAAAATAAGTGCAAAATAATTAAATAATATCTAACAATAATTAAATAATACAACAAAAATTATTTACCATGCACAATATTTATGTAAATAGGAAATTACTAAAATATCCTTTTTTCTAAAATGTGGTAGTGACAACCCCAGAGCAGCTGGTAGTCAAATACCGCAAGAAAGCTCCGACACTGCCAGCGTCACTGGTAGCTACTAAAGATGAGTTAAAAGATTACATCGCAACATCCACCAATGCATTGTCCTTCGATAACGTGATCCCTTTTGAGGAAGTGCCTTATTTTCTTAGTAAGGGTATGTCCTTGAGCTATTTCATCGTGGCACAGTAGAATATCGCACACTTTCTGGAGTACGATTTAGGCCTACATCTGCATACGCAAGTAGCCACCACTCACTCAATAGATCAAATTTTCCTTAATTAGGATGCCTACTTCATCATTCCAGCAAAAAGGAAAGGAGACAAACCTATCATCTCCGGAATAGTCGAAGGTCGCTGGAACTTTCTTACAGACGAGCTAGAACCGGAAAGTAGTATAATGCAACTTTACCGCTACAACATCCAGACTAAGCGTATTGTCCAAAAAATAGGATATGATCTGAAGAGCAACCAAGGCCTAAACTATGGCAAAGGTTGACGACTGCCAATGCATCATTTTGCCCCAAAAAGAAAACCAGAGACGTATTACCAACGAACTGGCCATGGTTTAGGATATATCACTCCTTCTACCACTATTGAGGACTCGGAGGAAGAAGATGACATGCAGTCCCATTCTTCACAATCTTCTGCCTGGGACTCCGACGTTAGCATCGGAGAGGTACTCAAACAAGTATTGTCCAATAATATGGCATCAGAGGATCTAGAAGAGAACGACGAGCATCTGATTGAACTCTTCGAAATAGTACCGTAGTTCAAAAACTGGAATCTTTGTGGGAATTACGGTTCGAGTAGCGAAAACCTTCTACTAAAGACGAGGTTATACAAGTGGATTTGGGTGACGATGTGGCTTATTAACCCATCTTCATTAGTAAAAATCTCTCAACAAAAGAGCATGAATCCCTTGTCCAACTGGTAAGGGAATACATTAACGTCTTCGCATGGAACTACGAAGACATGCCAGGCTTGGATCCACGCATAGCGGTACACAAGTTAAATATCCTGTCAAATGCCAAGCCTGTGAAGCAGCATAAACGACGGTTCCTTCCAGACATTATGAATACTATCAAAGATAAAGTAAATAAGTTAATAGAAAGTGGCTTCATTAGAGAAGAACAAGACCCAGACTGGGTAGCTAACATCTTCCCTGTCATCAAGAAGAACGACAAAATTTGAGTCTGCATAGACTTTCGTGATTTGAATGCGGCTCACCCAAAGGACAAATTTTCTCTTCCAATCACAGACATAATGATCGATAATACTTGTAGATTTAAGCATATGTCCTTTATGGACGGGTTCTCAGGCTTTGAGCATATGTCCTTTAAAAAAACATATATTATTTCGAACGCTAATAGGGGTGTACTATTATACAGTGATGGCCTTTGATCTGAAGAACGTAGGTGCCACGTACCAACGCATCAAGAGCACTATCTTCCATGACCACTTACGTAAGATAGTGGAATGTTATGTTGATGACATCACTGTCAAGAGTTGATTTCCAGATGTTTATCTTTATAATCTCAAGACGGTATTCGAACTAATTCGAGCCCACCAGCTCATGATGAACCCTACTAAATCATTCTTGGGGGTCTCCAGCGGCAAATTCTTGGGCTTTATCATAACCTCAAAGGGTATTCATATTGACCATAAGAAGAATAAGGCTATCCTAGATATGCAGTCTCCGAAGAACCTGCGAGAACTCCGTGGTTTGCAAAGAAGGATGGCATACATCAGGAGATTCATCACCAATATCTTTGGACAATATCGACCCTTTACTCAGCTCATGAAGAAAGGAGTCTCTATCACCTGGACAGAGGAGTTTTAGCAAGAATTTGATGACATTAAGAAGTATCTCATGAACCCCCTAGTGTTGGGGGCTCCAATCGTGGGAAAGCCCTTCTTACTCTACGTCCGAACAATAGATCATTCTCTCGGAGCTCTTCTCGCCCAAAATAGCGACGAAGGCTACGAGCAGCCTATCTACTACCTCATCAGAACCATGATCGGCACAGAACACAGATATAATTCGGTCAAAAAAGAGTGTCTTACTCTAGTGTTTGTCGTCCAAAAGATATGCCATTACTTGACAGGGCAGACCATACATGTGATCTCTCGAGTGAATCCCCTCAGAGTCCTGATGACTAAGCCTGGAGTGCTTAACTCTCGCATGGCCACATGGACAATCCTTCTATCACCCTACGATATGGTATTCGTCCCGCAGAAGACTGTCAAGGGACAAGCATTAGCCAACTTTCAAGCAGCACATCCGGTTCCGAAAACTTCGAAGCTTTATGACGGAATCCCGATGATGTATTGGACTTAAACACAGTTGTAATGTGAGGACCAGTCTGGTGAATATTCTTCGATGGTGCTTCCAGAACGGGACCAAAAGACAATATTGTGGCCATAGTGAGGATAATACTAATTTCTCCTGACGACTTGGTCATCCATTGTGCATATTCGCTGACAGAGTCGTGTTCCAACAAGGTGGTAGAGTACAACACTTTCATTATTGGGCTCTAGTTATCCAAACAACTGGAGGTTGATTGCTTGAAAGCCTATGGAGACTCCAAATTAAGAGTCAGTCAAGTCCACGGCGAGTACGAAGTCTGGCACGAGGATTAATCCCTTACCATTAGGCCGTCGTCGATATGATTTCTACTTTTATGGAGTTCTTCATAGAATATGTGCCATGACAGCAAAATAACAAAGCTGACGTGCTTGCTAGACTTACTGCCTCTTTAGCGACTCCAATCAAGACCCATATATTAGTCACAGGGGCGGGTCGAGAGCTGGTCTGCCAAAAGAATAACTTGTGCTTAAAACTAAGCCACTCTATGGATGCCGATACTAATGTCAAAGATTAAAGACTCCTTTTTATAGAACTTGCGGTCTATAGGATCCGACCAGATGATCCGATGGATGCCACTTTTGTTAGAAGATGCTCCCTATAATTCTATTATGATATAGCCACTAAGATGTTGTACCATCATTCTTATGACAGGCTTATTCTATGATGCATATCAGACGCATAATTAAAACAAGCTCTCCGTGAAGCTTATGATATTGATTGTGGTGCTCACCAACCTGGTCCTAAGCTCCAAGACCGTCTCCAACGTATGGGCTATTACTGGCCAACAATGATGGAAGATGCTGTCGAATACGTAAGAAAGTACCGAATGTGCCAAATCCATACAGACTTCATCTACCAACCCTCGAAGTTCCTTCACCCGACCATTGGGTCTTGGCCATTCGAAGCCTTGGGGATGGATATCATATGATCGATCAGTCAGCATTCGTCTAAGGGGCATCGGTTCATCCTAACTATCACAAACTACTTCTCTAAATGGGTGGAAGCAGTTCCACTCGTGGAAGTAAAGACATCTTATGTGATCAGTTTCCTTAAACATCACGTCATCTACTGCTTTGGCTTGCCCCGTAGGATTGTTTATGACAACTGTCCACAGTTCGATAGCCAAGTTTTCTTCCAATTTTGGGATAAAAATAGAATCTAAAATGTATCTTCAACTGCCTACAATCCAACAACAAATGAATTAGCTGAAGCATTCAACAAGACAGTCATCAAGCTACTGAAAAAGTTTATTTCAACCAACAAACACGACAGGAATAAGAAGCTGGGAGAATGTCTATGGCCTACCGTACGATGGTCCACACTCCGACTGGTAGCACGTCATTCTCTTTAGTCTATGGAAGCGAGGTTGTGCTTCCTTTAGAAATCTAAATTCCTTCCCTTCGGGTGGCCATTTCCAATCAGTTAACCATCAAAGACAACTATCGTCGATGTCTACAGGAATTGGAGGCACTTGATAAAAAATGCCCCTTGGCTCGACAACGTATTGAGCTATATCAAGCTCGGCTTTTCGGCACTTTCAATAAGAAAATGAAGGAAAGAACATTTCAAGTGGACGACCTAGTCCTCGCAGTGAGAAGACCGATGGTCATGACCCACAAGAAGGTAGAAAAATACCAACCCAAGTGGGAGGGCCCCTTTGTAGTAGAAACAATTTATTCCAGCGGCGCATACAGGCTCGCTAAGCCTAATAAAGACTTGTTGATGATGCCAATCAACGATAAGTTCTTGAAGAAAAACTATGCCAAAGTTGGGCACCAAAAATAAAATAAAAATTGAATGATGATAGACTTTTCCTCCATCAGGTTTGTACTATATCCGTTTGTAGCACACAGTTAAACTCTTTTATCTGTACTTGAGAGTCCCGAGTGCACAATGGATAACAGATCCACAAAACTTTCCTAAGGTAAAATGGTTCATGTCCATATTATCTCTGAACTATAAGCTATTCTTTCTATCAGAAGAAGATTGTCACGTCCATAATACCTCTGACTAGATTCCTTCACCATGGTCATCAGTTATAAAATGGCTTGCTTGACTATCGGTTCCACATCAAAGTATCTCTACCATCGTAGATAATGTCCCCACCAAACTTCCTTAATGGAACTAATCTAACCTATCACGTCTATATTAACTTTGATAGGGCTTGCTTTTATCGCCATTATGACATTGTACCATGTCCATATTACCTCTGGTATAGTACTCATAAACCACGATATCCATGGCAACAAGAAAAGTTTTAAACATGAAAGGAGGTAAAATTTTTGTTAATATTCAAGATCATGAGTACATATGGAAGTCCATTACATTTATGGAATTTTTATTAATATTCAAGATCAAGAGTACATATGAAAAAATAGACCCCTTTGTGTTGTTACTTGTACCGATACATGTGAAGCCGATAGCTCAACGCATTTTGGGTCATCACTTCGGTAAACTCTTCAGTGCGAGAAAAGAATCCATACCAATGGATGGCAAGGGAGCTTGCAACACAAGGCTGATCCTACAGACCCAACTCTTTCATATGAAAGGACACGACTAGAATTCCTGATTGGGATATCTAGTCCCACCACTTAGATGGGTCGCTAGGACTCGACCCAAGATCCAGCCATCGCATCCTGGCCGCATACGGAGGGAAGATACAGTGAGCTAGGTTAGAAGATTACAGATAATCCTCCAGGAAAGGTATTTGTTTGCCACGCATAATAGTGACTGTGATATCCTTCCATGCTCTATTACATCTAGAGCAATCTAAGATAGTTCCTGCACAAACGAACATACCAAAGTTAGAATGTTTGCAAGACCTAACAAAAGTGAACATCAGTGTCATGCGCCTAACAGAAGATCAGCTAGGAGAGATGCACATAAGCATCATCAGTTCCATGCGCATCAGTATTAGGCTCACTGTCGCTACAATGCCAAAATGGCTACTACAATGAGGCCAATATACCCCGTTGTGTGATCGCGCATCAATGTTCGATGCATGCCTCAGGTGCGTGTCCAAAGACAACTCCATCCATGCTTCCAAAGAATAATCCTCACCATTAGTGCATCCTCAAGATGAAGCCCTTCGGCTATGACCATGCACGTTCGGCCAAGATATTTAGACAGTGCCAGAAGTAGTGCGAACAGGTGGCGCTAAGAGAGTGTCCAAGTGTAAGTGCTCCATACCTTCACCGACAGCCGATAGTTGATCGACCATCAGAGGGAGAGGGTCGACGAACTACTCGATGGGCCTCCCCATGCTTAATTGCAACATATACATGAGAAGAAGAGAGAAACACACTATTCTCTTCTTCCTTAACCCTCTATTTATAGCAGGGAAGCCATTAATGGATAGGTACTGAAACCGCGGAATGAACCTAATGGTCAAAGGATGTATCTTCTCCCCAGCCTGCTGCACCCAATAGCTAGATGCGCCAAACAACATTCTGCACCAAAAGAAAGAATAATCGCAGATGCGCTGCATATGAGGATGCTTTACACGTGTACCAAAGCAATTCCTACACTAATGTCCACCATGCTTCTGTTCAAAGTATTCTGAACTTTAAACTTTCAAAGTTCCAATTCAAAAACTTTGAAGGGGGTCTTGTAGAAGCATAGAAAATCTCTACCTATGCGCCAAAGAGATTCGAAGCCATGTACACAAAGAGATCACAGGTCATACGCCCAACAAAGGTCATGCGCCCAATCCAAGTGTTAGTTCCCCATGTGCCAAGTAGTGCCATGCGCCACTAAACGTATTACGTGTTCCCATGTGCCAAGTAGTGCCATTCGCCACTAATTGTATTACATTTTCCCATATGCCAAGTAGTACCATGCGCCACTAAACTTGTTAGTATTCCCATTAACCAAGCAGTGGCATGCGCCACTAATCGTATTACGTGTTCCCATGTGCCAAGCAGTGCCATATACCACTAATCGTATTATCTGTTCCCATGTGCCAAGCAGTTCCATCTGCCACTAAACGTGTTAGTGTTCCCATGCACCAAGCAGTGCCATGCTCCACTAATCGTATTACGTGTTACCATGCGCCAAGCAGAGCCATGCGCCACTATTATACCATTTCCATACGCCAAACGAACGTACTCCCAAGGTGAAATTATAATCAACTTTGACATGTGTCATGAGTATTATGGGCATCAGCACCCCAGATCTCAGCCAAACACGTGGCATCATGGGGCTCCATGTGTCGCTGACAACAGCATATGCCGCCGCTCGGTAGAATGTAATACGCGCATGAATGCCTCTCCCTAAAGCCATAAATAGTAGGCATTTTCCCTATATATAGAGGATCGATCCATACACACACAAATGTAAAAGAAAGAGAAACCAGAGACAACTGCCTCTACAAAAAAAAGAGAAGGAGACAGAAGCCTCATCAACCCCCCTTGGTCCCGGATCGTCAACGGAGTAAAGGAGCCACTGCAGTGCTCGATCTCCACCGTCGCACTTGCCCAGATCTTTTTCTTTTGTACTTAGATTCTCTTATATAAGGTCTCTCTTGTATTATTTATCAATTTACAATAAATAAAAATTGCACACTTTCACCAAAAATACCAACTTATTTTTGCGATGTTGATATATCTGCTGTCAAATAGTTTTAGGGACATGGGCTATCATGGTGCGATGGTCTAACCCTTGTCCTTATTTGGTTGTAGGGTTAGATTATTGTGTCACATAGGTTATGAACCAAAACTACGAGACAGAAATATATATATATATGTATCTATTTTATAACCCGGTTTTATTTCTTCAATCGTGCTTCTTTTGTGGTACTTGCTATTTGGGGTCTAACCCCACTGGTTTTGCATGGCCAGGTTTAGAGCTAGCACCCGAGGATCAAGCGTACTTCCCCCCTGAACAATGGCATGCACCAGACGGATGGCTACCGAGGGATACGAGTGGGTTTCTTCTTCCCTGCTCGTTATCGCATATTTTACTCTTTTAGATGCTTAGCCACCGGCACTTGTTAGGCGTAAATCTGGACATTTAGTTTCTTTACATGATTGTAATTAATTAGACTACAGCTGATCATGGTCATATACTTTTGCTACTCTACCAACGTTATTATTTTGTACAGTTGGGTTCTAGAATATTTTGGTAGGGCATTTGGGATGCCTTATTTCCTTGTCATATATGTTCTATGTTTACTATCCTTACTTGACTGATTGAGATAATAGATGTGCTATGTGACCCTAAGTGACTTGCTTATAGTATGCACCCCCTTGTCTAGTTACAGCCGTGACCATCGTACGATGTTCTATACCTTATACAGGAGAGCTGACCATATCCGTCTCCATATTCTGGTACTGGGTCATAACATAATCTTCCAATACTAAATACAAAGGGGAAAGCGTCCTTTCACCGCTAACAATAGTCATGACAATAAAATAAAACAGGCCCTGATGGTAAACTTATCAAAAAATCCAACCTCGCATGTTACCAAACCGATAGAGCCACCAAGGGTACATGAGACTTATTCCTTTGATGACGATGATATCATGGAACACTTCTAAGTATTGATGAAGGACAACAAACTCCGGCTAACCCGACGTTAAGCGCCCCGATGAAGCAGGCAAAGTGGACAACCCAAAGTATTGCCACTACCATCGATATGTCCATTATGCCATACGAGATTGTTATATATTAAAAAGAAATATACAATGACTGATCAAATCTAAAGCTCTCACTTTTGACTACGAAGACAAGACAGTCACTGCAAATATGGTATCCTTTCAGTTCGACACTTTTTCGACAATAGAGGCCCAAGATGGTATCGTCCCCATACCTAGGGGCAACCATGGAGATCGTTAACCTTTCCCAACCCCCAAGAAGACATGTTGGTCCCCCTCACTACTCCAAAAGGAAAGTCATATGGGTTCATTCAGACCTCGTCCCAGATATGACACGGTGTCAGCAATACCTCCTATCTCCAAGTCCAAAGGAAGGAAGACCAAGTCCTATCACACGGTCTTTCCGTCAACGGATGAAGGTTTGGCAGGAGTAACCAGGTCAGGCCTAGCCTACCAGCATGACTACAATGCTCCCAAGGATATTATACCTTCAGTTGCCACACTCGCGGCACCTATCACGTCTGAACTGGGTCTATCCCAATCAGATAGAAAAATTCAAAGGAAACTCGTTATGACAAACCTCTGCGAAAAGACATGACTCAAGGGCTAGAGAAGCCTTACAACTTCAATATTCAGCATAGCTGGCCAACACCCCTGCAAAATTGTCATTTATCGAGCTCATTCGCCTCTCCAAGAAGACCCGTGATACTCTGAATGAGGCGCTGCAAAATATTGACTCTTATCTGGCCCAAGTCAGGCCACTGGCCGAGAATCCCGCCACATGTCCTTATTATAACAGTATGATGGAGGCGATCCAGAATATCACATTCTCTTAGAAGGATATGCTTTTGAAGAATAATAGGCATAATCGTCCCATTTATTATACAGGGTATATTGGAGCCATTAAGGTCGACTGGATTCATATCGACCTCGGATCCTCTCTCAGTATTATCCCACGAAGCCTCCTACGTACTTCAGACGAATCTTTGCTCGATCGGCTGTCAGCTACTAATACTACCATCAACGGCTTCAAAATCGAGAGAAGCTACCCGCTCGGCAAGATTCGTCTGAAGTGCCAAATCGACGATCTCTGAACAGAGGTGACTTGCTACATTATCGACGTAGATGTGTCCTACAATTTTCTGATATGGCATCCGTGGATACACGAGTATATGATTGTCCCATCCACTCTTCACCAGTGATTAAAGTACGTCAGCAAAGAGGCATCGTCAAGACAGAATTTGTCGATGTAGATCCTTTCAAAGGGGTCGAGATGTACTACTCAAACTCGATATTGTATAAGCAAGTCTACCAAGACGATGGAGGTAATAACGTTGATGATGAATCCGATACCATTACAGATTTAAGCGAGCCTCTAAGGATCTGTCTCAAAGGATGCCCCACCCAAATAGCTACTCCCCTCGTGGTCAAGCTTCGTAAAAAGGCATGTGAATCCTCGATAGTAAAACTCCAGGGACAGAGACATATTCTAGGAAAAGATCCCCTTGTCGAAAAAACCCTGAGGCAACTGATAGTCAAACTCTGCAGGAAAAATCTAATACCGTCAGCGTCACTGACAACCACTGAAGAAGATAAACTGGAAGAGTACGTCGTGGCATCTACCAATGCACCATCCCTTGATTATGTGATCCCTTCAAAGAAAATACTGTATTTCCTCAATAAGGGCCTCTCTTTGAATTGTTCTATGGTCGCACATTGGGACACCGCATATTCTTTGGACTATGGTCTAGGTTTACACCTACATACACAAGAGGCTGTAGATCATATGGCAAATCGAATCCGTCTTAGTCCAGACCCCTATTTTATCATTCTAACAAGGGAGAAAGGGTACAAACCTATCATTTTTTTAAGATTGAAGGTCACCAGAACTTCGTCTCAGAAGAACTAGAACCAAAAAGCGGTAGAATGCAGCTTCACCGCTATAGTATACTGTTACGCCCCAGCCCCAAAATATATAGGACCAATTATACGTACACATGCCAGCTGTACGAATAAGTATAAGAACCCAATTTAATGGACCTAACCAGTTGTAGTACACTGTAAAATATATCTAAGTCACAGTATCACAAACAGGTAAAATCTAGTCTCATCCACAAATATCACAGAGTGAGAAACTAAATGAATAGATAAGTCTCAGAATCGACTACAAAATAGAATCTAGTGGAGAACAATCCACGAAAAATGATACAAAAGAATACTAAAAGAATACAACTAAGCAATAAAAAATAGATCGGGCGTCAGCTAAATAGGTAAAGATACCCAGGACACTAAGCACTGTCATCTATGAATGCTCAAGGAAACTCCTGTGTCTCCACCTCAAGGTCCTCGTCTGCAAAATCTCCAACTCCATAATTTGTTGGGTACAAGTTCTCGTCTGAATCTGAAAAAGGTGTCAGGTCCTCAGAGAGACATAACAAGTACACAAGAAATTGACATGCATAAAAGTAAAGCAGTAAATAATAAATATGGTAACTAACCATCTATGTGATATGCACTCGAGACATCTCTAGTGGCGCATGAGGGGGAATAAATAGAAGAACAGTCATCCTACCAAGCGTTCGATAGAACTCGGGGTTACACCAGTCACACCATATACACAGTAAGAAACATAAATCTTATATGCCTACTAGTAAATTCTTTCCTCCCAATGTACTATATGAACCGTATATGCAGTATAGACATAATACAACAATGTCAATAAAAATCTAGAAACTAAACTAAAACCAACTACTAACACAAGACGTGAACTCACGTATCGATGATCAGTCAACACGCATGCATCTATCACTCAGTGAATGTATTGAACAAGTGTCAGGTCAGAAGATACCACGTACCTTCACAATATGCTGGGTAAGTCTATTACTCTAAGACGTGTACACACAACTAGCAAATAAAAACTAGGCATAATATAAACTGAATAATACAATCAAGCAAGGTGTACTTGCCTTCCAAGCCAAGCTGCGAGCACAAAAATATGGTCCGAAACTCTCCACAGAAATGTCTCGAACACCTTACAATTAATTATTACACTAATTAGACTCTACTTTCTAGTTTAATTAAGTTATTATCTAGTTATTAATTCTACGTTGGTTGCACATGTAAGTAACTACACCCAAAATATTACTAGTTGTCAAACATGCCAAAAATTATTTTTAAAACATTAATTATCAAAAACTATTAATTCTAGAATTTTATTAGAAAATATGATTTTTATTGATAGGGTCATCTCCTATAAATTCTATGAGTCCAAAACCAAGTAGAAACCAAAACTAAGTCATATGGGTCTACCGACTAGTCACCAAAACCAAATTTTGACAATAAGTAAATCTGGAATTAATTACTCAAAAATCAGAATTATAATATAATAATATAATTTTAGATGCTAAAAATATTGATTTTTGTTCGGGGTTTAAGTTTGAAATTGCCGGGGTCAAGTTTTGTCAAAACTAGGTCAACTTGTTACATAAAACACCTAAAATTCTAATTTTTATAATTAAAAATAAAATCTGAATATATTTTGTAAAAATTAGTATTAAATTATATAAATACAATTTTATTTTATATAAAAATAATAATAATTATGTTTTTACCATCTACAAGTTAATTCTCTTAGGATTGGCAACCAATCTTACTAGTATACATGTCAAGGGATGATACATGGGTGTTGTGACAACATAGACATCAAAATAATATTTATTTAACATAAATTTAGAATATATAATTTCTGGAAAAATAGTAATTCATCAAGAAAAATAGGGTTTTCTATCTACCATTATGTCCTAACAAGGTCTAAGGGTTTCCAATATGCCTACACCAAAACTAGCTCAAAACTACACAAAACATGTTCAAAACTCTAATTTATTACCCATTAATAATTCTGAAATTTTTACTAAAAATTAAACTTAATCCATATTAATAACATCTATATAAGTTCATTATTAAGAGTTAAAGAAGGTTTTGAAGGGGGGTTCAAGCATGTACAAAAGTTTTGGGTTAAACCTCAAATTAGGGTTCATGGGTTGCATGAGTTCTTGAAATAAAATAATGGAGTTGAATCATCACAACACACACACGCTCACACACACACATATATATATATATATATATATATATATATATATATATATATATATATATATATATATATATATATATATAATAAAGAAGAGGTTGAAGAAAGAATGAGAGAAGGATTAAAGGAAACTTACTAGAAGGAGAAGGAATGAGATGAACTAGGGCTCTTGGATGGAGGAGGTGGTCTAGGAAAGAGAATTTATGTGAGGAGAGAAGAGGGGGGGTGAACCTTTTAGTTAGGTTTAAATATGCATAATGATATGTAGTTTGGTGGTTAGGATTTATTTTAGTGTTTTCATCCATGGATAGGATTTAAAGAGGCTAAATAGTGTGAGAGGATGCTTTAGAATCTTTAAATTAGATTTTAAAAGATTTATTTCAGATTTAAATTGATATGCAAAAAGACTGCATAGGGGTCTTTCCTAATTTGGAAACTACATATTTAATTAAGATCCTAATTTGTAGGAGAATAAATCAAAGATTTGATTCATAAATTTAAATAGGTGGATGCTACCAAAAATGGATGGATGGAATATTTAAAGTAGAGAGTTTCCAAATATGGAAACATTAGAATTGGATTGGCTCTCAAAGTGGATAAGGTCAAAGGTTGACCCTATCTCAAGAAGGTTTCAAATTATATCCTTCTAAACTAAATTCTACATTATATATATATATATATATATATATATATATATATATATATATATATATATATATATATATATATAATTAATTAATTAATTACTTAATTAATTATCCCATTTTAAGCTACTAGTGTCCAATAAATTAATTTATGGCTTTGGGTTGGGTATTTGGTTTGGAACATAACCATAAATAAATTATATATATAAAATCTCTAAATTTTAAATACAAGAAACTACGGTTGTTACACTAGTGTCATACTAATGTTAAATGATCGTATTTTGAGTCACGCGAAGATCCTACGAGTAGTGTACCCAGTGTAGGCTACTTCCTCCGAAGGGTGATATAGATTTTGGGGTCATTCTATATCATGAGTGTCCTAAGGCAATAATTGAACTTTAATTGATTTAAAAAATAACCTAAAATAAATACAATAAATATAAAATACACACAAAATATCTATTTTTGGGTGAGGGAGTTTATATATACAGACCAAACGTATTCTCCAAAAGATAGGATATGACCTGAGGAGCGACCAAGGCCTGAATTATGGCAAAGGACGATGCTTATTATTGCACCACTTTGCTTCCAAAGGCAAGCTTGAGATGTACTACTAACGAACCGGTCATGGTTTGGGGTATGTAACACCTCCTACAACTTCTGAAGACTCGGAGAAGGAAGGCAAAATGCAGTCCCACTCTTCACAATCATCCACTTGGGACTACGACACCAGTATCGAGGATGTGCTCAAACATACTTTGTTTGCCAACATGGCGTCAGTAGATACAAAAGAAGACGACGATTATCCAATCGAACTCTTCAAAGTAGAACCATGGGCTCAAAAACTGGAGTCACTATGGGAACTATGATTCGAATAGCAGGAACCTCCTACTGAAGATGAGGACATACAAGTTGATTTGGGTTACAGTGTTGCTTCTAAACCCATCTTCATCAGTAAAAATCTCTCAACAGAAGAGCGTAAATCCCTTGTTTAGCTAGTAAGGGAATACATCGACATTTTTGCCTGGAACTATGAAGTATCCCGGGTTTGGATTCATAAATCGTGATGCACAGATTCAATAGCCTGCCAAATGCCAAATTGGTAAAGTAGCAACAACGGCGGTTCCACCCAAATATTATGAAAACTTTCAAAGCGGAGGTGAATAAGCTGATAGCAAGTGGCTTTATCCGCGAAGAACAGCACCAAGATTGGGTAGCTAACATCGTCCCCGTCCTAAAAAAGAACGATAAAATTTGAGTGTATAGACTTCCGTGATTTAAATATGGCTTGACTGAAGGACGAATTCCCTCTCCCGATCAAGGATTTGATGGTGGACAACACTTATGGATTCAAGCGTATGTCCTTCATGGACGGGTTCTTTGGTTACAACCAAATCAAGATATTTTAGATAACAAGAAGCACATATCCTTCCGAGCACCAATATGGGTATAGAAGCATTTATCTAATTACCTTATGTAGAAGCATAAAAAATCTACACCATGCGCCAACAGTAATCCAGACCCATATGCCAAAATAATCCAGTGCCATGCACCAACCATTCTGTCTGACCCGTACCCGGAATTGGGGCACGAGTACGTGGGTATGTCCAGCCTACGCCGCAGCATCGGCGGTAGAATGCTGTCTAGGTCATGATACTATCTAAGCAATCTCACACGAGCATCCAATCTCCATAAGGAGGCACGGATGACACAATAAAATATGAATAACATACTCAATCACATAACTACAACACGATAAGATATCGAACAAAATAAAATAAAATACAACACAAATCTAAATATAAATAATCTAACTCAACAAATATCCATGTCTCAACAAGTATGTCGGAGACAAATCCGGTACCAAATAATATGCTAAAAGAACTAACTAGATAACTAGTGATTCCGACTAGACCTCCCGGAATCACAACTGAACTACCAAGTCCAAGTTTGCAGCTACTCACCCTGTGGTCCATAAAATGTCGGACACCAGTCCTCTAAGGCATAGTCTGGAAAAATATTTCCAGTCAGGAAGGAGCAAAGTACATCTCAAATAACAGTTCCATTTAATTGATAAGGACTATAAACAATAAACAGATGATACTATATACTGAGAGAAGACAGTGAATAAATGCAATGGCAAAATAAAGAGACAGGCAATGTAAAGAGACATGCAATATAGGCAATATGATACAGTCATTGCATATATGAAATAAAGAGAACGAGGTACAATATCATATACGGGTGATGTAGTATATGATATAAAATAGAGAACTGTAACTATTCTAAGTGTTTGAAATAGTAGCTTCGATATGTGATCGGCTTGGGAACATGTACGAGAGCTATATGGCCTGGCTAATCATACGTGAGGAGCATGATTAACACTAACATTGTTCTATACTTGTATAATAGGGATATGATAACATTTCTCACTAACTACTTCCCCGCCCCCAACTAGTATAGTGGATCCAACCATGACATATCACGATACACGAGAAATATCCAATCTATCATGTACAAGGTCTAAATATTAATGTCGTGTACAATATCAATACGATAATTAATATAACATCTTATGACTGCAGATCCAATCTATATACTAGTCCGTGTAGCACAGTGTCAAGAATCAGATGTAATATTTCTAGATACTGTAACTATAAAAATTATCAAATAATTGGAAATTATCAGAGAATGTACTCTCCTTGGGTCCTTAGCTGGTAATACCAATGTCCTGTTCCAAAGTATCTTCTGGATGATCCAACAGTCCTATAGACATATCATCATAAAAATACTTTCATCAGACGCTACACTAACACACAATCATAATATATTGAACTTAGGGGCTATGCCAGGTATAACACTTAGTAAACTAGGGCCAAGTGCGCGTCTAATCGCGCGAGTGTCGTGTCTGTAATTACTATGAATTCAGACAGTCGGTGATACGGGTCTCGCCATTACGTGAGTGTACATATAGCAGCCTTTTAATAATTAACAGGGTTACAGGTCCATGTAAATACGAGGTATCCGTAATTACACTCGGGTTGCCTAAACATTCATCAATTATACATATTATCAATAATTAGATTTAATACATATATATGTTATACCAATAATTATATACAAAATATGTATAATTGTATATACACTAAATAGAATTATATATTATATATATATCAATAAAAATATACCTATACTATATTTATATATATATATATATATATATATATATATATATATATATATATATATATATATATATATATATATATCAATATATACATACTAGAATATACATATACTACATATATATGTATATATATATATATATATATATATATATATATATATATATATATATATATATATATCAAAATATATACTAATGTATATTATGCTACATATATATATACCAAAATACATATTACTAAACATATACCATATTAAAATATACCAATACATACATATACATATATATATTGAATACATATATACTATTACATATATATACTAATACATATGTATATACACTACACTCATACACGTACACGTGTGCGTGTACGCGAGGGGAGGATCGAACCTGAGCGCGTCTACGACGATGGCGAAGACGACGACGACGACGAGGTGGCGAAGACGATGATGACGAAGGCGGTGGTCCGTCAGCGGGAGGGAGCTCGGGAGAAGGTCGACTGGACTGAACCGAGGATGGTGGTGATGGCTCATGGGGGAAATGTCTCGTCGGAGTGGGTGATTGGCCGGTGGAAGAGCTAGGAGGAGGAGCAGCGGGGTCGGGGAGCTCCAGGCAGTGGAGTAGTGATGGAGGGAGATGACGTTGGTGGTGGTGATTCAGGCGGTCTTGGCCGGAGGAGGGAAGAGCAGGGTGGTGGAGGAGGTTGGTCGGTCGGGCTGGATGGAAGCTGGTGACGTTGGTGGTGGTGATTCTGACGACGACGACGGTGGTGATAGTTCTGGTGGTGGTGGTGGTAGTTCTGGTGGTGGGACGAGCAAAGGGAGGTTGTAGGCCGGAGAAGAGAGAGTGGTCGGGGAGAGAGCTCGGGATGGGGCAGTGCCGGAGCCGCGGGGAGGCTCGACGCTGGAAGCGGGGACAGCGGGAGGGGTCGGGACTGCTGACCGCAGCAGTAGCCGGACTACAGTGGCGGAGCAGCGGGTTGCAGCAGGCCGGGCTGCGGGGTGCAGGCTCGACGCGGGGACATCAGAGGGTCAGTGGCCTGAGCTGCGGGGTACGGCGCTGCACTACCGGCCGGAGAGGAAAGATATAGGGGAGTCGATCGGGATCGGAGGTGGAGCGGTATGGTAGTCGGCGGGGCTTGGCCGGCCGGGGTGGGACCGGAGCTACAGGGCCGGAGAAGAGTGATAGTGGTGGAGTTGGTTTTAAATAAGGAAGAAGGAGGAAGAAGAAGAAGAAGAAGAGAAAGTGAAAAAATATAAAAAGCTACGGTTGAGTGAGGGGAAGGAGATGGGGGCTTTCCTAGGTTTGGGGATTCGGTCTTGCTTGGAAAGAGTGTGTGAAGTGACATTAAATAGGAAAGGGTGTGTGGGAATGAATGGTGTTGATGCTCCCATTTTGAATGGGTGGTCAGGATTTGACATAAGGAATTTACTCATGTAAGGATGAGGGTTGGTTGACTAGTTAAATATTTGGGCTCTTTATTTGGTTTGAGCCAATGGGGTGTTGACACCTAATGCAATATTTATAAATGAGCCCCCTTAAATTTGGATATTTGCACATACACATGAAATAATGCAAAAATTGTGGGAGAATGGTGGTTGGTATTTTGTAGGATAAGGGAGGTATTGTGTGTTTTGTATGGTCATAATTAATGGGGTACTTGGATTAAATTAGGATTAGTCAAAGTTGGTATCCCCAATTTAATCAGAAACAAATGCAAGCTGTGTTCTAAAATTAATTAGGAGTACATGGGGCCGAAATTAGGTTGGGTCACAAATATCATTAGTGAAGAAGACTCAGAACAGAATATTACCCTAATTTGGGTTACACGAAAAATGGGTCGAGATTGCCTCCAATTTCGATTGGAATACACAACGATACAAAGTTGAAATTTATTTAGAAATTAAATAAACGTTCGCGACGAATATTGTGCGGCTAAAATGAAGCACAATAGAGCATAATTATGAGTTAAAAAAAGGTCAGAATGGAAGGCGGGCACGTCTAGGGCAAGGTTGTAAAATTTGTTGGAAGACAAAAGCTAGGATAGCGCTCCAAATATCGAAGCAACGGTAAGGCGCAACAATTAAATAAAATTACGGTAATTAATCATAATCCCAAATAATTAAATTTTAATAAATACAAATTAATACATAATCCTATAATTCGGTCAGGTGTTCATCTAGTAGGCTTCTAGGTCAAGTCTACCAGCTCAAACATTAATGAACACTGTATATATATAATATATTTAAATACACATCTCATACAATTATTTAAATTAAATACACTTATCATGCAATCATTTAAAATAACTACCACAATATTAATAATATATAAAAAGTCAAATATATCCCTATTTTTAGAATGTGGTAGTGACAAGTCTACCATCCTTAAAAGAATTTCGTCCTCGAACTTTAAATCCTCAAAAGTAGTGTTTATTCATTATATATTATTTTCCATCAAATCTAGGTTCATCAAACCATTTAATAATAAAGTAAATCCATATCGTTATTCCACAAAATTTTCAAAATTATATAATTATCGTATTCCTGAAAATCTTCGGAGTAAAATCAAATTCCATTTTTTTTCCACAATTTCCTCCAAAATTTTTAAGTTAATAATTAAATACTCGAAATTTAATATCCACTCCTCTAATTTATTTTCAATCAATGCATATATATATAATTGAAATCCTGTCCCAAAAAGTTTGAATTCAAACACTAATCCACTAATCATCTTACTCCGCAAATTTTAAATCCAATCGGTGCGTATAAAAATTCTAAGTCCTTATCCCAAAATTGAATTCAACACTAGTCGAATAAACACTAATCCATCAATGATCTTATTCCTTGGTTTCTTCTTTTTTTCCCACAAAACTCAAACAATGCAATACTTATGAAAACTTCAAATGCAACATTTATAATATAATTTTTTTTTTAAATTCATATCTCGCAATCAAATAGATATAATGATAATCTACTAAATTTTCTTAAGTTTTAATAATAAATTATATCATAATCAATAAATTATCAATTCTACCATATTAAATTCTTAACTCTTTATTTAAATTAATGCTTATCCTCCAAATTTTAAGCATCTTGTCTCTCCTTGTCAAGTCATAACCTCTTCATAAATCTACTATGTTCAACCCCAATAATTATGGTCTAAGAAAAAATTATACCTACAGTCATACAACATGCAATCTAAGAAAAATATGTACGGTCATGGTATCTTTTGTCATGGTATTGCAGTCTCTGTCAGGGTATACTACTAACTATATTCTAACAAGAAAATCATGCATACAAACTACGGTACTAGGGAATCAGTCAATCAATCAAATAGAAAGGAATAGAAGGAAGGAAAGAACAGAACCTGCTAACACATTACCTGCAGTATCGGTCTCCTCGACCGTCATCGCAAATGCCCCGCCCTGCTGGGGTGGTTCCCTTTGTGGGTGCTGAGCAATATACGGTTCCACAGGTAGCCTAACTGGATCTTTATAGTTTGGAGCTGCGTGCTGGCCGGGAAGACAAGGAACTCGAAGACAATCCCTTACTCGATGTCCCGCAGCATAGCAGTGCAAATAAAGTCCTAGCCTCGTTCTACAGCTCTCCCAAAGGTGACTTGGTTTCTTACAGAAATAACAAGTCTGCTGTGTCTCTCTCGGAGGCTGTTGCTGATCCTGCTGAACACGAACTGGTGCCTGGTACTGCTGTTGATGCTGAAACGCCCATGGTTGTTGCTGAATATGAACTGGTGCCTGGTACTACTGTTGATACTAAAATGCCCATGGCTTTTGCTGAATATGGGGACACTTGGCCGATCCTGCGCTACTATTCGTATCTCCAGAAATATTGTGACTCCTCTTAGGCCTGAGATCCAGATAATCTTCTACAATCTAGCCATCCATCAAGATACCCTCAAAGGTAGCAGTACGACGACCAGAAGTGCGCGACCTAATTTCTCTCGTCAGCCCCTTTCTAAATTTTAGGGCTCGATCTCCTGGGTGCCGAATAATAGACGATGCAAAATGGCTCAATCGACAGAATTCTGCAGCGTACTCGTCGACTGACATATTTTCTTGGACCAAGTCATGAAACTGACTTTCCAAGGTTCCCAATGCCACGTCGGGGAAGAACTTCTCCTTGAAGAGCTCCTTGAAGGTCTCCCAAGTAAGTCCTTGTGCAGTAAGTCTCGGCTCCGTGCAATACAACGTGAGTGCGAAATCGAACATCTAACTAACGGTCGCCTCTATCCGTAAGCTCTCCAGAATCTGGGCCAATCACAGGCTCCTCTCTATGTCCTCTAGCCAGTCGTCAGCGTAGAGTATCTCTTCGATACCCTTGAACTCTCGAGGCATCATCCTCTTAAAGTCCACTATAGTGCCTGATCTCTGCTGTTGCTGCTGGCCAGGAAACTGCTGGTGTTGCGCTACTCTCTCCAAAGCTTAGAGAGTCACCTGATGAGCATTCTCCATGCTCTCTCTCATCAGCTCGGTTTGTGCCTGGTGCACTTCTGCTTGCACCCTCTGAGCCTCAGCTTGAACTTGCTTTGCGTCTGCCGTCACTCTCTGGGCATCTACCATGCCCTGGATCAAGGTAAACATCTATGCCCCGTCAATGGGCACACCTCTGGAAAATGGAGTCGGTGGAGGAGGAAGGTTGTCCGTCACAGCTGCGGCAATCCTCTGGACAGGTGGGGGAGGAGGATCCCCAAAAAGTGCAGATAATCCCATATGCATCGGAGATGTAGAAAGAACTACGGATGTCTGTCCATCAGGTGGAGAGGTGGCAGACCCCTCTAAAGCTGATGCTCCTACCCTCATAGATCTTGTCTTCGACGACATCCTGAAGACAGATCCAAAAGAATCAATTAAGGCAAAAATGCGATATCATCAAGGAAGGATAGTAAAGTTCTAAAGAAGCAACATTCAGAAGGAATAAGGATAACAAGATAAATATATAGGAAAATATTTCTAGTTGTGATTGCATAGGTCAATGATGCATCCAAGGTTTGATACCTCTATCCCTTTAGGTACCACAGTTCTACTATAAGCACACTCACTGCTAGCTTTCTTACCTACTGCAATTGTTGATACTAGTTGTTCTTATCACTCAAGTGTACACCAAGCAAAACACACCATACTAAGTACTACTCCCTCTAATACAACCCTAGATGGACACCCAAGTCAGTTTGCAGTGCAATCTCAATCATGCTCAAGCCAACAGATCCTTACACATGCACCTCATCCACTTATATACTAATATATATTTCTTCCACTATAAAATTTTATCCTCAAAATAAAATCCTCAAAACTAACTCCTCGAACAATTTAAAGTAAAATGCATATACTTTCCTTAAAGTCAAATATTCAAGTACTGAAATAAAAATTTAATCACTTCCAAAAATCTTTACAGCTGTGTCTAGGTTCATTGAATTGAATCTGAATCCTCAAAAATTTTAATAACATAATATCTCAACTCCTCAAATTTCTTAAAAATTGAAATTTATTATCAATCTTCAAATTATAATTTAAATCCACATCTTGTAGTCCAATAGCTCTAATGTTAATCTTTCTCACTGTCCTCAGCAACATGTGTCATCAGATGATACCATAAATTAGTCCGTAAAATTCATCTTGATATGAAATTAAACTTTTTAATGACACCAAGATCTTAATTTAATAACTGATCAACAAGAATCAAATTCAATATCAACAAGTGAGAACGGACGGAAACAAGGGAAATGATTTAAATTGGAAATTATGATAAGATTCTCAGGGGTCATCCTAGGAATCTCTCAAGGAATTATGATTGAGTATTCGCTCTCATCCTAGTATCCTATGTCCTAGATTCTATCGCAGGCACGCAGTAGTGTAACAAAGATGTCACAATACCACGATATCGCACAACTTGTGAAGTCTGACCTGCATGGGCCGTCACTAAAAATGTGTCACGACCCGCACCCGGAATTGGGGCATGAGTACGTGGGTACGTCTAGCCTACGCCGCAGCATCGGTGGTAGAACACTGTCTAGGTCATGATACTATCTAAGCAATCTCATACGAGCATCCAATCTCCATAAGGAGGCACGGATGACACAATATAATATGAACAACATACTCAATCACATAACTACAGCACGATAAGATATCGAATAAAATAAAATAAAATACAATACAAGTCTAAATGTAAATAATCTAACTCAACAAATATCCATGTCTCAACAAGTATGCCGGAGACAAATTCGGTACCAAATAATCTGCTAAAAGAACTAACTAGATAACTAGTGATTCCGGCTAGACCTTCCGGAATCACAACTGAACTACCAAGTCCAAGTCTGCAGCTACTCACCCTGTGGTCCATAAAATGTCGGACACCAGTCCTCTAAGGCATAGTCTGAAAAAATATTCCCAGTCAGGAAGGAGCAATGTACATCTCAAATAACAGTTCCATTTAATTGATAAGGACTATAAACAATAAACAGATGATGCTATATACTGAGAGAAGACAGTGAATAAATGCAATAGCAAATAAAGAGACATGCAATGTAAAGAGACATGCAATATAGGCAATATGATACAGTCATTGCATATATGAAATAAAGAAAATGAGGTACAATATCATATACGGGTGATGTAGTATATGATCTAAAATAGAGAACTGTAACTATTCTAAGTGTTTGAAATAGTAGCTTCGATATGTGATCGGCTTGAGAACATGTACGAGAGCTATATGGCATGGCTAATCATACGTGAGGAGCATGATTAACACTAACATTGTTCTATACTTGTATAATAGGGATATGATCACATTTCTCACTAACTATTTCCCCGTCCCCAACTAGTACAGTGGATCCAACCATGACACATCACGATACACGAGCAATATCCAATCTATCATGTACAAGGTCTAAATATTAATGTCGTGTACAATGTCAATACGATAATTAATGTAACATCTCATGACTGCAGATCCAATCTATATACTAGTCCGTGTAGCACAGTGTCAAGAAACAGATGTAACATTTTTAGATACTATAACTATAGAAATTATCAAATAATTGGAAATTATCAGAGAATGTACTCGCCTTGGGTCCTTAGCTGGTAATACCAATGTCCTGTTCCAAAGTATCTTCTGGATGATCCAACAGTCCTATAGACATATCATCATAAAAATACTTTCATCAGATGCTACACTAACACACAATCAAAATATATTGAACTTAGGGGCTATGCCAGGTATGGCACTTAGTTAACTAGGGCCAAGTGCGCGTCTAATCGTGCGGGTGTCGTGTCTGCAATTACTGTGAATTTAGACAGTCGGTGACACGGGTCTCGCCATTACGTGAGTGTACATATGGCAGCCTTTTAATAATTGACAGGGTTACAGGTCCATATAAATACGGGGTATCCGTAATTACACCCAGGTTGCCTAAACATTCATCAATTATATATATTATCAATAATTTGATTTAATACATATATATGGGTATACCAATAATTATATACAAAATATGTATAATTGTATATGCACTAAATAGAATTATATATTGTATATATATCAATAAAAATATACCTATACTTTATTTATATACCAATGAAAATATACCTATACTATATTTATATACTAATAAAAATATACCTATACTATATTTATATACCAATAAAAATACATTTACTATATACTTGTATATATATATATATATATATATATATATATATATATATATATATATATATATATATATATATATACCAAAATACATATTACTAAACATATACCATATTAAAATATACCAATACATATATATACATATATATATTGAATACATATACACTATTACATATATATACTAATACATACGTATATACACTACACTCATACACGTACACGCGTTCGTGTATGCGAGGGGAGGATCAAACCTGAGCGCGTCTACGACGACGGCAAAGACGACGACGACGACAAGGTGGCGAAGACGATGACAACGAAGGCGGTGGTCCGTCAGCGGAAGGGAGCTCGGGAGGAGGTCGACTGGACTGAACCGAGGATGGTGGTGATGGCTCGTGGGGGAAATGGCTCGCCGGTGTGGGTGAGTGGCCGGTGGAGGAGCTAGGAGGAGGAGCAGCGGGGTCGGGGAGCTCCAGGAGGTGGAGTGGTGATGGAGGAAGATGACAGTCGGCCGGGATTCAGGCGGGCTTGGCCGGAGGAGGGAAGAGCAGGGTGGTGGAGGAGGCTGGTCGGTCGGGCTGGATGGAAGCTGGTGACGTTGGTGGTGGTGATTCTGACGACGACGATGGTGATAGTTCTGGTGGTGGTGGTGGTAGTTCTGCTGGTGGGACGAGCAGAGGGAGGTTGCAGGCCGGAGAAGAGAGAGTGGTCGGGGAGAGAGCTCGGGATGGGGCAGTATAGGAGCCGCGGGGTGGCTCGGCTCTGGAAGCGGGGACAGCGGGCGGGGTCGGGACTGCTGACTGCAGCAGTAGCCGGACTGCAGTGGCGGAGTGGTGGGTTGCAGCAGGCCGGGCTGCGGGGTGCAGGCTCGACGGGGGGACAACAGAGGGTCAGTGGCCTGAGCTGCGGGGTGCGGCACTGCACTACCGGCTGGAGAGGAAAGATACAGGGGAGTCGATCGGGATCGGAGGTAGAGAGGTATGGTAGTCGACGGGGCTTGGCCTGCCGGGGTGGGACAGAGCTACAGGGCCGGAGAAGAGTGATAGTGGTGGAGTTGGTTTTAAATAAGGAAGAAGAAGAAGAGAAAGTAAAAAAAAATATAAAAAGCTATGGTTGAGTGAGGGGGAGGAGATGGGGACTTTCCTAGGTTTTGGTATTAGGGCTTGCTTGGGAAGAGTGTGTGAAGTGACATTAAATAGGAAAGGGTGTGTGGGAATGAATGGTGTTGATGCTCCCATTTTGAATGGGTGGTCAGGATTTGATATGAGGAATTTACTCATGTAAGGATGAGGGTTGATTGACTAGTCAAATATTTGGGCTCTCCATTTGGTTTGAACCAATGGGGTGTTGACACCTAATGCAATATTTGTAAATGAGCCCCCTTATATTTGGGTATTTGCACAGACACATAAAATAATGCAAAAATTATGGGAGAATGGTGGTTGGTGTTTTGTAGGGTGAGGGAGGTGTTGTGTTTTTTGTATGGGCATAATTAATAGGGTACTTGGATTAAATTGGGATTAAACGAGATTAGTCAAAGTTGGTATCCCCAATTTAATCAGAAATAAATACAAGCGGTGTTCTAAAATTAATTAGGAGTACATGGGGCCAAAATTAGGTTGGGTCACAAATATTATTAGTGAAGAAGACTTAGAACAGAATATTATCCTAATTTGGATTGCACAAAAAATGGGTCGAGATTGCCTCCAATTTTGATTGGAACGCACAACGATACAAAATTGGAATTTATTTAGAAATTAAATAAACGTCTGCGACGAATATTGTGCGGCTAAAATGAAGCACAAGAGAGCATAATAATAAGTTATAAAAAGGTCAGAATGGAAGACGGGCACGTCTAGGACAAGGTTGTAAAATTTGTTGGAAGACAAAAGCTAGGGTAGCGCTCCAAATATCGAAGCAACGGTAAGACGCAACAATTAAATAAAATTACGGTAATTAATTACAATCCCAAATAATTAAATTTTAATAAATACAAATTAATACATAATCCTCTAATTCGGTCAGGTGTTCATCTAGTGGGCTTCTAGGTCAAGTCTACCAGCTCAAACATTAATGATCATTGTATATATATAATATATTTAAATACACATCTCATACAATTATTTAAATTAAATACACTTATCATGCAATCATTTAAAATAATACCACAATATTAATAATATATAAAAAGTCAAAAATATCCCTGTTTTTAGAATATAGTAGTGACACATTCCTCTCAATGTTCCCATGTGTCACGTACCATGCACTACCACTTCTCTAGGTGTTCTTATGCGCTAGTAGTGCCATGCACCACTACTATTCCTCAGTGATCTCCATGCGCCAAGTGGACATATTCCTAAGGTGCAATCAAATTGTCATGACACGTGTCATAAGTTATGGGCATCAGCAACCCAATATCTCAACTTGACATGTGGCAGCCGTCATACAGCATGCGCCTGCAGGAGAACATGCACCGATATGAGATCCATGCACGGATGTGCCTACATAAAGCCTTTATAAGGGTATAAATAGTGGGCATTTCCCATATGCAAAAAATAACCAGAGAGAGCAAAATGACCACCACAAGAAAAGAAATAAAAGAGAAGGAGAAGAAGACTGAAGCATCGTTCGAAGCCTCATCACCCTCCTTGGTCCCGGATCGTCAACGGAGTAAATGAGCCATTGTAGTGCTCGATCTCCACCGTCACACCTGCCCAGATCTTATTGTACTTAGATCCTTTTATATTAGAGATTCTTTTTTACTATTTGTTAATTCCCAATAAATAAAAAGTTTGTTCGACTTTGCAACGATTATTTTTTGGCGATGTCGACACCTTATTGAAAAATGAAATCATCATGTCCTATTACTCAAGTTCTTCCTTCTATTATCTTTCATATGGAGAACCATATTCCAATTAAGAACTGTAATAACTCTAAAATTTCAACCATTTATTCCCTTAAATCACTTCAATTATTATGAATAAATATTCCACCATATCTTCTTACTAACCCTATTACACCTCTATCCAACTCTATCTAACTTAAGAAACATAGGTTTGTCCATCGATTCATGGGTCTTTCTACTAGGGTAAAATCTCATGTTTAAAATCCAACTGTCATTATGTTCTAACCTGTCATGACCCACACCCGGTGTAAGGATGCAAGTAGTGAACAACGCCCTGCCTCACAGCAGCATCGGCGGTAGAACGCTATTTGGGTAAACTATCTATCAATATAAGTATGCCACCAATAATATGAATATACTCAATCACAGATCTATAGATGAATAAGCAAGAATATGATAAAAGAATAGAATAGTCATGAATACAAATCATGAGACAAATAATAATATCAAATGAGTCAGAGAAAACTAATAACAATGTTGGAGATAAATCCAGTACAAAAGGAACTAATAACTAAGTTATGAAGCTACAAGTCCTGGGTCGTCTGTCTCAGTCAGGATGAGACCCTCCTGAGCCAAGGTCTCTGGTTCTAATCCAACCATGTCCTGAGGCCCATAGTGAGTGGGGTACCACTCCTCAGTGTCATCTGGAAAAAATATATCCAGTCAGTAAAGAAGCAGAGTACATCTCTAATAGCAGTTCTAATCAATGATATAAACTATGTAGCAGTAAATAGATGTGAATATACAAGATACAATATACAAATACAAAAGATATACAAAGAAAATACTAGAAATAAATACAAGTATGAGCAATATGGATAAGAACAAGAAATACTAAAACTAAGTTAGTGAGTACCAGCTTTAACATGTGATCAACTTGGGGACTTGCACAAGGATAATGGCCTGGTTAATCATATATGCGGTGTATGATCAATACTCATAAGAAATAAGACATGCACAAGGAGGGTATGATCACATATCTACACTAAATACTCTTCGCCCTCGACTGGTATATGTAACAACCTAATTTTTTAAAAATAAATTTCTAAATTTTACTGTAATTTTTAATTAATTATTATAAATGTCCTTCAGGGATTAATATTTTTATGTATTAAACTAATTATTAAAATATTACAAAAATTATAGTTTTGGGTGTATTATTAATTATTGGAGGTTGTATAATTTTTTTAGAATTTATTGGGCTCAAAAACTAATTTTTAATAGCTAAAAATCCCTGTCTTAATTAAACCAACCTAAACCGGGTTATACCGGATTAAACCTACCCGTTAGGGTAGGGTTTGGGTCGGTTGGGTTTGTTTGGGTCCGAGATAAATCCAGTACAAAAGGAACTAATAACTAAGTTATGAAGCTACAAGTCCTGGGTCGTCTGTCTCAGTCAGGATGAGACCCTCCTGAGCCAAGGTCTCTGGTTCTAATCCAACCACGTCCTGAGGCCCATAGTGAGTGGGGTACCACTCCTCAGTATCATCTGGGAAAAATATATCCAGTCAGTAAAGAAGCAGAGTACATCTCTAATAGCTGTTCTAATCAATGATATAAACTATGTAGCAATAAATAGATGTGAATATACAAGATACAATATACAAATACAAAAGATATACAAAGAAAATACTAGAAATAAATACAAGTATGAGCAATATGGATAAGAACAAGAAATACTAAAACTAAGTTAGTGAGTACCAGCTTTAACATGTGATCAACTTGGGAACTTACACAAGGATAATGGCCTGATTAATCATATATGCGGTGTATGATCAATACTCACAAGAAATAAGACATGCACAAGGAGGGTATGATCACATATCTACACTAAATACTCTTCGCCCTCGACTGGTATATGTAACAACCTAATTTTTTTTAAAATAAATTTCTAAATTTTACTGTAATTTTTAATTAATTATTATAAATGTCCTTCAGGGATTAATATTTTTATGTATTAAACTAATTATTAAAATATTACAAAAATTATAGTTTTGGGTGTATTATTAATTATTGGAAGTTGTATAATTTTTTTAGAATTTATTGGGCTCAAAAACTAATTTTTAATAGCTAAAAATCCCTGTCTTAATTAAACCAACCTAAACCGGGTTATATCGGATTAAACCGACCCAAACTGAACCAGACCGGACCCAAACAAACCCAACCGACCCAAACCCTAACCTAGCGGGTCGGGTTTGGACCCGACCTGCCTACCCACTACCTGCTAACCCGATAACCCTAACCCCTCTCCCCCACGATCCTCGATCCACTGGCCACGACCCGCCCCACCCCCGACGCCACCGGCGCACGACCGCCCCGCCTCTGCCGCTCGATCACCCCACGCTTCTCCCCCCGCTCGGCCTCCCCTCTCTCTATAAAACCCCCCGACCACCGCGGATCTTCACCGCCACCGCCATCACCAAACCCCCCCGATGCTCCGGTCACCGCTCTGCCGGCCCACCCCGACGCCCATATCGATCGACCCCGACCTTCGGCGACGGCAATGAAGCCACCGGCGACCGCCACCGAGTAGCACAGCAGTCGTCACAGCCTCAGCAACCGCTGTAGTGCCCCGCCGTGCTGCGTCCTTTCGTAACAGCGAGGTATACCCCTTCCCAGCCTCGTATATCTCTGTACATAGACCCGTATTCTATTTTGTTAAATCCCGCACGTAGACCTCGTGACCCTCTCGAAACCCGTATAACTAGTTCAGGGTATCACGTCCTGTGTCGGTCGCAAACCGCAACGCAAAAACAGGAAAAATAACCTTATTTATGAAAATTCAAAAATTGTCCCAAACTCACAAGTTCACGGCCTTTTTTCTCCCAACCTGTGTATTATTTATGAATTCTGTTTGAACAGTTAGTTAGAAAACATAACCGAGATTGAAATCCTATTTTTAGTTTAATTTATGTTGCTGTATATTGTATTTAATTCAAGGGTGAAATCGTCCAAAAACTTGGTATTTAAAACCATGATTTTCTCCGAACTGGGTGCGCTCCGCTAAATGAGGCGACTTGGCCATGTGCGAACTTCACCAAAAGGTACGCATCGTCAATACGGATGTGTAGAATTTTACGGAAGTTGATTTGGATGTGCGTGCACACCTGAATCAACGCATATCCGTCGATAATGCCCCGTATCGGCCTTGTTCTGAAACTCATTGTAACATCGTGTATGCTCGTCGTTTTGAAACGAAACTTATGCCATCGGACTCGTAGAGATACGCTGGTCCTGTGACCCAAGTTTGGTTCGATTCTGAGAACGTTGATAAAATCCCGTATCGTAGGCCCTATGGCTCCACTTAACGGACAATTTTGTGATCGGCTCATCGGAATTTAGTTCTGGACATTCTATTGGGTTCGTATCGTTGTTCTGGACTTGTAGACACTAAGTTTGACAAATTTGGAGAACATTATCTCTGGCACATTTTTTGGTGCGAAATGGGCCACATGTGGACCCCGCTTTGACCAGAAATGGTTAATCATGCCCCTGTGTCCAAATTGGACTTATGGATAGTCAATCCTAACTATTTCATATCTTTTGAACATGATGATAGTGTTTATTTCAGTAACCGGAGGAGTACTTGAAGATCCCACTGATACCAGAGTAATTGTTGGAAATCAAACCCCAAGCAAGTGTACCTTACCATACTTGCAGAATTTGTATTATATTATTCTCTTGAATTATTTATATGATATATTTGTTCAACCTAGGACCATGTGACAATGTTTAGCGTCCGAATAATATTCGGGTGTCAACGCCGTACGCGAAGTTGTGTAACGTCACTAGAGATTGATATCGCGACCCTATATATCATCGTGCTTGCATTATCAAGTACGTCATACCATAGGACACTTGATACTATTCATGAGACAGAATCTTTCTGAGATATTCATGGTGATTCTGTATAGGCTACAGGATTTGTGACATAGATATTACATATGCATAGCTATCATTATGACTTGCTGCATCAGTTAGAGGTCATGATCTTGCGTGACATGGACATGAGACGTCGTGGACATGAGATGTATGATTACATTGGGTAGGGAGAGACACACAGGCTACAGGTTGATTATATTATTACGGTACCGTAGCCATGCCGAGCTAGGCTCCTACATGATATCACTACTACCGGCTCCCTGACACAGAGCTTGTAGTAGTCTCAGCCTGAGTTCTAGTGATGCTCTCATTTTGTATATCACTTAGCTGATTATATAGTTTACCCTATTGATTCATTTATTATTATACTATATTTATTTGGCTTGAGTTATTCTTGTACCTTGCTATGTCCCCTGAGGACCTGGAATCCGGATTATGTCCCCAGGTTTAGCAAAGGAGATCTACCCCAAGGTGTACGGGACAGGAGTAGACATTAGAGCAGTACCAAAACTAGAGGAGGAGGTGATCGCCGAGGATTTCTTCTGAGTATATGCTTTATCTATCTCAGTTATTTCTATTGTTTCCTGTTTATTGAATTAATGTATCAAACTCATTATCGGGTTGTTCCCCAAGATATTTTCATTGAGACTTGATGTTGCTTTATATTTCATATTGATTGTATTTATTTCTGTGGATGTGATTAGTATCATAGACCTTTATAGTTGTTTTATAGCTTAAGTATACCCTGATGGGTCCATTAAATTGGGTTTTCCCATTGGAGAGTGCTGGTGGCCATTGCCACGTGTCTAGTCCTTCGGTATTTTGGGACTGGGGCGTGACATTATAGTGGATCCAACCATGGTATGTTATGACACGGGATTCACTGGATAAATAGATAGTCTTTCCAAGAATCAATGTCTGCATATGTACAAGAAAATAAGAAAATAAGGCTTGCACAAGATACACCATACATACCAAGGAATAACATATCATGACGAGCTCCGGATATACAAATTCGTGTAACCATCGTGTCAAAAAATCAAGGATATCTACACTAGATATAAGAGACATGGAGGATATCATAAATGAGAAACTATCAGAGAATGTACTTGCCTGAAATCCGATGAACAGTATCATAGATGTCTGGTACGGTGCCTCAAAGACCTAGATATCGAATATTACATCAATACAAGGTTTTGGAATAAAAATAAGTTAAACTAGTCAATATCTAGGTCAAAAAGCTATTTCTAAGTCAAAATAGTCAAACTAGGTCAACCCTAGGAGAAACTTGATCAAACTAGCTATTTCCAGGTTGTATGAGTCTATGTCCAGGATATTGGGTCCATACACTATGTCACTAGGCCACACTAGCTATACTAGGATACTAGGAAACCAATAGGATACCGTATCGTAAGATACGTAAGAAATTAGATAGAAAAAATATCACAATATATATATACAATCAACAATATCTAATATTCCTAATTAAACTAATGCTAAGTTGATAACTTGGCTTTGAACCAATGCGGTATCTCACTACTACACCCTTATCTTGATACTCAAATCCAATACCTTGAGTATCAACCAAATACCTTGACATTTACCTTGGTATCTCAAGGTAATGTCGATTCCTAATATGCAATTAACTACCCATACACTAACTATATACTAAAATGTATGAACTAATACCAACTACTATACTATACTAACTACCAATGCATACTAATACATACATACATACATACATACATACATACATACATACATACATACATACATATAACTACTAGAGATACATATATATACATAACACTAATAGAGATACAAGTATACATATCACCAATATTAATCACTAGCTACGAGATATCAAAATGTACATATGTATACATAACTACTAACTAGTTAAACTACTAATGAACTAGCTAGCCAAACTAACTACTAAACTAACTAAACTATCAAGCTACTAGTAAACTAAACATCAAGATACTAGCTAACTAAACTACTACTTAAGCTAACTAAACTACTAACTTACCTAGCTCTAATACACTGCTGATACTCTGATTCTCAAAACTGCTGCTTGTGCTTGATATTGCTATGCAAGCTGCTTCTAGTGCTTGATGTTGCTGTGCAAGCTTCTGCTGCACAGGCTACTAATTGTGATGCTGCTGCAGCTGCTCGTGCACTGCCTGCCTTGCTGCATTGCCTGCGTTTGCTGCTGATGATGCATGATGTGCAATGGTTTCTACAGCTGCAGCTCACTACAGTGCTTGTTGCTTAAGCTACCACTGCACTACTTGCGTTTGCTGCTGATGTTGTGTGTTTGATACACTGATTCACTGCTGGACAGCTTCTGTGTAGTGCCCGACCTCCCAAGCATGCTCACACACACACACACACACACACAACTACACACTCTCATATATATATATATATATATATATATAAATATATATGACACTCTCTCTCACACACAAGTATACGTATATTACTACAACTATGAACATACACATAACTATACACACACACACACACACACACACACACACATATATATATATATATATATATATATATACAATAGATATGTATGTACATATAAACATAACACATATACATATCTATATATATATATATATATATATATATATATATATATATATATGAATACATATATCACTAATAGCTATAAACAATACAAATTGAATCTAGAAATGCAATGGAACAAACACGTGGAGTGCATCGCACCCGTATCACACTAGATCTATGATACGCTTGTGAAACGAGTCTATCACACAACCAAACATACCCCGAAGGACAAGAGCAAGTCTAAAATAGTATTTATGAACAATACGAAGAATCAAATACATATCTACGTGTCTGTGTCAAAATGTGACATGCACAAACTCTCGTGTCAAAGAAAAAACTCTCAAATTAATCTATATCTCCAAATTATCGAGATACGACCGATACGTATCCAATTATGGATATAACACTAGCCACAAACAATCAAACACATGTCAATTTGGTCTAATTGACCAATTGACAAACACAAAATGTGTCAATCTCAGAATTCTCCCAAAATTGACACAAAATATACCATAACTTTCTCCATAGGCCTCATATGAACCTAATTCCAATTTCTATTGGTAGCCTTAGCATATGGGGTGGTTTCTAATAATGAAATCATAGATTTAGAGTCTAATTAAAGGGTAAAAACTAAAATGTACCTATTGGGAGATGGATTCCTAATGAAACTTTTAAATTGGATGAAATGAGCCTTCAACTTGTAGATTCTTGCTCCTCTTTGTAAATCTTTGCTTCCTCCTTGTAGATCCTTGCTCTACTAGCCTTCAATAATGATTAGGGAAGGAATTTGGGTAAAAATTGATGTAGGAATGAAGAAATTGGGAAGAGAAAATTCTAGATCTAGATTTGGAATAAAAATGAGGAGAGAGAAATTTTTCTCCTCTATTTTATATGGCCGGCCCCCTTAGCCCCCCTCCCCAAGCTACTATGAAATGTCTAGAATACCCTTGGGGGCTCTCATAAAGAAATAATTAAGGAGAGAAGGTTATAGTCTAATAGGTTTAATTTAATGGGTTTAATTTAATTAATCATCCTCCTAATGAATGGGCTTATAATTGGGCTCAATTCTAAATAAATGTAAATATTGGTGTATGGATCTAATATAAACTAGTTAGGTCCACTAACTTAAGTCCAAAATAATAAACTAACATCTAACAATAATTAAATAACACAATAAATAAATATAAACATGAACAATATTTAATTAATTATGAAATAACCAAAATACCCTTTCCTAAAAAATGTGTAGTGACAACTCTACCCCCTTAAACTAATTTTATCCTCAAAATTCAAAGGCGAAACTACCCCCAGAAAAATAAACAGAACAGAACAGAAAAGAAAAGAACAAAACATAATTAGGAAAGAACATACCTCAAGGAACAAACAAATATGGGTAACGCTATCGTATTTCATCCTCTCTCTCTGTTATGACCCACACCCGATGTAGGGATACAAGTCAGGAACAACGCCCAGCCTATGTCGCAGAATCGATGGTAGATCGTTGTTTGGGTAATCTATCTAACAATACAATGAGCCACCAATAATATCAATATTCTCAACCACAGATCTAAGATGAAAATGAGCACGAATATGATAAAGAATAGAATAGTCACATACAACTCATCAGTCTAAAATAATAACATCAATGAGTCTGAAGAAAACTAAACACTAAGCTGGAGACAAATCCAGTACAAAGAATACTAAGAAGCTACAAGTCCTGGGTCATCTGTTTCAGTCGGGATAAGTCCCTCCTGAGCCAGGGTCTCTGACTCTAAGCCCACAATATCCTGAGGCCCATAATGTATAGGGTACCACTCCTCAGTTTCATTTGGAAAAAAATATATCCAGTCAGGAAAGGAGCATAGTACATCTCTAACAGCAGTTCTAATCAATGATATAAACTATGTAACAGTAAATAGATATGAATATACAAGATGCAATAATATATACAGAAGAGATATACAATAAGGAAATACTAGAAATAAATACAAGAATGAACAATATGGCAAAGAACAAGAATAATAAATGACTAAGTGAGTGAGTACTAGCTTTAACATGTGATTGGCTTGGGAACTTGATACAAGATTTATGGCCTGGCTAATCATACATGCGATATATGATTAACACTATTCAAGAATAAGACATGATATAAGATGGGTATGATCACATATCTACACTACATGCTCCCCAACCCCGACTGGTATAGTAGATCTAACCATGGTATGCTATGGCACGGGATTCTCTAAGAAGATAGCGACTCTTTCCGAGAATCAGTGTCTGTACATGTACAAGAAGAATAATAAAATAAGGCTTGCACAAGATACACCATATACCAAGGAATAACATCTCATGACAAGGTCCGGATATACCAATCCATGTAACCATCGTGTCAAGGAAACATGGATATCTACACTAAATACAATGAACATAGAGGATATCATAAAAAAAAAATATCAGAGAATATACTCGCCTAAAGTCCAGTGAGTAGTCTCATAGATGTTTGATACAGAGCCTCGAAGACCTATATAGGGAATATAACATCAATACACGGTTTCAAAATAAAAATAAGTTAAACTAGTCAACTTCTAGGTCAACAAGCCACTTCTAAGTCAAAATAGTAAAACTAGGTCAACTCTAAGTCAAACCGATCAAACTTGGTCAAATTACCTATTTCTAGGTTGCATGAGTCTATCTCAATGATGTTGGGTTCATAAACTGTTAAACTAGGTCATACAAGTTAAATCTAGGATACTAAGATACCGTATCTCAGGATACGCAAAACAAGATAGATGAATTATTATATATGCACATTCAAACAATATTATATACACTAATCCTAACTACCCAAAAGCTATGTGGATACCTTGGCTTTGAACCAACTCGGTATCGCACTACTAAACTTTTATCTTGGTACCCAACCCCATTACCTTGAGTATCATCAAAATACCTTGACACTTACCTTGGCTTCTCAAGGTAATGTCAATCTTAGCATATAGTTACTACCCACTAACTATATATACTAATACATGTATATATCAGATCAATATATCTTCTAGTATCTACTAACATGAATATTAAATACGAACTACCAAACTAATCACTAACTCCTAATACATATATATATGTACACATATCTACATATATAGATAACTTAAAGATACATAAGTATATATGTGTAGATCTATCTCACTAATCAATCACAAGTATAAACATATAGTTAATAACTAATCTAGGTAACTACTTAGACTAGCTAAACTACTAACTACTAGTCATAACCCTCCCTGATTATAGTCACTGCTGATTGCACATTGATACGAAGCTACTGCTGCTATCGGTTGAACTGCTCTGCTGCTGCTGCTGCTGCTGTTGTTGTTCGAGCTCTGCTGCTCGAGCTCGCTGCTACTGCTGCTCGAGCTCGTTGCTGCTGTCGCTGCTCGAGCTCTGCTGCTCGAGATCACTGCTGTTGCTCACCGAGGTTCCCCCCCAACCCACAACTATACAACTAACATATAATCTAACCCTCGTCTTAATGCTACTATATATAGGTAACTAGTTACATCTCATAACATATCATCCAATATATATCACTACCTATGTATATATATAAATCCTAGTTCACACATATATATACACATTCATAGGTACACATAGAGTGTAACATTTACCTCAACATATACATATATACATACATATATACTTAATACATAAATATGCAAGTATATATATATATATATATATATATATATATATATATATATATATATATATTACCATACATACATAGCTATATATAACTAGTTACATGTACATATGCATACCATATAATATAGATACACATAAATATCAATATGTATATATATACATACACAATCTCCTAGCTATATATATGTATATGACTATATAGTATCTTATAATTACATATGCTTATACATATACATAAAGCTATATCAATATACAACAATATATATATATATATATATACATATAATTATGAATTCATATATTACCAATAGCTATGAACAAAGGAAATTAGATCTAGAAATGCAACACAACAAATACGCGGAGTGCATCGCACCCGTATCACACTAGATCTATGATACGCTTGCGACACGAGTCCACCACACAACCAAACATACCCCGAAGGACACGAGAAAGTCTAATATATAATTTATAAATAATACGAAGAGTCAAACACATAACTACGTGTCCGTGTCAAAATGTTACATGCACAAAGTCCCGTATCGGAGGAAAAACCCCCAAATCAACACGTATCACCAAATTATTGGGATACGACCTACAGGTACCCAATTGTGGATACCACACTAGCCACAAACACACAAACACATGCCAAATTGATCTATAGGACCAATTGACAAACACAACAAGTATCAATATCGAAATTTTCCTAAAATTGACACAAAAAGTACCATAACTTTCTCAATAGGCCTCCTATGAACTCAAATCCAAATCCTATGGGTAGCCTATGCATATAAGATGATTTTTCATGGTTAATTCTCATATTTGGAATCTAAATTAAGGAGAAAAATTGAAATTGTACCTATTGGGAGATGGATTCCCAATACAACCTCCAAATATGATAAAATTGGCCTCCAACTTATAGATCCTTACTTCCTCCTTCTAGATCCTTGCTCCACTAGTCTCCAATGGTGATTTGGGAAGGAATTGGAATAAAATTTTGTAGGAAATGATGTAGGAATGGGGAATTTGGTTGAGAGAAAATTTTAGATCTAGATTTCAAATGAAAAGAGGAGAGAGAAACTTTCTCCCCTCTTTTAATAGGTCGCCCCTACCCCTTCCTCAAGCCACTATGTAATATCCATTATACCCCTTTGGGCCTCTCATGAAGAAATAATTAAGGAGAAAAGGTTCAAGTCTAATGGTTTAATTAAATTAATCATCATCCTAATCAATAGGCTTCTAATTGGGCTCAATTCTAACAATTAGTACATGTTGGTCCATGAGTCTAAACTAAACTAGTTAGGTCCACTAACACAAGTCCAAAATAATGACTAACATCTAATAATAATTAAATAGTACAATAATTAATTATTTAACATGCATAATATTTAATTAATTATAAAATTACTAAAATACCCTTTCCTAGAAGATGTGGTAGTGACAAGTCTACCCTCCTTAAAAATAATTTCGTCCTCGAAATTTGAATACGAAAACTACCCCAAAAAATAACAGAACAGAACAAAAGAACAGAACATAACTATGGAAAGAACATACCTCAAGGCACACACAAATATGGATAATGCTCTCGCATTTCATTTTCTTTCTCCTAGGTAGACTCCTCCGGAGAGTGATGCCTCCATACGACGCATACTAAAGGACTAGTTTGGTTCCTCCGCATCTTCTCTCTCTGATCCAGAATCTCAACTGGATGCTTTGGATAGCTAAGAGTAGGGCCCAACTTGTCACGCCCAATCCCAAAAATATATGGAACTAGGCCACGTGGCAATAGCCAACTATCACGTCTTCGAGGATATCCCAATTTAATGGATCAAACGAAGAGTGCTATACTGTCCTAAGTAACTAACAAGTCCAATATCAATATCAACAGGTAATCTAATCTCATCCACAAATATAAACTGCAAGAATGTACTGATAATAAATGTTGGAAGATAAACGCCAGTCTCAATATCATAGTACAACCAAGAATATCTGGTGGGGACAAACCCACTACTATGACGAAATAAAGTACTGAAATGATAGATAAAAGATAAAGAATAGGGCATCGGCTGACTAGATAATGATGCTCCCAAATTCTAGGCAGAAGGCCTACTAAGTGATCACGAAAACTCTAACGGTAACACCTCTAGCTCCTCTGCGGTAGCGAACCTCGTCTCCTGTCCTGGGCCATACGCTGTGGGGTAATATGCCTCGTCTAAATCTGGAAAGGTACCAGGTCCTCAGAGGGATGTAACAAGATACATAGAAATATGCCATATATAAATACTGAATAAAATAAATATAATGAGGGTGTGCTAACCATCTAAGTGCATACAATGTGAGAACAACTTTGGTACGTATTGGTAGGCGTAGGCATAACGTTTAACACTCTGAGGAGCATGGTATCTGTAACGTCCTTCATTCCGAAGAATGAGGTATCTATAATATATATATACGTCTGTATCACTCCGAAGAGCGCGGTGTCTGCAATAAAGGAAGTCATTGGATCCGTGGCTCCTCCAGATACGACGGAGTCTAATTTATGTATCCCATACGACTACTAGCTGTCCTCTCCGCCCAATGTAGATACACTAGTCGAATACTCGACGTGCATACCATGTGTCTATATGCCAGTCTCTAAAATAACATAATCCTGAGTTACGTACTAACCGTGATGCATGTCACACGCACCGATAGCTAGTCGAATACGTGGACTCGTATCCCAATATAAATGTCACAGTAAATACGTGTAAAAGTGTTAGATCTTGGAAGATATTAATGTATCCTCCTAACTGGGGTAAGTCTACTAGTGACTAGGTCAAGTATACTACAACATCGACGTATCCGTCGATAGCACCCGAGTCAATCTCGGACGCACACAGTCATATAAAATAAGCAAGAAAATATCATACAACATATGCAATATTTAAATTAGACAGTAAATATGGCAAGGTATCTTGCCTGAGTCCTCAAGTTGTGTAAGCCAATAGCCTACTCCTGCGGTGTCTCCTGGCTGATCCAATGATCCTAAATACACAATATAATATAGCAATCTAACATCAGACACTAAGGGAAATATATGCTTAATTATGACGCTGTTCTAGGTACTGTCATGAGATCATGGTTGGTCGACTACAATGACACGTGTGCACTTAGCTAGGGTGTACACGTGTTCTGTCCTCGGCTACCATGTACCTCGAGACAATAATCTTCTACGTTATGGTTTTACAGAACTCTTGTGTTTTTGCATAGATACATGTCCTTCTTCCTTATGTTTAAGTGCACTAGGTCTAAGCCTACATTTTTACTGGTGAAATATATAAGTCTTAAATCACAGGTCATTCATTAAGGTAATTGTTATTAATTAATTACTATCCAATTTAGTAAATACTCATACATAACCATATAGGGTTTCTCATTGCATAACTTGTGTCCAACCCTATGATAAACGACACGACGATACAATGGAAGGATGATAGGACACAAAGCAAGAGATGTTGGTGGATGAGTACCTGATCGATAGGGCAAGGGGAATCTGCTTCATCGACGTGTCAGCTCGTCGTCGATCGACGGACCTCCGGTCGGTAGTCCACGCGGCAGCGGCAACAACGGCAGTACGTGCAGCAGCGGCAGCAGATGCAACAGCGGTGGCAGCGACTTTGGTAGCGGCGGGGCGACTGAGAACGGTATGAGGACGGTCGACGTAGGCCTAGGAAGGGTGGTGGGCGGTGACCGAGGTGGCGGGGTCACTCGGGGGCAGCTGCTTTGGAGTCGGGTTAATGGAGAAGTTTATGATATAGAAGAAGATGGGGGCGGCGGATGGAGGTGCTGTGCTGGCGGTGGGGGTGGTGGTCCAGTGGCGAAGGGATGGTCCGGTGGTTGGGTGGCGGCCTGAGGACGGTGACTGGTCGAAAGTGGGGGGTAGCTCGGGATGCAAAGGAAACAGCTAGGGTTTTGAGGGTGGTGAATAGTGAATTAGGGTTTAAAATGTTAGGGAGTATATATATTTATAAGGGGAATTTGATGGGCTAACCTCAGAACTTGGGCCTGTCTGGACTCATTGGGGAGGGGCTGATCCATGTGCAAGGGTACACGCGGGCTTGGTTGGGTCCTACTTGAGGTAAAACCGCTCCTAATTTAATTTAATTAAACAGCACACCTAGTGTTCATTGATGAATATTGTGAAGCTAAGGTGAGACGCAATGACGAGTATCTAAGGTTGCAAAATGGTCAGAGGGGTAGCCTGGCATGTCTAAAAGATGTATATGACTTATGGGTTGAAAGCAACTACTAGTGTAGCGCTCCAAACATCGAAGCGATGGTAAGGTGTATTAAGTCTCATAATTGTTGTACCTTAATTCTAATTGTATCCAAATTATTCCTAGTCTTCTCAATTTAAATTAAATAAATCCTAAATTGGTCGAGGGGGTTTACGCAACTCTATCTCTAAGTGATCCAACACATGACTAGGATCTGCCACGTACCGTCTCAACTGCGATATGTGAAACTTTATCCAATACAGGTGGTAAGTCTAGTCTATAAGCAACTGCACCGACCCTCTCTAGAATAGTAAAAGGTCCGATGAATCGCGAACTAAGATTCCCGCCTCCATCGAAGCAAATCGTGCCTCGTATCAGAGAAATTCTCAAAAACACCAAACCACCCACCTAGAACAAAATACAACCTTAAGAACTTAATATATAACAAACAACCAATAACAAGCACAAAATAAAAAATCTAAAACTATACCTCAAACTCCAAAGGTCTCCGGTGGCTATCGTCCTAATGCCGTTGTCTGTCCTGCGCCACTTGAAGTCTATCTCTGATCAACTTAACCTTCTCCGCTGCATCCACAACCATCTCTGGCCCAAGAAAAACTCTCTCTCTCCAACATCTTCCCATGACAAGGGAGTATGACATCTCTATACTAGCCTGGTAGCTGTTGTTGTAAGCAAACTCTACCAAATAGAGATGGTCCACCCAAGAACCCCCAAAATCTAGTACACAAGTGTGCAGCATATCCTCGAGAGTCTGAATAGTCCTCTCTGACTGCCCATCTTTCTGGAGATGATATGCAGTAATGAACTCGAGCCGAGTGCCCAAACTCGCCTGCAAACTCCTCCAAAATTGAGAAGTGAAACGACTATCCCGATCCAAGACTATGCTGACGGGAACTTAATGTATCCTAACGATCTGCATCACATACATCTCTGCCAGCTTATCCGTAGACAAACCCACCTTGAAAGGCAAAAAGTGGACCGACTTGGTCAACCTATCAATGATGACCCAAATTGTGTCTTTTTCTCCTGGAGATCATGGATGTCTGGACACAAAATCCATAGTAATGTACTTCCACTTTCACTCTGGAATGGGTAATGCCTGAAGTAAACCTCCTGGCCTCTGCCTCTCGGCTTTCACCTACTGGCACACTAAGCATCTGGATACAAACTATGCCACTTCCCTCTTTATGCCATACCACCACACACTCTCTCGTATATCCCGATATATCTTGTTGGCACCTAGATGTATAAAATATTGAGAGTGATGCGCTTCCTGCAATACCTCCTCACATAGCTCCCCACTAGGCATACACAATATAACTCCATGCCACAAAGAACCATCCTTGGAAATGGTAAAATCATCCTCAAGTCCTGTTCTCTTCTGAGCTCTGATACTCCTCAAAGATACATCCTCATACAGGGCTGCTTTAATCTTGTCCATCAACTCTGAATGTATCTGCAATCCCCACATCTGCATAGCAAAACCAAGAAGTATCACCTCAATGCCCAAGCTCTCCAAGTCCTCCAACAAATATCCATCATATGTAAAAAATATAGCTACCGGATACCTGCTTAAGGCATCGACAACTATATTAGCCTTTCCAGGATGATACTACAAAGATAAACTATTAAACTAGGTCTTACAAGCTAAATCTAGGATACTAAGATACCGTATCTCAGGATACGCAAAACAAGAGATATGAATTATTATATATGCACATTCAAACAATATTATATACACTAATCCTAACTACCCAAAAGCTATGTGGATATCTTGGCTTTGAACCAACTCGGTATCGTACTACTAAACTCTCATCTTGGTACCCAACTCCATTACCTTGAGTATCATCAAAATACCTTGACACTTACCTTGGCTTCTCAAGGTAATGTCAATCTTAGCATATAGTTACTACCTACTAACTATATATACTAATACATGTATATATCAGATCAATATATCTTCTACTATCTACTAACATGTATATTAAATACCAACTACCAAACTAATCACTAACTCCTAATACATATACAAATGTATATATATATATATATATATATATATATATATATATATATATATATATATATATATATATATATATATATATATATATATATATATATATAAGTTAAAGATACATAAGTATATATGTGTAGATCCATCTCACTAATCAATCATAAGTACTAACATATAGTTACTAACTAATCTAGGTAACTATTTAGACTAGCTAAACTACTAACTACTAGTCATAACCCTCCCCTGATTATAGTCATTGCTTATTGTACAGTGATACGAAGCTACTGCTACTATTGGTTGAACTGCTACGTTGCTGCTACTGCTTAGTTGAACTGCTACGCTGCTACAGCTGCTGCTCGAGCTCGCTGCTGCTGCTGCTGCTGACCGAGCTCTGTTGCTCGAGCTCGCTGCTGCTGCTGACCGAGGCTCCCCCTCCTAACCCACAACTATACAACTAATATATAATCTAACCCTCCTCTTAATGCTACTATATATAGGTAATTAGTTACATCTCATAACATATCATCCAATATATATCACTACCTATGTATATATATATAAATCCTAGTTCACACATATATATACACATTCATAGGTACACATATAGAAATAATTAAGGAGAAAAGGTTTCAGTCTAATGGTTTAATTAAACTAATCATCCTCCTAATCAATGGGCTTCTAATTGGGCTCAATTTTAACAATTAATACATGTTAGTCTATGAGTCTAAACTAAACTAGTTAGGTCCACTAATACAAGTCTAAAACAATAACTAACATCTAACAATAATTAAATAATACAATAATTAATTATTTAACTTGTATAATATTTAATTAATTATAAAATTACTAAAATACCCTTTTCTAGAAGTTGTGGTAGTGACACTCTCCCAGGTACACTCCCCCAGAGAGTGATGCCTTCATTCGACGTGTACCAAAGGAATAGTCTGGTTCCTCAGCACCTTCTCTCTTTGATCCAGAATCTCAATTGGCTGCTCTGGATAGCTAAGTGTAGGGCCCACCTCTATCTCCGAGTGATCCAACAAGTGACTAGGATCTGCCACGTACCGTCTCAACTGCGACACGTAAAAAATATTGTGCACTCCCTCTAATGTTGGTGGCAATTTTAGTCTGTAAGCAACAGCACCGACCCTCTCAAGAATAGTGAAAGGTCCGATGAATCACGGACTAAGCTTCCCGCCTCTACCGAAGCGAATTGTTCCTCGTGTAAGAGAAATCCTCATAAACACCAAACCATCGACCTAGAACAAAACACAATCTAAAGAACTTAATCTATAACAAATAACCAATATCAAGCATAAAACAAAAAACTAGAACTATACCTCAAACTTCAAAGGTCTCCGGTGGCTATCGGCCCAATGCCGTTGTCTGTCCTGCGCCACTCGAAGTCTGTCTCTGATCAGCTTAACCTTCTCCATTGTATCCACTACCATCTCTGGCCCTATTAAAGCTCTTTCTCCAATATCGTCCCATGATAAGGGAGTACGACATCTTCGACCATACATAGCCTCAAATGGTAAAATCTCTATACTAGCCTGGTAGCTGTTGTCGTAAGCAAACTCTACCATATGGAGATGGTCCTCCCAAGATCCCCCAAAATCTAGTACGCAAGTGCGCAGTATATCCTCGAGAGTCTGAATAGTCCTCTCTGACTGCTCATATGTCTGGGGGTGATATGCAGTACTAAACTTGAGTTGGGTGCCCAAACTCGCCTGCAAACTCCTCCAAAAATAAAAAGTGAAACGTCTATCCCGATCTGAGACTATGCTGACGGGAATCCCATGTATCCTGATGATCTGCCTCACATACATCTCTGTCAGCTTCTTCGAAGACAAACCCACCTTGAAAAGCAAAAAGTATGCCGACTTGGTCTCTATTGGACTTCAAACCCAACTCTCGCTCTACCTTGCGTGCCTCCGCAAGTATCTCCGAAAATATCTCATAAAAAGACGGAATAAGGATCAATATAGCACATGATGTAAGACACTCAAGGAAAGGACAGTTTAAGAGATCAAGTATCAATATCAAAGGAAAATAGTTGAATGAAAAAAAAATTCCTAGATATGATTGAGTATTCTCAGCCTATAGCTTATATCCTATATCTTATCGCAGGCTCGCAATAGTACAACTAAATAATTGTACTACCATGACATCGTACAACTTGTGAAGCTTGACCTGCATGGGCCACCACTAAAAATGTGTCACGATCCACACCCGATGTAAGGTTGCAAGTCGGAAACAACGCCCAGCCTATGCCCCAGAATCGACGGTAGAACACTGTCTAGGTAATCTATCTAGCAATATAATGAACCACCAACAATAACAATATACTCAATCACAAAACTAAGATAAAAATAGCATAAATCAGATAAAGAATAGAAAAGTCACATACAACTCATAAGTCTAAAATAATACATCAATGAGTCTGAAAGAATACTAACAAATAAGCTGGAGAAAAATCCAGTACAAGAAATACAAAGAAGGTACTAATCTCGGATCATCTGTCTCAGTTGAGATAAGTCCCTCCTGTGCCAGGGTCTCTGACTCTAAATCCAGAACATCCTGAGGTCCATAATGTGTAGGGTACTAGTCATCTGGGAAAAATATATCCAGTCAGGAAAGGAGCAGAGTACATCTCTAAGAGCAGTTCTAATCAATGATAAAAACTATGTAACTGTAAATAGATGTGAATATACAAGATGCAACAATAGATACAAGAGATATACAATAAGAAAATACTGAAATAAATACAATAATGAACAATATGACAATGATCAAGAATACTAATGACTAAGTGAGTGAGTACTAGCTTTAACATGTGATCGGCTTGGGAAGTTGCACAGGAATAATGGTCTGGTTAGTCATACGTACGGTGCATGACCAACATTCACAGGAAAATAATACTTTCACAGGAAGGTATGATCACATATCTATAATATAATACTCCCCACCCCCGACTGGTAAAGTAGATCCAACTATGGTATGCTATGGCATAGGATTCTCTAGGAAGGTAGCAAATCTCCCCGAGAATCAGTGTCTGTACATGCACAAGATAATCAATAAAACAAGACTTGCACAAGATACACCATATACAAAGAATAATATCTCATGACGAGATCTGGATATACCAATCCGTGTAACCATTGTGTCAAGAAATATGGATATCTATACTAGATACAATGAACATAGAGGATATCATAAATGAGAAACTATCAGAGAATATACTCACCTGAAGTCGAATAAATAGTCTCACATATGTCTGATATAGTGCCTCGAAGACCTAGATATAGAATACAACATCAATACAAGATTTCGGAAAGAAAATAAGTTTAAACTAGTCAACTTCTAGGTCAACGAGTTAATTCTAAGTCAAAAGTTAAACTAAGTCAACTCTAAGGTTAACTATTGTCAACTATGGTCAAACTATGGTCAACTACTTATTTCTAGCTTGCACAAGTCTAACACAAAGATATTGGGTTGAAATACTAAAGTCTAGGTCACAAAACTCATATCATAAATACTAGGATACCGTATCTCCGGATACGTAAACCCAAAAGAAAAATATCACTTACAAATGCCAAAACAATATTATTAAATAAAATCTTAAAGATAACCATTAATTAGGTACCTTGGTTTTGAACCAACTTGGTATCACAACATAAACCCATAATCTTGATAGCCCAAACCCAATACCTTGGTACTTACCTTGGTATCTCAAGATAATACCCAAATACTAGTTATACTATCTACCCGTATATATATATATATATATATATATATATACCTAATAATAGAAAATTTGCCAAACTGTCTCTAAAAACCCTGTCCGCTGTCGCTGAAGACTGCTGTTGATGCTGATATACTCCTATTTTAGTGACAGGTTCCTGCAGTTGTCGCCAAAAACCGTCATTGTAGCTTCTGATACGGTGTTGATACTCTGCAGTATCAGTGACAGATACCTGCAGTTGTTGCTAACTGCTGTCACTATAGGGCTACTGCTGCTGCTGCTGTGGTGTGTTTATTGCTGCTTCGACACTTGCTGCTGTCGCTAAAGTGGCCGCTGCTGTTGCTATTTCTGCCTGTTGTTGCTGTTGTGACGCTCTTGCCCGCTGCTGTCGCTAATAAAAATATATGTTTATGTATGCAATATATATCTAAATACCATATATATATAATATATAACACAATATATAAATAGATACTACTACATACATAACTACAATATATAACACTATGACTATATAACATATTTATAACATACATACACCTCCACATATATACATATACATATTAAATACATATGACAATAACATACATATGTATAGTAATAAATATAAATAACAACCCATATATGTATACGTATATATAATCATACACAAAATGAATGCATATATCATATAAGTAGGTATATAACTGCATATATGTATAACTTCACATACATATAAATATACAAGCTACAATATATATGTAGTGATACATATATATATATAACTATACATATATATATGTATGTACATATAATCATTCCTCATATATAACACACATTATATAAATATAATCATAACACATATAATTATACTTAACATATCTATATATATATATATATATATATATATATATACTATAATATATATATATATATATATATATATATATATATATATATATATATATATATAGAAGAATAGTTACAAACAATATATACACCTATAGTATATAGATAGATACATAGATCTAAGACACAACATTAGATAGATATATATACCACATTATATATATATATATATATATATATATATATATATATATATATATATATATATATATATATATAATTATATTCTCCATGAAATAAGAATACAAGATCATAGATCTATAATTAGATTGCACACACATGGAACGTATCATCCCGTATCCCACTAGATCTAGGATACGCTTGCGACACGAGTCCACCACACATCCAAACGTACCCCGAAGGACACGAACCAGGCATATATATTATTTATGAATAATACGAAGAGTCAAATACAAATCTACATGTCTGTGTCAAAATGTGACATGTACAAAGTCCTGTGTCGAAGGGAAAACCCCCAAAATTAACACGTATCACCAAATTGCTGGGATACGACCTACACGTACCCAATTGTGGACACGACACTAGCCCCAAACACACAAGCATATATCAAATTGATCTATATGACTAATTGACACACACAACAAATGTCAATCTCAAAATTCCCCCAAAATTGAAATAAAAAGTACCATAACTTTCTCAATAGGCCTCCTATTAACACAAAACCAAATCCTATGGGTAGCCTATGCATATGGGTTTATTTATCATGGTTAAATCTTAGATTAGAACCTAAATTAAGAGGAAAAACTGAATTGTACCTACTGGGAGATGGATTCCCAATACAACGTCCAAATATGATGAAATTGGCCTCCAACTTGTAGATCCTTGTTCCTCTTTGTAGATCCTTGCTTTCTCCTTCTAGATCCTTGTTCCACTAGCCTCCAATGGTGATTTGGAAAGGAATTGGAATGCAATTTGGTAGGAAACTAAAATGGGAATGAAGGAATTTGGTTTAGGAAATTTCTATATCTAGTTTCCAAATAAAAAGCGGAGAGAGAATTAATTCCCCCCCCCTCTAAATAGGTCGGCCCCCTTTCCCCTTCCTCAGGCTACTATGAATTGTTCAATATACCCCTTGTGACCTCTCATGAAGAAATAATTAAGGAAGAAAGCTTCTAGTCTAGTGGTTTAGTGAATTTAATCCATCTCCTTAACAATGGCTTTCTAAATGGGCTAAATTATATCAATTAATTCATGTTGGTCCATGAGTCTAAAATAAGCTAGTTAGGTCTAAATAACTAACATCTAACAATAATTAAATAATATAACAAATAATTATTTATCATGCATAATATTTAATTAAATATAAATTTACTAAAATACCCTTTCCTAGAAAATATGGTAGTAACAAGTCTACCCTCCTTAAATAATTTTGTCCTCAAAATTCAAAGACGAAAACTACCCCCAGAAAATAACAAATCATAACAAAAGAACAGAACTAAGAAACAGAATTAACTATGAAAGAACATAACATATTTAGGAAAGAACATACCTCAAGGCACAAATAAATATGTATAACGCTCTCGTATTTCATCCTCTCTCTCCCAGGTAGACTCTCCCAGAGAGTGATGCCTCTATGCGACGTGCATAAAAGGAATATTCTGGTTCTGTAAACCCTCAGATTTTTTAGAATTTAAAAATAAATTTTTGAGAATATTTGGTGATTTTTAACTAAATAAAATAAATGTTTTCTGGTATTAAATAATTTTTATGATTTTATTAAATATTAAAATATTATAAAAATAATATTTTTGGGTATAAAATAAATAATTAGACTTACTGTCATTTTCCTGGAATTTATTGGACCCCAAAACTAGTTTTAAAGACCTAAAAATAATTTTTTTAAATAAACCTAAATGAACCAACCTAAACCAAACCGGTTTAATCCTGAACCGAACCGACCCTAATTAAATAAACCAAACCCAAACCCTAGCGGGTTGGATTCAGACCCGACCCGCTGACCCAAAACCTGACCCGACCCTTAAAACTATTGCTATAGTAACCCCCTTCGTCTCCCCGATCCCCCGTCCGCCACTCCGACTTCCGGACGTTCCCCGACCGTTACGCAGCCAACCGCCGACGCATCCGCTTGCCTCCCCGCCGACCGGTTGTCCCTACCCCTTTATCTCTCCACCAACGGCCACCGCCCTCTACTATAAAACCTACCACCATCACCGCCCTCACCAAACCACAGCCACCGAGCTCCCCTCATGACCATCGATCATCCTCACCAGCACCTTCAACACCGACCACCGCCTCCGGCGACTTCTCCTCCATCGTGACTTGACGGACGGCACGCTGACAACCCCGTCATCGACCAACAGCTAGAGCAGCCGCAACAGTGTCGCCACCCGCCGCCGACGTGCGCCGCGCCACCATGCGTAAGCGTTGTATAGACGTTTCTGATGTCCTGTTCCGGTGAGTATTTCTCTCTCCTCGCTGCATCATTTTCCGAACAGACTATGGCGTCATGTTCGCCACGTGACCCTCTCGAATCCTGTGCAAATAGTTTGGGATATCGCGTCCTTTGTCGGTCGCAAACTGCGACGCAGAAACAGGAAAATAATCCTTATTTCTAAAAATTCAGAATTTGTCCCAAACTCTCCAGTTCACGACCGTTTTGCGACCAACCTGCTAAATATTTTTAAAATTCACCTGAACAGTAATTTAGACCATATAACCAAGTTTTAAACCCTATTTTTAGTTTAATTTATGCTGTTGTAGATTGTATTTAATTCGAGGGTAAAAATGACCAAAAACTTGGTATTTAAAAACCCTGATTTTCCTGGAACTGGGTGCGCTATGCTAAACGAGGTGACTTGGTCGTGTGCGAATTTTACCGAAAGGTGCGCACCGTCAATACGGACGTGTGAGATTTTACGAAAGTTAATTTGGATATGCGTGCACACCGAAATCAACGCGTATCCGTCGATAACACCCCATATCGGCGCTGTTCTGAAACTCATTGTAAATTCGTGTATGCTCGTCTTTTCAAAATAAAACTTGCTCTATCGGAATCGTAGTGATACGCTGGTCCTGTGACCCAAGTTTGGTTCGATTCTACGAACGTTGACAAAATCCCGTATCGTGGGCCCCACGACTCCACTTGACAGGCAATTTTGTGATCGGCTCATCAAAATCCAGTTATGGACATTCTGTTGGATTTATATCATCGTTCTGGACTTGTAGACACTAAGTTTGACGAATTTGGAGAACTTTGTCTCTGGCACGTTTCTTGGTGCGAAGTGGGCCATATGTGGACCCTACTTTGACCAGAAACTGTCAATTTTGCCTCTATGTCCAAATTGGACTTATGGATAGGCAATTTTAGCTATTTGATATCTTTTGAGCTTGGTGGTAATATTTATTTCAGCAATCGGAGGAGTACTTAAAGATCCCACTGATACCGGAGTGACTATTGGTATTCAAACCCCAAGCAAGTGTACTTTGCCAATCTTACAGTATTTGCTACATAATATTCTCTTGATTTAATTATATAATATAAATGTTCAACCTAGGATCGTGTAACATTGCTTAGCGTCCGAATAATATTCGGGTGTCAACGCCATACGCGGAGTTGTGTAAAGTCACCTAGAGATTGATATCGCTACCCTATACGTTTTTGTGCTTGCATTATCAAGTACGACATGCCATAGGACACTTAACACTGTTCATGAGACAGAATCTTCCTGAAATATTCATGGTGATTCTGTATAGGTTACATGATTCGTGACATAGATATTATATATGCTTAGCTATCATTATGACTCGCTGCATCAGTTAGAGGTCATGATCTTGCGTGACATGGACATGAGACGTCATGGACATGAGATATGTGATTACATTGGGTGGGGAGAGACACACAGGCTACAGGCTGATTATATATATATAACCCTTATTTTTGCGGTGCTCATGACTCTAAACCCGAGATTGGCCCATTACGTGATATTACTGCTACCGGCTCCCCGATACAGAGCTTGTAGTAGTCTCAGCCTGAGTTCTAGTGATGCTCTCATTTTGCATATCACTTAGCTGGTTATATAGTTTACCCTATTGATTCATTTATTATTATACTGCACTTATTTGGCTTGAGTTATTCTTGTACCTTGCTATGTCCCCTGAGGACCTGGATCTGGATTATGTCCCCATGTATAGCAGAGGAGTTCTATTTTGAGGTATACAGGGCAGAAGTAGGAGCAGACACTGGAGCTGAACCAATCCCTGAGGACGAGGTGATGGCCGAGGATTTCTTCTGAGTATCTGCTTAATCTATACTCAGTCTTTCTTGTTGTTATACTCTTTATTTTTGGTCTATTGACTGTTGTATCAGACTTATTATCGGATTGTTCCCCGAGATATATTTTATTGAGACTTGATGATGATTTATATTTCATATTGATTGTATTCATTCTGTGGATGAGATTAGTATCATAGACCCTTACCGTTGTTTTACATCTTAAGTACACTCTGATGGGTCCATTAACTTGGGTTTGCCCATCGATGTGTACTGCTGGCCATTGCCACGTATCTAGTCCCTCAGTATTTTGGGACTGGGGTATGACAGGTTCCTCAGCACCTTCTCTCTTTGATCAAGAATCTCAACTGGCTGCTCTAGATAGCTAAGAGTAGGGCCCACCTCTATCTCCGAGTGATCCAATACATGACTAGGATCTGCCACGTATTATCTCAACTATGACACGTGAAACACGTTGTGCACTTACTCCAATGCAGGTGGCAAGTCTAGCCTATAAGCAATTACACCGACCCTCTCTAGAATAGTGAAAGGTCCGATGAATTACGGACTAAGCTTCCCGCCTCCACCGAAGCGAATCGTGCCTCGTATTGGAGAAATCCTCAGAAACACGAAACCACCCACCTAGAACAAAACACAACCTTAAGAACTTCGTCTATAACAAACAACCAATAGCAAGCACGAACAAAATTTAAACTATACCTCGAACTCCAAAGGTCTTCGGTGGCTATCGGCCCAATGCCCCTGTCTGTCCTGCGCCACACAAAGTCTGTCTCTGATCAACTGAACCTTCTCTGCTGCATCTACAACCATCTCTGGCCCAAGCAAACTCTCTCCAACATCATCCTATGACAAGGGAGTACGATACTTCTGACCGTACAGAGATTCAAAAGGTGACATCTCTATACTAGCCTGGTAATTATTGTTGTAAGCAAACTCTAACAAATGGAGATGGTCCTCCAAAGAACCCCCGTAATCTAGTACACAAGTATGCAACATATCTTTGAGAGTCTGAATAGTCCTTTCTGACTACCCATCTGTCTGGGATGATATAAAGTACTGAACTTGAGCTGAGTGCCCATACACTCCTGCAAACTCCTCCAGAAATGAGAAGTGAAACGACTATCCCGATCCGAGACTATGCTGACGGGAACTCAATGTAACCTAACGATCTATCTCACGTACATCTCTGCCAGCTTCTCGGTAGACAAACCCATGTTAAAAGGCAAAAAGTGGGCTAACTTGGTCAACCTATCAACGATGACCCAAATCGCGTCTTTCTCTCCTGGAGATCGTGGAAGTTCGGACACAAAATCCATAGTAATGTGCTCCCACTTCCACTTTGGAATGGGTAATGGCTGAAGTAAACCTCCTGGCCTCTGCCTCTCGGCTTTCACCTGCTGGCATACTAAGCATCTGGATACAAACTGTGCCACTTCCCTCTTTATGCTATACCACCACATACTCTCTCGCATATCCCGATACATCTTGTTGGCACTTGGATGCATGGAATACTGAGAGCGATGCGCTTCCTGCAATACCTTCTCACGCAGCTCCCCACTAGGCACACATAATCTAACTCCATGCCTCAAAGATCCATCCTTAGCTATGGTGAAATAATTCTCCAATCCTGCTCTCACCTGAGCTCTGATGCTCCTCAGAGATACATCCTCATACTGTGCTGCCTTGATCATGTCCATCAAATTTGAGTGTATCTGTAATCTCCATATCTGTATAGCACAACCAGGAACTATTATCTCGATTCCCAAGCTCTCCAAGTCCTCCAACAAATATCGATCCTGCATCAAGAATATAGCTACCGGATACCTACTCAAAGCATCGGCAACTACATTAGCTTTCCCAGGATATACTGCAAAGATATATCAAAATCCTTCATCAGCTCTAACCACCGATGTTGCCTCATGTTCAACTCATTCTGCATGAAAATGTATTTCAAGCTTTTGTGGTCTGTGAAGATCTCCACACACTCTCCGTACAAATAATATTTCCACAACTTCAGGACGAAGATGACTGCTGCTAACTCTAAATCATGGGTAGAATAGTTCTTTTTATGAGGACGCAATTGTCTGGATACATAAGCAATCACTTTCCCATTCTGCTCAAGAATACAACCCAAATATTTCCCCGATGCATCACTATAAATAGTGAAACCTCCAAACCCTGATGGCAACGTCAAAATAGGAGCATACATCAACCTCTTCTTCAATTCCTTAAAAGCAACCTGGCAATCCTCCATTCAAATAAACTCTACATCCTTCCTGGTAAGTCTAGTCATCGGTTCGGCAATCCTCAAAAAATCCTTCACAAACTTCCTGTAATAGCCTGCCAATTCCAAGAAACTCATGATCTCTGCTACCGAACTTAGGTCTTCCAAGATTCTACTGCTGCGATCTTCTTCGGATCTACTGAAATACCATCACCAGTCACAACATGCCCCAAGAATTCTACCTTGTCCAGGAAGAACTCATACTTGGACAACTTCCCATACAACTTCTCCTTCCTCGGCACATCCAACAAATCCTCAAATGCTCTTCGTGCTCCTCCGGTGAAGAACTCGATCTGATAAACCCCTTATCCTATAATTCGTCCACCTGCTTCTTTAGCTCGACCAGCTCATTGTTGTTTACTCTATAGACATGTTGCAAAATTGGTTCTGCACCTGGCACCAAGTCTATAGAGAATTCAATATCTCGATCTGGCGACAATCCTGACAATTCCTCAGGAAACACATCTAAGAACTCTGCTATCAATGGATGCGACAACTTCTTGTCTTCTACCATAGCTCCACAAATAATGCCTTCTTCCTGCTCTGCAGCTCCTCTAGCAAACTCGAACTCTGGCTCTCCCGGCGGACCAAACAAAACTCTACCCCCTCTACAATCTATGCTAGCACGGTGCCTACTCAACTAATCCATCCCGAGTACAATATCGTAGCTCGGAAGTGGCATTACAAGTAGACACTCACTCAACTTTTGGCCTCCCAGAGTAACTCTCCGATCCTTACAAATATCATTAACTAGGATAATGCCTCCCCCGATCATAATCTTGCAAGTCCTAAGCAAAGACTCAGCTACCAAACCATGCTTCAGAGCAAAAGAAATAAATACGAAACTATGGGAAGCACCACTATCAAACAAAGCTAAAGCTGTAATAGAATCAAGAAGAATAGAACCCGCGATGACATCTCCGGTGGGTTCGTCCTCCTCGACAGTTATAGCAAATTCTCATCCCTGACGTGCACCTCCCTGCTGCTGATGCTGGACATAACGCTGCTGCTGTATCGGAAGCGGTCCCCTCGGCTGTACTACAGCTGGTCTCGTTTGTGCCCACGGAGCTGAAGCTGCTCCCTGAACTTCATGACGAGGACACTCTCTCATCTGATGCCCTTCAGTACCACAGTACAAACAAACTCCCAACCTCTTCCTGCAAACTTCCCAGATGTGGCCGGGCTTCTTGCAGAAGTGGCAGGAAGATTGCTGTAACTGTCTCTATTGTTGTGGTGCCTGGTGAAAAGGGCCCTAGTTGGAGTTTGGTGGTGTTATGGCTGCTGGAAAGGTCTGGACTAGAAATGAGGACATTTTGCAGATAATGCACTGCTATTTGCCCCCAGAAAAGAATCTCGGTCTCTCTTGGGCTTCAAACCCAACTCTCGCTCTACCTTGCGTGCCTCCGCAAGTATCTCCGAGTATGTCTCATAAAATGACGGAATGAGGATCAATATGGCACATGATGTAAGACACTCAAGGAAATGACAGTTTAAGAGATCAAGTATCAATATCAAAGGAGAATAGTTAAATAAAAAGAATTTTTCCTAGATGTGATTGAGTATTCTCAGCCTATAGCCTATGTCATATATCCTATCGCAGGCTCGCAGTAATACAACTAAATCGTTGCACTACCATGACATCTCACAACTTGTGAAGCTAGACCTGCATGGGCCACCACTAAAAACGTGTCATGACCCGCACCCGATGTAATATTGCAAGTCAGAAACAACGCCCAGCCTACGCCGCAGAATCGACAATAGAATACTGTCTAGGTAATCTATCTAGCAATATAATGAACCACCAACAATAATAATATACTCAATCACAAAATTAAAATAAAAAATAGCACGAATCAGATAAAGAATAGAAAAGTCACATATAACTCATGAGTCTAAAATAATATATCAATGAGTCTGAAAGAATACTAACAAATAAGCTGGAGACAGATCCAGTATAAGAAATACTAAGAATGTACTAATCCCGGGTCATCTGTCTCAGTCGGGATAAGTCCCTCCTGAGCCAGGGTCTCTGACTCTAAACCCAGAACATCCTGAGGTCCATAATGTGTAGGGTACCAGTCCAAAGTGTCATCTGAAAAAAATATATCCAATCAGGAAAGGAGCAGAGTACATCTCTAACAGCAGTTCTAATCAATGATAAAAACTATATAATAGTAAATAGATGTGAATATACACGATGCAACAATAGATACAAGAGATATACAATAAAAAAATACTAGAATAAATACAATAATGAACAATATGACAATAATCAAGAATACTAATGACTAAGTGAGTGAGTACGAGCTTTAATATGTGATCGGCTTGGGAACTTGCACAGGAATAATGGCCCGGTTAGTTATACGTATGGTGTATGACCAACACTCACAGGAAAATAATACTTACATAGGAATGTATGATCACATATCTACACTATAATACTCCCCACCCCCGACTGGTATAGTAGATCCAACCATGGTATGCTATGGCACGGGATTCTCTAGGAAGGTAGCAAATCTCCCATAGAATCAGTGTCTGTATATGCACAAGATAATCAATGAAATAAGACTTGCACAAGATACACCATATACAAGGAATAATATCTCATGACGAAATCTGAATATACCAATCCGTGTAACCATCGTGTCAAGAAACATGGATATCTATACTAGATACAATGAACATAGAGGATATCATAAATGAGAAAATATCAGAAAATGTACTCGCCTGAAGTCCAATGAATAGTCTCACAGATGTCTGATATGGTGCCTCAAAGACCTAGATATAGAATACAACATCAATACAAGGTTCCGAAAAGAAAATAAGTTTAAACTAGTCAACTTCTAGGTAAATAAGTCAATTCTAAGTCAAAAGTCAAACTAAGTCAACTCTAAGGTCAACTATGGTCAACTATGGTCAAACTATGGTCAACTACCTATTTCTAGGTTGTACAAGTCTAACACAAAGATATTGGGTCAAAATACTAAAGTCTAGGTTACAAAACCCATATCATAAATACTAGGATACCGTATCTCCGGATACGTAAATCCAAAAGAAAAACATCACATACAAATGCCAAAACAATATTATTAAATAAAATCTTAAAGACAACCATTAATTAGGAACCTTAGTTTTGAACCAACTTGGAATCACAACATAAACCCATAATCTTGATACCCCAAACCCAATACCTTGGGTATCCCCAATACCTTGGTACTTACCTTGGTATCTTAAGGTAATACCCAAATACTAGTTGTACTATCTACCCGTAGATATATATATATATATATATATACCTAATAATAGAAAATCTGCCAAACTGTCACTAAAAACCCTGCCCGTTGTCGCTGAAGACTGTTGTTGATGCTGATACACACTACCAGAAAAAGTTAAATTAGCGACGTCTAAAAACGTCGCTAAATAACCATAAATCGTCGCTAATTAGGTTTAGCGACGTAATTAGCGACGTTTTAAATCAGTCGGAAAACTCCAAGTCGCTAAAATCAAAAACGTCGCTAAACGTCGCTATGCCGACATTTTTTAGCGACTTTAATGTGTCGCTAAATTTAGCGACGTATTGCGACGCCAAGTCACTAAATAGCGACGTTTATAAAAGTCGCTAAACGTCGCTGATTAGCGACGTCTATCGCGACGTTACATCGACGTCTTTAATGACCTGGCTATACTGCCATGTCAGCAATTGGCGACGTTTAGCGACGACTTTAGCGACGTCATTGGCGACGAAATTAGCGATATTTTTCAGCGTCGCTGAGTAGCGACGTAATTAGCGACGTAAATTAACGTCGCTAAGCGTCGCTACACTTCGCTAATAATGTCGCTAATTTTAAAAAAAAATAAAAAAAATAATGTCCAGAAGCAAACATTGGTAATTCCCTGCAGTTTTACATCATCTTCATCATACACACCAACATGATTCAATCTAGTTAACTATATAATCCAATTAAATTAAAGACCACAAGAAGTATCAATCCAATTAAATGTGGATAACTATATAATCCAATTAAATTAACTAAAAAATTAAAGACCACAAGAAGCATCATACATCATGTCTATTGTTGAAGTACCAATAATTCACAAATAATAATAAAAATAACTATACTACTACGGATCTGCAGGAGGCTGACCAGCGGCGCGCTTGAAGGATAACAACTCCTCATACTCGTCCCGTGGAATCGACACCGATGTCGATGGAGAAGGCAGTGACGTCGGTGGAGGCCGTGCCCGCTCCAAGTCTGCGAGTCGCTGGTTGTAAGAATCCAGGGTAGATAACAGCCTCGTACTGCTATCACCCATTGAATCCTGTATCCTCGTCAGGTTCTCGCCCATCGATAGCTGTGATGCCTGCATCCTCGTCAGCTTCTCGTCCATCGATAGCTGTGACGCCTGCAGCTCCATGATGTTGCGATCATTGGAGGCTCTAATATTATTTGTCAATTCTCGTAGCTCCGTCATGCTGCGGTCGAGCATATCCAATCGTGCGATAAGCATCGGATCGTTCGCCTGCGGTTGGGACCGGGACTGGTCCTCCATACTTCGCAGCAAGTCATCACGGAGAGACGCAATCTGACGGTCAAAGGCCTCCTGGACGACCTCCTGGACTCTGGCCGACGACTGCGAGGGCTGCGACTGCGAGGGGTATATAGAATGCACAGCTGTCGGGGAGGCCCTAGATGACTGCGTCGCAACCAGGGCGCCATAGGAGCCCGTACCGTAGTACGTACCCCTCTGGAGACCACCAGCTGCTGTCATCCACAGGTCGTCCGCCGACGGAGATGGACCGGGCTGCGACGAAGCACCAGCCTCTCCAGGTGTAGGTGCACTAGCAGTCGCCCGCTCACGAAACCTAAGATACTCGGCCTAGAAAAGGTTTGGAAACTCAATAATTGCCTAAGTTATATTAAAATAAACACAAAGTAAAGTAATACTTACATAGGTCTGTGAGGCCCTCTCATCAATGAGATTTCCGTCCTTGCGATGGGTGGCCAAGAAGACGGTCACCATGTTTGCATCCTCACCCCTCTGTACCTGTTAAAAATATATTTTTTATTACTAAACTTAAATATTTTTTCCAAGTACCATTTTATGGTACTTATATTAAAATAATATATTTTAAAAGAAAAAATATACCAAACGACGAAAATGTTCCGTCATCGGAATCGAGCCACCACACCACTTGGCAGCATTCTGCCTAGCCGCCTTGGCCTTCTTAGACCTTTCCTTGTAGCTCGGATCGTCGAATCTAGCCCTCATCGCAGTCCACTGCTCAGGCGTGATCCAACCTTGGATCAGTTTTCCAGCACGATCACGAGCCTTCTGGTCATCCAGAGCATCTCGGATAAGCTTGGCGGCAACGGTAGGAAAGAGCCGCTCGATCAACTCAGCCCGGTGCGGAGGATAAAAATACGTTTGCTACAATAAATAATTCATTAAGTTAGCATCACGAATATGCATAAATTAGAGGATTTATTTAATATACTTTTACCTGGAAGTGTGCAAACCAGAACGCCTTCCTCTCCTCCAGAGCCTCAGAGTAGTTGATCCAAGGGCCACCGTAGTTGTTTCTCAGAAATTGGCCCAGGTGTCTCTGAACCGACGATGGACGATATCTATACAAAATAATAATTTAGATTACTGAAAAAGTCAATATACGATGAATAAAGAGAAACACAAATATATAATAAACCATCTAATTGACTTACTTTGTACCGTCGGCCCAAATCTCTGTCCTCGTCTCCTCCGGTGGTGCGCATGGAGGATCTTGCTGATGCTGGAACAACGTCGGCACGACCTCCTCTACATGCTCATCTGTCTTCATGGTTCCGTCAGCAGGAGGAACGCTGGACGAGGGAGTACTATCACGCCTGGAACTACTCATCCCAGGAGTGATGCCACGCAACGTCGTCGCAGTCGGAGATGTGACTGATCGATATACTGGAGTACTGGGCGACGATGATCCGGAACCAATAGTAGGCAGTACCGGAGTGGCACTCTGTCTACCTCGGGACCTGCCGAATCCTCCGCGTCGTCCTGTCATATCTGATAACAACATATGATGAATATAGAGAAACACAAATATATACTATATTCTACAGTCGAAATGTGATACATATCTCAAAGCATTATACAGTCAAAATATAATACATATATTCGTTAATGTCAACATCTACTTCTACATGCAATATTTATAGTCCAAATATAGTTACATTCTACATGGAATATTTTATATTTTCAATCATCTTCAGAAAATTCATCTTGTTCGCCTTCCTCGTCCTGCTCTTCCTCTTCCTCGTCTTCACTTTCATCTACTTTGTCGTCCTCTCCGGATAATTCTACATCTTCTACATTATTATTTGTGTAATGAGTAACTTCCGTTGAGTCCACATCTACAATATTTGTTACAAGAGGTAGATCGTCCTCCTGATAAGCTATTTCGTCAATGTCAAAGGTATTTCTAGCTTTAGTCTTGCATACTGCCCACCAATCCGACCTCGCTGTCCCCCGTCTAGGATAAGTTGTGAAGTACACGAGCTGAGCCTGACTTGATAGGACAAATGGTTTATAGCCTTGATATCTACGCTTGTAGTTTATATCCACAAGGCCATGCTTGTCAATTTTCCAACCTTGATCTTGAATCGGATCGAACCATTCACACCTGAATAGTACGATATTAGCAGGTTCTGGGCCATAATTATATGTCAACTCCACAATCTCTCGTAAGATGCCAAAAAAATCATTGCCCGGATTGACGTCTTTGTAGTTTGAAGATTTGATACACAAACCACTGTTTTTCGTGGAATCAAGATCCAGAAAGCTGTCTCTGATAGGAGCATTTGTTGACTTGAACCTGAACCCATTCACACAGAAACTTGGCCATATTTTTACGGCAGTAATTGGTCCCTTGGCTAGAGTCCTAATAGATTCAGTCTCAGGTGATATTAGACGATCGACCTAAATACCAAAGTAGCGATAGTAAGTTATTTGTTTTGCAAGTGCAGAAATAAAAAATAATTACCAAGCATCTTACATATGTGCTCAACCAAGAAGGAAAATGGCATCTCATATCTTGTTCTACTTCTTCGTCTGTTATGTAGGGTCTAACCGACCTCAACTCATCATTATATGTGCTGAAAAACAATGAAGCAACTGCTGATTAGTAGCATAATAGTATCTTATACTATTACATTGAGATGATGTAAACGTGGACGTATTAATTACTTACCCCTCTAGCTTCTCCACTTCATCCTCGTCGCAATTGAGTAATATATACAATTGAGCAGCCCTTAGCTCATCGTCATTCAAATATCTCTTCTTTATTTTTCCCGAGGGCTTTTCGGATGCATTGAATACTTTGAGTATTGCATCATTAGATTCCTGATATGCGTCGTCGTTTCTGGAAGCTTTTGTCCTATTAGTAGCAACATGCGGATTGAAATACGTCGAGCAAAAGTTTATAATCTCCTCGAGAACATAAGCTTCACAAATAGAGCCTTCAACCCGTGCCTTATTTTTCACCTTTCTCTTTAGGTGATTCAGATGGCGCTCGAAGGGGTACATCCACCGATAACCGACAGGACCACCAACACGTGCCTCATAGGAAAGATGAATTGGCAAATGCTCCATAGAGTCGAAGAATCCAGGAGGAAACACCTTCTCGAGCTTACATAGTGTTACCGCAATGTCCCTCTCTTGCTTTTCTAGATGATCGACGAGCAACTTAGTACAACAAAGATCTCTGAAGAATATGCTCAGCTCTGTCAATGGGTCCCAAACGACCTGTGGTAAGAATTCCCGAAATGCAATCGGAATTAACCTCTCCATGAATATGTGACAATCGTGGCTCTTCATACCTACTAGTTTGTTCTCCTTGAGGTCGACGCATCTTTTCAAGTTCGACACGTACCCGTCTGAAAACTTTAGACCCTGAATCCACCTACAAAGTCTACCTTTATCCTCTTTATCCAGTGAGAAAACTGACTTAGGTTGCTTTAACTTTCCATTCCCCTCCTCTATCAAATGCAATGCAGGACGTCTACATATATCTTCTAAGTCCAACCTCGCCTTCGGATTATCTTTCGTCTTCCCCTTTACATCCATTACAGTATTAATTATGTTATCAAACACATTCTTCTCGATATGCATGACATCAAGGTTATGTCTGATCAGATTGGTGCTCCAATATGGCAGATCCCAGAATATACTCCTCTTCGTCCAGTTATGGGTGCGACCAAATCCGTCACACTTGTACCCCTTAGCAGGCTCTTGGATAGCACTTGGTAAATCTTTTACCTCTTCCTATATAGTGCATCCGGGCCACCTTGGCAGTGGATTGGCCTTCTCCACAACTCCCGCACGAAAAGCATTTCGATTCCTCCGGTACGGATGATCCTTCGGCAAAAATTGTCGATGACAATCGAAGAAGCACGGTTTGCCTCCGTATTTCAAACGAAAAGCCTGAGAATGGTTCATGTAATACGGACATGAGAGACGACCATGGGTGCTCCATCCCGATAATATTCCATAGGCCGGAAAGTCGTTGATGGTCCACATAAGTGCTGCCCTCATCTGGAAATTCTGCTTTCTAGAAACATCGTACGTGTTGGCACCGACTTCCCACAGCTGATTCAACTCATCTATCAAAGGCTGTAAATACACATCGATGTTCCTCTTCGGATTGTTCGGACCCGGGATAATAACGGTTAGGAACATATACGGAGTCTTCATGCACATCCAAGGCGGTAGATTGTACGGAGTGACGATCACAGGCCAACACGAATACTGGGAGCCCGAAAGTCCGAATGGGGTAAAACCGTCAGAGCAGAGCCCTAATCTGACATTACGCGCTTCCTCGGCAAAATATGGATACTCTCGATCAAAGTGCTTCCATGCTTCTCCATCGGATGGATGATCCAATACTCCTTCGATCTGTTTTTGCCTGTGCCAACTCATGTTTTCTGCAGTCTCCTTAACCATAAACAACCGCTGCAACCGCGGCGTCAAAGGCAAGTAGTGCATCGAATCGGTAGGCTTCCTTGCACCGACAGACTTTCCTCTAACAGTGGCCTTGTAGCGATCAGCACCACAGAATCTGCACGCATCTTCATCCTTGTCGTCTTTGTAGTACAACATGCACCCGTTGCGACATGCATCGATTTTCTCGTATCCCATCCAAAGCGATCTCACCATCCTCTTAGATCGATAGAAGTCTTTAGGCAACTTTGCACCCTCGGGCAAGATCTCTATAATCAAATCGAGCAGTCGATTATTGCATTCTTGCGACATGTTAAAATCGGACTTGATGCTCAATAATCTTGTAACCACCTCCAACGGTGAATGATCCTCACAACCAGGATATAGTGGAGTCCTTGCATTCTCAAGCAACTCCATAAACTTTGCAGCATCGGCATTCGGTGCCTCCTCAGCTGCATCATAATTGTCCGGATTGGAACTAGGTCCCGTCGCATCATAATTGTCAGGATTGAAACTAGGCCCCGCCGCATCATAAACCATGTTCACCAACCCGTCGTCGTAAGCATCGTGGTCTTGGACATCCATATACGGCTCCACATAGGGCTCCGACTTCGATGCTAGAGATACAAGTTCTCCGTGCGCGGTCCACTGATAGTAATTCGGCGTAAAGCCCTTCGAGTATAAATGATATATAACTTCCACTTCAGGATGATATTTCCTGTTGCGACATCGCATACACGGACACTTAATTTTGGTACCATCCATGTATTGAGGGAACGCCTTTGCGAACTGCAGGAACTGCTATACACCCTCAATGAATTCATCCCGTACACCGCATATGTCATCAGGATGACGGTTGTACATCCATGAACGATGACGCAGATAGTAATTCATATCCATTTCTAGAAACTTCTGCAAAATTGACAGTATGTATCATATAAATCATTACATGCAAAATTAACCGTACTATAAAAATCATAACTGATATAATACATATTTTCATTTATCAAAACTGCTGCTGCCCCCAACCCCATAGTACTATAAACTGCACTATAAGTGTGCAGTCAATACTACAAATAGTGTGTCATACTATAGAACTGCAGCTGCCCCCAACCACACTCCTAGGTCAGTGTCCGTTATGGGAAAAGCAGTCATGGCATTGCACTAAGGCACCTGGTGCTTGAACAATTTTTGCATCAAAAGTTTCCCAAGTACACGGGCTATTGCTCTATGAAATGGATAACCCCATGCATTATGGCTGTACTCACTCACATTTACCGGCAGATTACTGCACTCCTTTTAGTAAAAAAACCTAACCCCACAAACTGGCACACTGATACACACATACACTCTTAAGAATTCTGTAATCAAAGAAATGCAAGGTCGTCCTAGATCCGATATGAGAAGATCCATTACTTCTTCTTCTTTTTTCTTTTTTCTTTTTTCTTTTTGCATGCCTAAGACATGATACAAAATCTCGGATTACATCGCTATTCAAATGGAAGCAAACACTCTCAACCTCATACTGTACAACCTGCCATGCATGCTCATTTCTGAGGATGTGCAAACTATGTGATCGTACATGGTCCCAAAAATTGAAAGCCCAAATTTTATTAAGCTCCGTATATATTATTAATGTTAAATATATATTTTTATATTTAGGTCTCTCTATTTTTTAGAAACTATAATAACATAATCATTATAATGTCAGAAAAAATGTAATTTTTTTAGAGTAGTAAAAAAAGACTATTTTTAGTATTTGTACAAGGTTCTTAGAATGTCAGAAACGAAAGTGAGAAGATGGCAACCTCGAAATAAGGACAACTGAACAATCATCGCATATGGTTGAGTTTTTCTTCTTCTTGACCAAGATATAAAAGAAGAAAAACTCTTTCTCGAAGCAAAAAATTCTTTACAATGAGAGAAAAACTTCAATCTTATAAAAGGATAGAGAAGCACAAGAGGAACAACTAGTACTCATTGGCCGATTTTTTTGTGATAGAAATCATAATTGTTAGGAGCAATATGATGTTTTTGTTGAGTCTGGAACTGACAAATAAGAATAATTATCTCATATCGGCCCTAACCCTATCCCTAACCCTAACCTCATGTCAACAAACCTAACCCTAACCCTAACCCTAGGTCCTGATCAGTGTCTGTGTCAGTGTATGTGTGTGCCGTGTCTGTGTCTGTGTCAGTGTCTGTGTGTGTGTCGTGTTTGTGTCAATGTCACATGTGTCCTGTGAGAGAGAGAGAGAGAGAGAGAGAGAGAGAGAGAGTAGGGTTTACCGGAGTAGTCGCGGTGGAGAGCGGGTCGACGGAGCGCGGGGGGGGGGGAGAATTTGTTTTCTTTTCAAAATTTTAGCAGATGGGGAAAAATGAAACCGAGCCCTAATTAACCAAATTTTAGCGACGTTTAGCGACGTCCAAGAAAAGCGTCGCTAAATTAAATTTTAGCGACGTCAATGACGTCGCTAAACACGTTGCTAAATATTTTTAATATAAAGGTCGCTATATACGTCGCTAAACGTCGCTAAATTAGACATATTAGCGACGTTTAGCGACCTTAATTGAACTTATAGCGACTTAACTTTTAAAATCTTAATAAAAGTCGCTGAACGTCGCTAAATGTCGCCATTTAGCGACGTCTAGCGACGTTTTAATAAGGAGTCGCTAATAATATATTTTTAGCGACGTTTCTTTTGACGTCGCTAAAATACGTCGCTAATACCGCTTTTTCTAGTAGTGACACTGCTGTTTTAGTGACAGATTCCTGCAGTTGCCGCCAAAAACTGTCGTTGTAGCTTCTGATATGGTGTTGATACTCTACAGTATCAGTGACACATACCTGCAGTTGTTGCTAACTGCTCTCACTATAGGGTTGCTACTGCTGCTGTGTTTATTGCTGCTGCGACACTTGCTGCTGTTGTTAAAGCTGCTACTACTGCTGCTATTTCTGCCTGTTGTTGCTGTTGTGACGCTCTTACCCGTTGCTGTCGCTAATAAAAATATATGTTTCTATATGCAATATATATCTAAATACCATATATATATAATATATATAACACAATATATAAATAGATACTACTATATACATAACTACAATATATAACACTATGATTATATAACATATTTATAACATACATACACCTCCACATATATACATGTACATATTAAATACATATGACAATAACATACATATGTATAGTAATAAATATAAATAACAACCCATATATGAATACGTATATATAATCATACACAAAATGAATGCATATATCATATAAGTATATATATATATATATATATATATATATCTCTTCACATACATATAAATATACAAGCTATAATATATATATATATATAATCATAACACATATAATTATACTTAACATATACACGTACCCCGAAGGACACAAACAATTCATAAATATTATTTATGAACAATACGAAGAGTCAAATACAAATCTACATGTCCGTGTCAAAATGTGACATGTATAAAGTCCCGTGTCGGAGGAAAACCCCCCAAATCAACACGTATCACCAAATTATTGGGATACGACCTACACGTACCCAATTGTGCACACGACATTAGCCCCAAACACACAAGCACATGTCAAATTGATCTATAGGACCAATTGACACACACAACAAATATCAATCTTAAAATTCCCCCAAAATTGATACAAAAAGTACCATAACTTTCTCAATAGGCCTCCTATGAACACAAAACAAAATCCTATGGGTAGCCTATGCATATGGGTTAATTTCTCATGGTTAAATCTCAGATTTAGAACCTAAATTAAGAAGGAAATTGAATTTTACCTATTGGGAGATGGATTTCTAATACAACCTCCAAATATGATAAAATTGGCCTCCAACTTGTAGATCCTTGTTCATCTTTGTTGATCCTTGCTTCCTCCTTCTAGATCTTTGCTCCACTAGCCTCCAATGGTTATTTGGGAAGAAATTAGGACGAAATTTGGTAGGAAAATAAAGTGGGAATGAAGGAATTTGGTTGAGGGAATTTCTAGATCTTGTTTCCAAATAAAAAGAGGAGAGAGAATTAATTTCCCCCCCCTCTAAATAGGCCGACCCCCTTTAACCTTCCTCAAGCTACTATGAATTTTCTAATATACCCCTTGGGGCCTCTCATGAAGAAATAATTAAGGAAGGAAGCTTCTAGTCTAATGGTTTAATTAATTTAATCCATCTCCTTAACAATGGCTTTCTAAATGGGCTAAATTCTATCAATTAATTTATGTTGGTCCATGAGTCTAAACTAAACTAGTTAGGTCTACTAACACAAGTCTAAAATAAATAAATAACATCTAACAATAATTAAATAATACAACAAATAATTATTTATCATGCATAATATTTAATTAAATATAAATATACTAAAATACCCTTTCCTAGAAAATATGGTAGTGACAGCTCGGCAATCCTCGAAAAATCTTACACAAACTTCCTGTAGTAGCCTACCAAACCCAAGAAACTCCTGATCTCTGCCACTGAACTCGGGGTCTTCCAAGATTCTACTGTTGTGATCTTCTTCGGATCCGATGAAATCCCATCACCAGTCACAACATGTCCTAAGAACTCTACCTTATCCCGGAAGAACAAACACTTGGACAGCTTCCCATACAGCTTCTCCGTCCTCAGCACATCCAACATAATATGCAAATGCTCTTCGTGCTTCTCCGGTGTCTTCGATTATATGAATATGTCATCGATGAACACCACCACGAACTTGTCAAGGTACTGGTGGAACACCTTGTTCATCAAATTCATAAATACCGCCGGGGCATAAGTCAACCCAAATGGCATCACCATAAACTCATACTGGCCATACCGAGTCCTAAAAGAAGTCTTCGAAATGTCCCCCGGCTTCACTTTCACCTGGTGGTAGCCTGATCTCAAGTCTATCTTAGAAAACACCTTGGCACTACTCAACTGATCGAACATGTCATCAATCCGTGACAACAGGTATTTATTTTTGACAGTGAGATTATTTAATTCCCTATAATTGATGCACATGCATTCCGATCCATCCTTCTTCGGTACAAACAATACTGAGGTTCCCCATGTTGAAGAACTCGATCTGATAAACCCCTTATCCTACAAATCATCAACTTGCTTCTTCAGCTCGATCAGCTCATTCTTGTTCACTCTATAGATATGCTGTAAAGTTAGTTCTGCACCTGGCACCAAGTCTATAGAGAACTCAATATCTCGATCTAGTGGCAATCCTGGCAATTCCTCAGGAAACACATCCAAGAACTATGCTATCAACGGATGCGGCAACTCTTTGTCTTCTACCATAGTTCCACAGATAATGCCTTCTTCCTGCTATGCAGCTCTTCTAGCAAACTCTGGCTCTCCTAGCAGGCTAAAAAAAACTCTACCTCCTCTACAATCTATACTAGCACGGTGCCTACTCAACCAATCCATTTCGAGTACAATGTTATAGCTCGAAAGTGGCATTACAAGTAGACACGCACTCAGCTCCCGGCCTCCCAGAGTAACTCTTCGATCCTTAGAAATATCATTACTAGGATAATGCCTCCCCCGTTCATGATCTTGCAAGTCCTAAGCAAAGACTCAGCAACCAAAAGATGCTTCATAGCAAAAGAAATAGATAAGAAATAGATATAAAACTATGGGAAGCACCACTATCAAACAAAGCTAAAGCTAAAAAGGAATCAAGAAGAACATAACCTGCGATGACATCTTCGATGGGCTCGGCCTCCTCGACTGTCATAACAAACGCTCGTTCCTGACGTGCACCTCCCTGATGTTGGTACCGGGCATAGCGTTGCTACTAGGTCAAAAGTGGGGGTCCCCTCGGCTATACTGCAGGTAGCCTCGCTAGTGTCCTCGCAGCTGGAGCTACTACCTGAACTGCATGACGAGGATTGGAAAGACACTCTCTCAGCTGATGCCCCTCAGTACCATAATACAAACAAACCCCTAACCTCTTCCAACAAACTTTCCAGATGTGGCCGGGCTTCTTGCAGAAGTGGCAAGGAGCCTACTATAACTATCTCTGCTGCTGCGATGCCTAGTGAAATGGTGCTCTAGTTGGAGTCTGGTGTTGCTGCGGCTGCTAAAAATTCCTGGACTGGAAATGAGGATGCTTAACAGTCACTGTGCTGCTGTTAGCCCCCAAAAAAGAATTGTGATCTCTCTTGGGCTTCAAACCCAACTCCCGCTCAACCTTGCGTGCCTCCACAAGTATCTCCGGATTGGTCGCTTAGAAAGACGGAATAAGGATCTTCACTTTCCAGTTCAGACCATCGCAAAAACGGATAGCTCGAACCTCCGGCTCCCTCACCAAATACTCCATAAATTGGCTCAGCCTACCAAAGTATGTTCCTCCACAAACATGCTCTCCTGAATAAGGCTCTCAAACTGCCTCCCCAAGTTTAACATGTCTACCCGAGCAAAGAACTCCCTCTTGAAGAGGTCCTTGAACATCTCCCAAGACTGCCCCGCATCAGCAAAAAATGGCTCATTCCTGAACCAAGTACGGGCGATATCGAATAGTTAAATTCCTACTGCCTCAACCTTCAGATCTTCAGCAAGATGGGATACCCTCATTAGATGCTTAATATCCTTGAACCAATCATCAGCGTAGACGATGCCCTCCGTCCCCTTGAAGACCCGAGGTTCCAACTTTTTAAAGTCCTGAATATTGCCTGACCAAAACTGGGCAACCTGCGGAGCAACCTGCTGCTGGACCGAAACTCCTCTCTCTACTACGTCCAGGGCAAGCTGATGAGCACTCTCAATGCCCTGTCGTAACACGTTGGTATGCCTCTGGTGTGCCTGAGACTGGGCCCTCTGAGCCTCCAACATCTCGTAAAACAGTGTGAATATCTGAGTCACATATGTCGGCACGGAAGGTAGAGATGGAAGTCCCTCAAATATAGCCGAAACAGTCCTCTGAGTAGTAGGTGGACCCCCGAACATAACTGATACACCAATCACTGGAGAAGTAACTGGTGTAGGCCCTCGAGAAGTCTCAAATCTCTTAGAAGCTGCTCTCCCCTGCTGTGATCTAGTCTTTGGCGACATCCTGAGGCAAAGCAAAAGGAAAGAATCAATATGGCACATGATATAAGACATTCAAAGAAGGACAGTTAAAGATCAAATATCAATATCAAGGAAGAACAGTTAAATTGAATCAATAAAGTTTTTTCTAGAGGTGATTGAGTATTCTCAGCCTATAGCCTATATCATATATCCTAAAACAGGCTCGTAATAGCACTCAAATAAGAGCACCACTACTAATCGCACTAATTGTGACCTCGAATACCTGCATGGGCCACAACTAAAAACTTGTCACAATCCGTACCCGGTGTAGGGATCCAAGTAGTGAACAACGTCCAGCCTACGCTGCAGCATCGGTGGTAGAACGTTGCTTGGGTAAACTATCTATCAACTATCTATCAATATAAGTATGCCACCAATAATATGAATATACTCAATCACAGATCTATAGATGAATAAGCACGAATATGATAAAAGATAGAAGAGTCACGAATATAACTCATGAGACAAATAATAATATCAAATGAGTCAGAGAAAACTAATAACAATGCTAGAGACAAATCTAGTACAAAAGGAACTAACAACTAAGCTATGAAGCTATGAGTCCTGGGTCATCTGTCTCAGTCAGGATGAGACCCTCCTGAGCCAAGGTCTCTAGCTCTAAGATAACTACGTTCTGAGGCCCGTAGTGAGTGGGGTACCACTCCTTAGTGTCATCTGGGGAAAATATATCCAGTCAGGAAAGGAGCAGAGTACATCTCTAACAACAGTACTAGTCAATGATATAAACTATGTAATAGTAAATAGATGTGAATATACAAGATACAATATAAAGATACAAGAGATATGCAATAAAGAAAATATTAAAAATAAATACAAGAATGAACAATATGGAAATAAACAAGAAATACTATAACTAAGTGAGTGAGTATCATCTTTAACATGTGATCGGCTTAGGAACTTGCACAAGGATAATTGCCTGGTTAATCATATGTGCGGTGTATGATCAACACTCATAAGGAACAAGAAATGTACAAGGAAGGTATGCTTACATATCTACAATAAATACTCCCCGCCCCCGACTGGTATAGTGGATCCAACCATGGTACGTTATGACACGGGATTCACTGGGTAGATAGATAGTCTCCCCAAGAATCAATGTCTGCACATGTACAAAAAAATAAGAAAATATAGCTTGTACAAGATACACCATACATACCAAGGAATAACATATCATGACTAGATCCGGATATACCAATCCGTATAACCATCGTGTCAAAAAATCAAGGATATCTACACTAAATACAAGAGACATGGAGGATATCATAAATGAAAACTATCAGAGAATGTACTTGCCTGAAATCTGATAAACAGTATCACAGATGTCTGGTACAGTGCCTCGAAGACCTAGATATGGATTATTACATCAATACAAGGCTTTAGAATAAAAATAAGTTAAACTAGTCAAAATCTAGGTCAAAAAGCTATTTCTAAGTCAAAATAGTCAAACTAGGTCAACTCTAGGTCAAACTTGGTCAAACTAGCTATTTTCAGGTTGTATGCGTCTATGTCTAGGATATTGGATCCATACACTATGCCACTAGGTCACACTAGCTATACTAGGATACTAGGAAACCAATAGAATATCGTATCGTAAGATACGCAAGAAATTAGATAGAAAAAATATCACAATATGTATATACAATCATCAATATGTAATATTCCTAATTAAACTAATGCTAAGTAGATACCTTGGCTTTGAACCAATGCGGTATCTCACTACTACACCCTTATCTTGATACTCAAATCCAATACCTTGAGTATCAACCCAATACCTTGACATTTACCTTGGTATCTCAAGGTAATGTCGATTCCTAATATGCAATTAACTACCCATACACTAACTTTATACTAAAATATATGAATTAATGCCAACTACTATACTATACTAACTACCAATGCATTCTAATACATATATACATACATACATATACATAACTACTAGAGATACATATATATATATAACACTAATAGAGATACAAGTATACATATCACCAATATTAATCACTAGCTAGTAGATATCAAAATGTACATATGTATACATAACTACTAACTAGTTAAACTACTAATGAACTATCTAGCCAAACTGTCACACCCAGTCCCAAAATACGTAGGACCAGGAATACGTGACACGCCAGCTATGTATTCGACCAGACTCTGGTCTGACTCGAATACGTATAAGCTGTATAATATAAAGGGCACAATCTAGATTTCCCGTAAATGTAAACCTCTATGTCTCAATCCACAATGTACAGCAGTATACAAGAAAGAGCTATATGTGCTAGAGTCGGCCGCCCAATAACACACTAACTCGAATAGACTCGAGAAGAAGTATGAGTCTATAAAAACTAGGCTACAACAGCAGATGAATAATCAATGTAAAATAACTATAATGCCGGTAGATAAGATGTGAGTACCTGGTACCATGCTCGCAAGACATGCAACTCCAACAGCCACTCCAAATGCTCCGTAATCATCTATGCTGCAAAACAGGCAGGAACCAGGTCCTCAGAGGGACGTAACAAGGTACAAAAATACAACATGCCACATAAACAAAAAGTACAAGTGCAATGATAGGGTACTCTATCATAACCAAACAAGTGTGAAACAGTTTAAAGACAATGTTCGACGCGTGGGCTGTCCAAAATAAAATTGTAGCTCCGGACACGGAAACACACGGGACGTAACGTAGCTCCGGGCAAGGAGTCACACGGGTGATACCACTACACTAGATACAGGATCACTATAGATACAGTACATATACATATATATAAGCGCGTACAGAGGAGCCCAAACGTCTAGTAATTGTCTTCCCCTTCCCAAGCGGTCAACGATGGTGCACTGAACCTGAACCTCTATCTAACAGTCTCGACACACAGAAATAACTCAACAGACGTGACCCTAAGGTCGTCCCAGTCTTTGGTCATGATGTCAGTATCAGGATACAGGAATCTGGCACGATCACAGTATATGAGTGTGTCCTGGGGTGTTGATATATTCAGGTACGTACATCGAGGTGCTACGAAGCATCTATCAATTATTCTAAGATGTTACGATGAATGTCAGCACCCGGCTGTGATTCGGAGGCGGTGTATCGAACGTCAACATAAATACGTGTACAATGTACATAAAGAATCAACAAATATCTGTAATATGAAATACAGGGTGGCAAGGTACACTTGCCTGCATGCGGCTGCTGATAACTGGGATCCGGTACCACGTCCAAGTCCTCAGGTCCCACAGTACCTAGAGATGAGATACAAACCAATAATCAATAATCTATTCCATGACAGACAGGGGTGTGACACACATCTACACCTAAACTCAGTCTCAAACGCAAATAGTTAACTACCAATTTTACAGTCCTTAATCTCTGATCCTTGATCCGAATAACACTTATCTCAAAATCAATCGCCTGTATAATATCATCAGACCCAATCCCCAATCTCTAATGTTCATCATGATGTTTCTCAGTAGTCCAAGTCGTGATCATCCTTAGATTTTATCTTAGTTTTTATGGACATTAATATGCACGTATAAATATTTTATCCTCGAATAAATTAAATATTAATTAATTTAAACCCTCGATTACACAAACCGTTAATTTAATACTTGAATGCCGCTTTCTATTAACCTAGCTACTATTCACTTAAATTCATCATCAATTATTAGCTCTCCAAATTACCACTGTTTTGTTATCACCCTATCATTTCCATACCATTTAACCTGCTCCTCAATTAACCATCAAATGCTTGGAACAATCATATCAGACCCTAAAACTTGATACATACATAAACCCTCATTTATCTATATCCTCCCCAACCATCAAGTGCATATATAACCTGAATTAAGCCTAAATATCAACCTTGCATTTAACCATCAATTCCTTATTATGACACGTATAATAAACCCTTAAACAAACGTTATTAAACACAAGGTTCATTGTCTTACTATACTATAATCTATACAAACATCTATACTTAAACCCTAGCCGATACAAGACCATATATATATATATAAACATAGAGATGGGGAGGGAGTCGATACCTCGACGAGGCTCGCTGGTCGGAGATGATAACCGGAGTAGGGTGGTTCGTTGCCGAAAGATGATCAGTTGGTGGTGGTGCTCGATGGCAGGGAACGCCGAGGGTGGTGGTGATAATGGGAGCTTGTGGTGGTAGTGGTGATAAAAGTGTAATGGTGGTGGTGATGATGGTGGTAGTGGTGGTGATGGTGGTGGTAGTATAATCGGACAGGGAGGAGATGTGGAAGTCGGCCGGACGGGGGTGCTGTACCGCCAGACGCTGCGGGGGAGAATGTGTACTGCATAGCGGGCACGGCCGGAGCGGGGTGCGGGGTCAGCCGCGGGGTGCACTGCACAGCCGGGCCTGACGGAGCGGGGTGCGGGGTCAGCCGCTGGGTGCACTGCACAGCCGGGCCGGATGGAGCGGGGTACGGGGTCATCCGAGGGGTGCACTGCACAGCCGGGCCGGACGGAGCGGGGTGCGGGGTCAACCGCGGGGTGCACTGCACAGCCGGGCCGGACGGAGCGGGGTACGGGATCAGGGAGCTGCTGTTGGCAGCAAGTGGCGCACAACAACTAGAGTCGGGGATGCACAGTCGGGCCGGAGCGGAAGCGGGCGGCGCGCCGCCGGAGGGAGGTCAGTCGGCCGACCGGGGGTTGAGTAGTTTCTCCCAGGGAGAATAAAGGAAGAAGAAGAAGAAGAATAAAGGAAGAAGAAGAAGAATTTTTGTATGGAGAATAATGGAGGAGGGAGGAGAGAGAGAGAGGGGGGTTTCCTAGGCTCCTTGGGATTAGGGCCTACTTGGTTTATTATGAGGGTGAGGGTGATGTTGATGCTTTATATGGGAGTATGGGTAGATTGGATGGTGGTGATTTGCCCATTCCAATTGGAGGGCTAGGATTTCACATGAGTAAATCATTTCTTCATGAGGAATGGAGGGGGAGAGATGTTGAATTCGGTCAACAATTATAACCTCTCCATTTGGTCTTGGCCAATGGGGTGAGGACACCTAAATTAATAAATTGCAATTAAGCCCCTTAAATTTAGAAAATTGCACGAACACATAAAATGATACGAAAATTATGGAGAAAATTGTGTTTGGTGATTTGCATGGTGAGGGGGTGTTAGGTGTTTGGCACGGGTTTAATTTAATGGCCATCGGGATTAATTGGGGATTAAAATAGGATTAGGCAAAATTGGTATCTTCGATTTAAATAGAATTTTAAGTGTCCCGTGCTTTTCAATTAAATGGGGGCACTTGGGGTCAAAATTCGGAAATGACACAAAGGACAAAAATGGTGGGGGCTTGGAGTCAGACTTGGAACCTTTAGTTGGTCCAGCTCAACGGATTAAGTTGGTATCTCAAAATTGAGGGTAACGACACAGGTGTCCGACACGGAATTAAATATGAATTTTAGGATACGGGAAGTTGTGCAATTAATTTAGGGCACAACGGATTTGATTTTGAGTGACGGAAAAGTCCAGTGCCTAAATTGGTGAGTCAAGTCAGAAGTACAATAGTCCGATGGAATTTATGGGCTGGTATTGGGCTCCGAATAAATTAGCAACGGTAGGGTGCGCCAAAGGTTTAATTTAAATTAAATAATAGACGACTCAACTCTAAATCTCATCATCTTCTAAAAAATCTAAAATTTCCCAAATTCAAACCTGACTATCTATAGAATTTATCGAGGGGGTTTACATTCTTTCCAACTTAGAAAAATTTTGTCCCCAAAATTAAAAGTAAAGCACGATAATAGCTAAAAGAGTTTTAAAACAACTAGTAATCAATTGCCGTACGTAAATTCGTACCTTGCTCCTCAAATAAGTACGGGAAACGCTGCCGAATAAAATCCTCTCGCTCCTAAGTAGATTTGACGGGTGAATGGTGCTTCCATGCAACTCTGACCAGTCGAATAGTCTGCCCTCTCAAAGTATTCTCGCTGCGATCGAGGATCTCAACTGGCTGCTCTACGTAAGATAGGCTGGGCCCGATTGTAATCTTCGAATGATCAAGCACGTGGCTAGGGTCTGCGACATATCTCCTCAACTGCGATACGTGAAACACGTCATGTACTCCTTCTAATGATGGAGGCAATGCAAGACGGTAAGCCACTTCGCCAACTCATTCCAAAATGTCAAAAAGGCCCAATGTACCTCGGATTCAGCTTGCCTCTGCCTCCGAATCTGATGGTACCACGAGTAGGCGATATCCTCAAAAACACATGGTCACCCTTCTTGAACTCCAATGGGTCGGCGGTGCGCATCTGCCCAATGTTTCTGTCTGTCCTGTGCTGCACGCAGGTGGCTCTGAATCTGCTTGACCTTCTCCACTGTCTGTGTCACCAACTCTAGACCAAGTATCTGACACTCTCTCACGTCATTCCAACAAACTGGCGACCTATATTTCCTGCCGTACAGTGCCTCATAATGTGCTATTTATAGGCTAGCCTGGTAGCTATTATTTTAGGAGAATTCCACCAAGTGTATATGGTCCTTCCAAGATTCTCCAAAATCGATCATGCACGCTCTCAACATATACTCTAATATCTGTATCGTGCGCTCTGACTAGCCATCATTCTGGGGATGGTATGTCGTGATAAACTTGAGATAAGTTCCTAGGCTCTCCTGCATACTCCGCCAAAAATATGACGTGAATCTGGAATCACGATCCGATACGATGCTGACAGGCACTCCATGTAATCATACTATCTGTCTCATACACATGTCAGCTAATATCTCCGTGGATTGCCCAACTCTGAAGGGCAAGAAATGTGCAGACTTGGTGAGTCTGTCTACGACAACCCAAACTGTATCCTTCCCGCCAGGGCTTCACGGGAATCCGGTGACGAAGTCCATGGTAATGTGTTCCCACTTCCACTCGGGAATGGGAAGCGGCTGCAATAATCCTGCAGTCCTCTGATGTTCAGCCTTGACTTACTGACAAACTAAACATCTCGCCACGAATCTTATAATTTCTCTCTTCATCCCATGCCACCAGAATTGCTGCCTCAAGTCTCGGTACATCTTCGTACCCCCAGGATGAATAGAATAAATCGAGCTATAAGCCTCGGTCATCAACTCTTGGCGTAGCTTGCCACCCGAAACGTATAGGCGATCTCCACACCTCAATGTTCCGACTTCATGAATCTTGAGTCCAGTTTGCATGTCGGCCTATGTCCCTTCTCGCAGTCGTCTAAATCTCGTATCCGTAGGCAAGGCTGCCTTGATACTCTCAATAAATGTGGTCTGAATCCTCAAGATCGGTAATCTGTCCATCCATGTCTGGCAATACAACCTCAATCTTGAGCTCCTGAAAATCCTCTAACAACTAGCGATGAGTCATAAATTATGCCATAGGCTTAAGGCATCTGCTACTACATTTGCCTTGCCAGGGTGGTACTACAACTCGATATCATAATCTGTCATCAACTCTAACCAGCATCTCTATCTCATTTTGAGCTCCTTCTGCGTGTAGACATACTTTAGACTTTTATGATCTGTGTAAATCTCAACACACTCACCATAAAGGTAGTGTCTCTATAGCTTTAGTGCAAATATCACCACAGCTAGCTCCAAGTCGTGCGTCGGATGGTTCTTCTCGTGAACTCTCAGCTGTCTCGATGCGTAGGCTATCACCTTGCCGTGTTGCATCAGTACACATCCCAATCTGCTCCCAGACACATCACTATACACTACAAATCCTCCTGATCCTGAAGGTAGTGTCAAAATTGGTGCTGATGTCAGACGCTTCTTCAGCTCATCGAAAGCCGCCTGACACTTGTTGGTCCAGAGAAACTCCTTCCCCTTACGCGTCAGTCGCATCATAGGCGCAACAATCCTCGTGAATTTTCTACGAACCTCCGATAATATCCGGTAAGTCCGAGGAAGCTCTTAGTCTCTGTAACAGGTGCAGGGGTTGGCCATGTCTCAACTGCAACTATCTTCTCCTGGTTAGCTGTTAGTCCATCTCCGGTGATTTTGTGTCCTAGGAAGGGTACCCCATCCAAACATAACTCACATTTGCGGAGTTTGGCATACAGCCTCTCCTGCCTCAGCGTCTCCAACACGATCCTGAGATGTCTCTCGTGCTCCTCCAGGCTCTTAGAATATACCACGATATCATCGATAACTACCACTACGAACTTATCCAAGTACTGGTGGAAAATATTTCTTCTTAAGTTCATAAATACTGCTGGCACGTTGGTCAAACCAAACGGTCATGACTAGAAACTCATCGAGCCCATACTTCGTCCGAAAAGTCGTCTTAGGAATGTCCTCTCTCCGTACCTAAATCTGATGATAGCTGGATCTGAGATCGATCTTCAAAATACATATGTGCCACTTAGCTGATTCAAATAAATCTTCGATGTGCGATATAGGGTACTTATTCTTTATCGTTACTGCATTAAACCCTGTAATCGATACACAATATACCGTTCCTGAAATCAATACGCAAACGTACCGTCTCATCCTTCTTCAGCACCATACGATGTGTACTCCCCATGGAGAAATACTAGCCCGACTGAAAGAGATCCTCCACGATGGACCTTCAACTCAACCAACTCTATCGGTGCTAGTCTGAAGACGGGAAATAACTGACTCGGCTCTTGGAGTCAACTCTGTAACAAACTCTTTCTGTCAGGTGGCAGGCCTAAAAGATTCTCTAGAAACACATCCTCAAACCCTGATATAATATAATGGTACACTAGTTCACCTCCTGTGTTGTATACCCCTAAGTTAGATGGGCACTATGCTCCCAGTCTCTCTGAAGAAACTCAAACTCAGGGTAATCCGGTGGTCTAAGGATGACACAACCACGACAGCAATCAAGCATTGCGTAGTATTGGCTCAATCAATCCATGTCTAGGATAATGTCATAGTCTAGACTTTAACCTCAAGATAAATTCTCCTGTTCTATTTTCGACAGCAATCCTCAAAGGAAATATTTCCTTGCCTAATGTATAATTTATCTTCTCCTCAAGGTTTTCCCCAAAAAATTTTTTTTTTATTCCTCGAATTTCTTCCTTTCGTTATTCCTCTTTCCAAGTTACAAGTACAATAATGGTATCCCTCAATCACATATTAAAATTCTCGAAATCAGATCATTATCTTCCAAGTAAGAGCCTAAAATTTTATCTTCTCTATTCCATAATATCATTCCTGATATCGCTATCATCTGCAACAACTAATTTCCAGCATCAGGCTATGCACTTCCATAAATTATTCTAGGTCACGTTCAACAATCCTTCCAGCTCTTCGTACTCGAAGATTACTGCTACCTCAAGCACGGGTAGGGTACTACTAGGTCCTACTTTCTTGCCAACCTTCTACACTAGTTCTAGAATCCAAAGGACCCATCAACCTATCCTGATAAGGTAATAATCTTTTCAGAGAAAGGTATACGAATTCTGTCTTCTGTCGTCTGGTCTTCGATCTTCTTCTGGAGGGAAATCATCAGGCATAAGCATCCTTCTTCGCGATTAATAGGGGATGAGAACAATGATAATGATATTGACGGAAGTTGAACGAATGCAAATTGGAAGTCCAAGGGTGATAGTCACATACAAAGAGTTTTTAAAATCGATTATGGATTGAGATCCTATTCAACAATCATAATATTTGTTCCTAATTTGCAGGCTCGCTTGGCACAGTCAGGTAACCAAGACAATTTAAAACGAACCTGCATGGGCCACCATAAAAATATGTCACGCTCCAGTCCCAAAATACGTAGGACCAGGAATACGTGACACGCCAACTACGCATTCGACCAGACTCTGGTCTGACTCGAATATGTATAAGCTGTATAATATAAAGGACACAATCTAGATTTCTTGTAAATATAAACCTCTATGTCTCAATCCACAATGTACAATAGTATACAAGAAAGAGCTATATGTGCTAGAGTTGACCGTCCAATAACACACTAACTCGAATAGACTCGAGAAGAAGTATGAGTCTATAAAAACTAGGCTACAACAGCAGATGAATAATCAATGTAAAATAACTATAATGCCGGTAGATAAGATGTGAGTACCTGGTACCATGCTCGTAAGACACGCAACTCCAACAGCCACTCCAAATGCTCCGTAATCATCTATGCTGCAAAACTGGCAGGGAACCAGGTCCTCAGAGGGACGTAACAAGGTACAAAAATACAGCATGCCACTTAAACAAAAAGTACAAGTGCAACGACAGGGTACTCTATCATAACCAAACAAGTGTGACACAGTTTAAATACAATGTTCGACGCATGGGCTGTCCAAAATAAAACCGTAGCTCCGGACACGGAAATACACGGGATGTACCGCAGCTCCAGGCAAGGAGTCACACGGGTGATACCACTACACTAGATACAGGATCACTATAGATACAGTACATATAAATATATATAAGTGCATGTAGAGGAGCCCAAACGTCTAGTAACTGTCTTCTCCTTCCCAAGCGGTCAACGATGGTGCGCTGAACCTGAACCTCTATCTAACAGTCTCGACACACAGAAATAACTCAACAGACGCGACCCTAAGGTCATTCCAGTCTCTGGTCATGATATCAGTATCCGGATACAGGAATCTGGTACGATCATAGTGTATGAGTGTGTCCTGGGGTGTCGATATACTCAGGTACGTACATCGAGGTGCTATGAAGTATCTATCAATTATTCTAAGATGTTACGACGAATGTCAATACCCAGCTGTGATCCGGACGTGGTGTATCGAACGTCAAGATAAATACGTGCACAATTTACATAAAGAATTAACAAATATCTGTAATCTGAAATACAGGGTGGCAAGGTACACTTGCCTGTGTGCGGCTGTTGATAACTGGGATCCAGTACCACGTCCAAGTCCTCAGGTCCCATAGGACCTAGAGATGAGATACAAACCAATAATCAATAATCTATTCTATGACAGACAGGGGTGCGACACACATCTACACCTAAACTCAGTCTAAAACGCAAATAGTTAACTACCAATTTCACAGTCCTCAATCTCTGATACTTGATCCGAATAACACCTATCTCAAAATCAATCGCCTGTATAATATCATCAGACCCAATCCTAATGTTCATCATGATGTTTTTCAGTAGTCCAAGTCGTGATCATCCTCAGATTTTATCCTAGTTTTTATGGACATTAATATGCACGTATAAATATTTCATCCTCGAATAAATTAAATATTAATCAATTTAAACCCTCGATTACACAAACCGTAAATTTAATACTTGAATGCCGCTTTCCATTAACCTAGCTACTACTCACTTAAATTCATCATCAATTATTAGCTCTCCAAATTACCACTGTTTTGTTATCACCATCATTTCCCTACCATTTAACCTACTCCTCAATTAACCATCAAATGCTTGGAACAATCATATCGGACCCTAAAACTTGATACATACATAAACCCTCATTTATCTATATCCTCCCCAACCATCAAGTGCATATATAACCTGAATTAAGCCTAAATATCAACCTTGTATTTAACCATCAATTCCTTATTATGACATGTATAATAAACCCTTAAACAAACGTTATTAAACACAAGGTTCATTGTCTTACTACACTACAATCTATACAAACATCTATACTTAAACCCTAGCCGATACAAGACCATATATATATATATAAACATAGAGAGGGGGAGGGAGTCGATACCTCGATGAGGCTCGCTGGTCGGAGATGATGGTCGGAGTAGGGTGGTCCATCGCCGGAGGATGATCAGTTGGTGGTGGTGCTTGGTGGCAGGGAACGCCGAGGGTGGTGGTGATAATGGGAGCTTGTGGTGGTGGTGGTGAAGATGAAAGTGTAATGGTGGTGGTGATGATGGTGGTAGTGATGGTGATGGTGGTGGTAGTGTAATCAGACAGGAAGGAGATGGAGAAGTCGGCCGGACGGGGGTGTTGCACCGTCGGACGTTGCGGGGGAGAATGTGTACTACACAGCGGCCACGGCCGGAGCGGGGTGCGGGGTCAGCCGCGGGGTACACTGCACAGCCGGGCCGGACGGAGCGGGGTGCAGGATCAGCCGCGGGGTGCACTGCATAGCCAAGCCGGACGGAGCGGGGTATAGGATCACTCGCGGGGTGCACTGCACAGCCAGGCCGAACGGAGCGGGGTGCTGGGTCAGGGAGCTGCTGTTGGCAGCAAGTGGCGTACAGTAGCTGGAGTCGGGGATGCACAGTCGGGCTGGAGTGGACGCGGGCAGCGCATCGTCGGTGTCGGGCTAGAGGGAGGTCAGTCGGCCGGCCGGGGGTTGAATAGTTTCTTCCAGGGAGAATGAAGGAAGAAGAAGAATAATAATGGAAGAAGAAAAAGAATTTTTGTATGGAGAATAATGGAGGAGGGAGGAGAGAGAGAGGGAGGGGGGTTTTCTAGGCTCCTTGGGATTAGGGCCTGCTTGGTTTATTGTGAGGGTGAGGGTGATGTTGATGCTTTATAGGGGAGTATGGGTAGATTGGATGGTGGTGATTTGCCCATTCCAATTGGAGGGCTAGGATTTCACATGAGTAAATCATTTCTTCATGAGGAATGGAGGGGGAGAGGTCTTGAATTTGGTCAATAATTTGTAACCTCTCCATTTGGTCTTGGCCAATGGGGTGAGGACACCTAAATTAATAAATTGCAATTAAACCCCTTAAATTCGGGAAATTGCACGAACACATAAAATGATACAAAAATTATGGAGAAAATTGTGTTTGGTGATTTGCATGGTGAGGGGGTATTGGGTGTTTGGCACGAGTTTAATTTAATGGTCATCGGGATTAATTGGAGATTAAAATAGGATTTGGCAAAATTGGTATCTTTGATTTAAGTAGGATTTTAAGTGTCCCGCGCTTTTAAATTAAATGGGGGCACTTGGGGTCAAAATTCTTTAATGACACAAAGGACAAAAATAGTGGGGACTTGGAGTTAGTATTGGACCCTTTAGTTGGTCTGGCTCAACGGATTAAGTTGGTATCTCAAAATTGAGGGTAACGACACAGGTGTCCGACACAGAATTAAATATGGATTTTAGGATACGGAAAGTTGTGCAATTAATTTAGGGCACAACGGATTTGATTTTGAGTGACGGAAAAGTCTAGTGCCTAAATTAGTGAGTCAAGTCAGAAGTACAATAGTTCAATAAAATTTATGGGCTGATATTGGACTCCGAATAAATTAGCAACGGTAGGGTTCGCCAAAGGTTTAATTTAAATAAAATAATAGACGACTCAACTCTAAATCTGATCATCTTCTAAAAAATCCAAAATTTCCCAAATTCAAACCTGACTATCTATAGAATTTATCGAGGGGGTTTACACAAACTAACTACTAAACTAACTAAACTATCAAGCTACTAGTAAACTATACATCAAGATACTAGCTAACTAAACTACTAGTTAAGCTAACTAAACAACTAACTTACCTAGCTCTGATACACTGCTGATACTCTACTGCTCAAAACTGTTGCTACTGCTTGATGTTGCTGTGCAAGATGCTACTGGTGCTTGATATTGCTGTGCAAGCTACAGCTGGTTCTTAATGTTATTGTGCAAGCTGCTGCTACACAGGCTGTTGATGGTGATACTGCTGTAGCTGCTTTTGCACTGCCTGACTTGCTACATTGCCTGCTTTTTTTGCTGATGATGCATGTTGTGTAATGGTTGTCGCAGCTGCAGCTCACTGTAGTGCTTGCTGCTAAAGCTGCCACTGCACTGCCTGCGTTTGCTGCTGATGTTGTGTGCTTGATACACTGATTCACTGCTGGACTGCTTCTGTGTAGTGCCCGACCCTCCCTCCTAGCATGCTCTCACACACACATAAACACACAACTATACACTCTCATATATATATATATATATATATATATGACACTCTCTCTCACACATAACTATACGTATATAACTACAGCTATGAACATATACAAAACTATATATATATATATATATATATATATATATATATATATATATATATATATATATATATATGTTGGTGTATGTTCATAGCTGTAGTTATATATATATATATATATATATATATATATATATATATATATGCACACATGCATATATACATATATAAATACCAATATATATATATATATATATATATATATATATATATATATATATATACACATATCAATACATATATCACTAATAGCTATAAACAATACAAATTGAATCAAGAAATACAATGGAACAAACACGTGGAGTACATCGTACCCGTATCACACTAGATCTATAATATGCTTGCGATAAAAGTCCACCACACAACCAAACGTACCCCGAAGGACACGAGCAAGTCTAAAATAGTATTTATGTACAATATGAAGAATCAAATACAAATCTACGTGTCCGTGCCAAAATATGACATACACAAACTTTCGTGTCGGAGAAAAAAATCCCAAATTAACCCGTATTTCAAATTATCGGGATATGTCTTACACGTATCCAATTATGGATACGAAACTAGCCACAAACAATCAAACACATGTCAATTTAGTCTAATTGACCAATTGATAAACACAAAATGTGTCAATCTCAGAATTCTCCCAAAATTAATACAAAATATACCATAACTTCCTTCATAGGCCTCCTATGAACCTAATTCCAATTCTTATAGGTAGGCCTTAGTATATAGGGTGGTTTCTAATGATTAAATCATAGATTTAGATCTAATTAAAGGAAAAAAACTAAATTGTACCTATTGGAAGATGGATTTCTAATGAAATTTCTAAATTGGGTGAAATAATCCTTCAACTTGTAGATCCTTGCTCCTCTTTGTAGATATTTGCTTTCTCCTTGTAGATCCTTGCTCTACTAGCCTTCAATGATGATTAGGAAAGAAATTTAGGTGGAAATTGATGTGAGAATAAAGAAATTGGGAAGAGAAAATTTTATATCTAGATTTGGAATAAAAATAAGGAGAGATAAATTCTCCTCCTATAATTTGGTCAGCCCTCTTAGCCCCCTCCCCAAGATACTATAAAATATCTAGAATATCCCTTTGGGCCTCTCATGAAGAAATAAATAAGGAGGAAAGATTCTAGTCTAATGAGTTTAATTTAATTAATCATCCTCCTAATGAATGGGCTTATAATTGGGCTCAATTCTAACTAAATATAAATGTTGATCCATGGATCTAATCTAAACTACTTAGGTTCACTAACACAAGTTCAAAATAATAAACTAACATCTAACATTAATTAAATAACACAATAAATAAATATAAATATGTACAATATTTAATTAATTATGAAATGACCAAAATACCCTTTTCTAGAAAATGTGGTAGTGACATAACCGTCCTCCTAATATAGGCATCTATCCTAACCATTCTTACATTAGATAATTGCTCATCTCAGAAGTATTCACTTAATCCTAATTCTATCCTTTAACATAATATAATTGAAAGGTCCATTTAGTACGAGTGGTCATCTTCCCGAAACAGGAGAAGACGTGAAATAATAATTAGGAAGGTGCTAGTTGAAATAAAAGGGCGTTTCCAATAACAATTATGGATTGAGATTCTAACAACTTAACCTAGTTGCAGGCTCGCTTGGTACAGTAACATAACCAAAATGATATAAATGGACCTGCATAGGCCACCACAAAAACTATGTCATTCCCCAGTCCAAAAATACCCGGGACTAGGCCACGTGGCAATGGCCAGCTACGTACCAAGTGGACTCCAGTCCAACTAAAATACGTATAAGCTGTATATGAGGGTCAATATCTGGATAATACGTTATACATATCTATGTTTTAATCCACAAGAATATAAAATAAAGAAAGGACAACATGTATCATGGTATGCACCCCACATTACACTTGTCTGAATAGACTCGAAAAAAATAAAATAAGTCTATAAATACTGGACTATACTAGCAAAAAATAAGCAGTAGATCAGAATAGCAGAACAACGAACAAGTGATACAAATATCTAATAATGATACCTGCATACCTGTATGATACTCATCAGTAGCTTCAGACTCCCAACAACAATCGACCCTACAATCTGGAAGGAACCAGGTCCACAAAGGGATATATCTAGGTACAAAAAATATGCCAAAAGTAAAACAATAATGAAACATATGATACGCCAGATAGTAATATAGAATAACTGCCTAACTGAGACACAACCTTGAGTACAATGTTCGAAACATGGGCTGTCGAAATATAAATTCATAGCTACGAAACACAGAGACACACGATACATATCCGTAGCTCGAAGCACAGAGACTCACGGTAAATATAGTCATAACGCCAAGCACAGAGACACACGATAAATATAAGGGGCCTGTAACTCCAGATACAGGATCTCTCAATATATATATATATATATATATATATATATATATATATATATATATATATATATATTGTGTGTGTGTGTATGTGTGTGTGTGAACGTAGTAGCCCAAGCATCTAGTAGCTGTCCTCCCCTCCGCACACGATCGTACGAGTCGCATCCATAGTTTGCTTGACCTGATCCTCTAACTATACAGTCTGGTCATACACGAAGTAAATGAAAATCCAATCACAATCCTATAATCAGCACAGGTTTCGGTCAAGCTGACAATATTAGGATACAACAAGTCTGTCAAGATAATGGTGTCTGACAGTGTCATAGGGTTTCAATATAAAAAAGTAGGTACATCTAAGGTCTCGAGGTAAATCTCTACCAATCGGTACTAGACAATTCTAACGAACATCTGCACCTGAATATGACTCGGATGCTAAGTATCGATTAAAGTCCAAAAGCATAACACAATGTACAGATAAAAATAATATAAAATATATCTGGAACTAAAATACAATATAGAAAGGTAAACTTGCCTGATCCTGGAAGCTGAGAAGAAAAAGTAGGTCCAACATCCAAGTCCAAGGAGCCTAAAGAAGCTAGAGATAGATAAAACTAATTAATAATTAATTCAAATTTTAATTTATTAAAAAGATATCATTATGAACTTAACCAATGTTTTTGTTATAGTTGCATAACTCACGACTAAAGGTACTAACTAGGGGGTTGATAAAGGTTGACTAGGAAAGCATTGTATCAAGTACGTAATCATCAAGTCGCATAACGTCCATAACATTAGTATTCGTCAATTGTTGATTCGGTCAACTTCAAATAATGTTCATCCTCGACCCATGCCATCCCTGTAATCATAAACACAAGTGCATCAATTCCCAATATAGTTGTCACCCCTAAATACGCATAATGATCACATTCTCATCCTCAATCATACCATCATTACTACCTAATAAAATTACATTGGAACAACATCATCAAGTCCACACATGCAAAATACTCAAATCTGAATTTATCTTCTAATCATGTCATGAACCCAACACAAACAACGACGTTCAACGTGTATACATTCCTTAAATATGCCTCCATGCTAATGCTACTATCACGTCTACACACGCATAATTTATCTCTATCATGAATTCAACCTAGCATAGCATTGACCTATTTCTAGAACATAATCACATCACAATCATCAACCCTAACCTTCATAACTCATAATACACATTGCATAATTATCCATATCATATAAACACCCTTAGCATGGCTCACATTATTTATAGAACATGTATCCACATAAACTCTTGCATTCACACATAAATAAACCCTACATAATGATGTTAATAACCTGAAATAAAATTAACTAGGTTTATAAAACTAGTATAACATGTATTAGATATTGAAAAATATTAGTATCAACCTAAACCATAGCTTGGTAGGTTAAAAGGCATATTAAAACTATAAGAAATAGGTGAAGAAGAAAAAGAAGAAGGGGAGGATCCTACCTCGTGAAGGGGACTGTGATGTTGGTGGTTGTTGGTTGTATTGTGTTGGTGGTGGTGGTATGACTGCTGTTGGTACAGCTGGTGGTGGTGCTTGCTCGGGTTGAGATCGAGCAAGGGGAGGTGATGGAGGTGGTGTAGTTTCTGTCATTGATGGTGATGGAGGTGTAGCTCGGGTTGGTCAGGATTGGGGAGCCGACAGTGATGTCAATGGGGAAAGAGGTGGTTGCTGGTGGTAGAGGTGGTATTTTAGTTGTTGTTGTTGTAGAATGGAGGAGGTCGGTTAGGGAGAAAGGAGGTAGTCAGGTGGTGTTGGGGTGGAAGTTGATCCTGCCCATAGGAAAGATGAGGGTTTTGAGATGAAAATTTGGGAAAGCAAAAGTTGAGAGAGTGTATTGGGTTAGGTCGGCTGACCTAGGGGTGTGTATGGGTGTGTGCCTTTTAAGAATGGTTGGTGGTGATTGATGGAGGATAAATCAAGGGTTTGTATTTAATGTAAGTTGATAAAGATGAATAGTACTATACAAATGGGTGTAAATATGGTCATGATCAATCAAGCCGTGTTCAAAATGGGTTATCTCTATTTAGTTTGCTCCAATAGGAGGTGGCCACCTAGCAATGCTTTTCCATTTATGTCCCTAGGAGTTTTAGGGTTTGTAAATAAGAGAAAATAAGGATTTGATGTGTGTTTGTGGGTGTTTTGTAGGATGTGGGTGGGTGTGTGGTATTTTGTATAAGTCATATGTGGGTGTGTGAGGGTTTGAGTTCTGTGTTAGGACTAATTAAGGTTGGGTTTATGTTGGGTCTCATTTGCGACTAGAAAATACGTCATGTAATTTGTCGTTGTGTTGGAAGCATGTAGGGATTTAATTAAATGTGACACAAATATCATGGATACTGTAAGCTTGATATTGTTCATGGGCCATTTAATTAGTTTGGTAAAATGGGTTGATGTTGTGTATCAAATATCGATTGCAATAAGCATAAATACAAGTCTTAGGATTTAATTGAATATTTCGTCATGAATGTTGTGCGATTAAAAGAGAGCACAAAAGAGTAGGTTTGTCAGTGATAGAGATATCCAGTACATAGATTGGCTCGTCTAGGTCAAGCATACAAAATTTGTTAGAAGGTAAAGGCTAGTATTATGATCCAAATATTGAAGCAACAATAAGGTACACAAAGGGTTTCAAATATAAACAGGTTTTATTAAACACTAATTTCTAACCCTATTTTTCTCTAAATTAACCCTAATCTCTCACTACACCAAGTATGCCTAAAATTTGGTTGATGGAGTTTACAGATGAAGATAAAGAATTACTCTTTGTTTCTGTCAACATGGTATTAAGACTTCCTCACAGTGCGAGGCATGCAAGACGTGGTGCTGCGACTTCTGCAAGCCAAAGGAGATTCAACCAACTTGTCGAATCTTTTGAAGGAGTGTACTGCAATACTCGCTCTCGAAATAGTGGAATCGCCTAGATTGAGAGGGGTCATTCTTTAGAGTATGAATCTGAAGTTACTAGGAGTAGCAATCTCCCTGGATCCGAGACAGACAGTGGGTATGATATCATTTCAGTCCACCAGTCCCTCTGTCAACCACAGAGAAATTAGTTTCTATGCTATTAGCGATAAACAAGACGCATCTGCCTCACAAAATACTGAACAACGCCTCGAATCTCTTGAGGATGCACTCACGGATATGCATACCATGATGCAAAATATGCATCAAATTATGATGACTCAACAGACTAATGTAGCAACACTAGTGCAGGTGACTGCAACAGTGTAACCATCTGTAAATGCACAATAGTCTCTGAGTAATGCAAATTCAGATCCTATCCTTAACAATGAGTCAACAGCCCCTTCTCTCAACACTAGGGGTATTCCTCAACCCGTGGTTGTGCAAGTCCAGCCAACATCTTTGCAATCAGCTACACCGCAATAGCTCGATGAGACTCAACATGCTATCAAAGAGCTATGGGAGTTACGTACCCAGTTTGATGCTATGTCCAGTTGCGACATGCTCTAGAAACTTGGGATCATACAACCTTTCCCTTCTGAATGTAGAAGGGTCGCTTATCCGCCTAAATAAAAGCCTCTAACCATAACTCCCTTTGACGGGAAGTTATCACCTGGTCAACATATGAATTACTTTGAGATGATTACAAAATATTTTTCACAAGACGACAACCTACTTACTAAATTATTTGTCGATGCTTTGTCCGACATAACCTATGACTGGTTCTCAATCTTTTTAACAATTGTATCTCGTCATTCGAAGATTTGTGTAGTCTCTCACTTGCCCGATTTTAGGAAGGAGGCATGGATATGACAATTTTAGGCTATGTTACTCCCCCAACTCCAGAAAGCTCAGAGTCAGATGAAGAAACACCTTCTCGTTCTTTCGAATTATCATCTTGGGATTCTGACGGAAGCACAAGTGATGTTTTCAAGCATTCTTTGTCCATCAATATGGTGTCAGCTGACTCAGATGAAGAGGATGATTAATTACTGGACCCCTTCGAGAACGATCCGTAGGCACAACAGATGGATTCATAATAGGAACTTTGGTTTGAGCAACGCGAACCACCCACATAGTATAAAATTGTTCAAATCAATATAGGGGATGAGTCTTCCCCTAGACCAATCTTTATCAGTAATAGCCTCTCTGATGAAGATAAGCAAGACTTGGTTCAGCTCATAAAAGAATACATTGACGTCTTCACATGGAGTTATGAAGATATGCGTGACTTAGATCCATAGATAGCCATACATAAGCTCAATATACTTCCTAATGCAAAGCCAGTAAAGCAAAAATAATGAAGGTTTCGTCCGGATGTAATGGACGCAATCGAAGCCAAAGTCAAGAAGCTGATAGCATACGACTTTGTCCGAGAAGAACAACATAATCACTAGGTGACTAATGTGGTTTTTGTCATAAAAAAGAATGAGAAAATCTGGGTTTATATAGATTATTGAGATCTAAATTTAGCTTGCTGAAAAGATGAGTTTTCTTTCCCTATCACAGATGTCATAATTGACAACACTTGCGGTTTTGAGCGAATGTCATTCATGGATGGATTTTTGAGATACAATCAAATCAATATGTTCCCCGAATATTAAAAACACACATTATTATGGACACCATTGGGAGTGTACTACTATATAATAATGCCTTTCGGTTTGAAGAATACAGGAGCAATATACCAACGGGCTATGAGCACAATCTTCTGCAACCATTTACGAAAAATGGTGGAATACTACATAGATGATATTGCAGTCAAAAGTCGTCACAAACATAATCACCTGCAAGATCTTAGGATGGTATTTAACCTGATACGACAACACTAGCTTAAGATGAATCCAACTAAATCTTTCTTGGGAATTTTCAGTGGCAAATTCTTCGGGTTTGTGATAACCTCTAAGGGTATCCACCTTGACCAAATAAAGTCAAATTTATCCTCGAGATACGGCTTCCTCGCAACCTTAAGGAGCTTCGGGGATTGTAAGGCCGATTAACATACATCAGGAGGTTTATATCAAACCTTTCCGGACGTTGTCAACCGTTCACTCAACTAATGAAGAAAGGGGTGACGTTTATGTAGAATAAAGCATAAAAGCAAGCATTTGACGATATTAAATGATATTTAACAAATCTGCTAGTTCTGGTAGCTCCGGTGGTAGGAAAGCCCTTCTTGCTGTATGTTCGAGAAATGGATTATTCTTTAGGTGCTTTACTAGCCCAAAAGAGTGGTGAAGGTCATGAACAAGCCATCTACTACCTCAGTCGCATGATGGTGAGTACTAAACATAGATATAATCTGGTAAAAAATGAGTGTCTTGCTTTGGTATTCGCTATACAGAAAATATGTTACTATGTGACAGGTTAAACAATTCATGTTATATCCAGAGTGAATCAACTTTGGGTGCTAATGACCAAACCAAGTACCCTTAATTTCGGTTTGGCTACATGGGCAATGTTGTTATCGTCTTATTACATGGTATATGTCCCGCAAAAGGCAGTAAAAGGCCAAGCTTTGGCTGACTTCCTAGCAGATCATCCTATAACGGAGACCTCTGAACTATATGACAACATTCTCGATAATATATTGGAGTCCGATATGGCAATAGGAGATGACACCTGGCAACTATTCTTTGACGGTGCATCAAGAATAGGACCTAAAGAAAATAGCGTGGCTAGAGTGGGGATAGTTTTGATTTCCACTGGCAAGCTACTCATTCATCGTATATATTCCCTCAGTGTGCCATGCTCTAACAATGTGGCCAAATATAATGCTTTGCTCATCGGTTTTTAATTAGCTAAGCAGTCGGATGTCTAGTATCTTGAAGCTTATGGAGACTATAAGCAAGTAGTCAATCAGATTAGAGGTGAGTATGAAGTTCGCCATTAAGACCTTGTTCCTTATCATGAAGCTACGATTGAGTTGGCTTCAACTTTTATTGGTTTCTATATTGAATATTTGCCTCGGCTACAGAATAAACAGGCAGATGCACTCGCCGAGCTGGCCGCTTCTCTGGATATTCCATTAAGAAGACAACAATGGATCACGGTAAGTGGTCGAGAGTTTTTTTGTGCCAAGAATAATTTACACATTGAAAGCAGCTTTGAGGTCAAGTCCCTCCCTGATTTTGAAGACTGGAGGCTTCCTTTTAAAGATTACGTAGCCTACAAAATTATTCTAGATGATCCAAAAGAAGCTACTTCTATCAAAAGATGCTCACTCTGGTTTAATTATGATGTCGTATCCAGGATGTTGTATCGTCGTTTATATGGACTCCTGTTGTGATGTCTTTCAGGTTTAGAAGTGATACGAGGACTCCATGAAGCTCACGATGGCGTTTGTGGACCACACCAACCATACCCTAAACAACAAGGTAGGTTCAAAAGGTTAGTTACTACTGGCCTACCATGATAGCTGATGAAGTAGACTATGCTAGTAAATGCAGAGCATGTTAAATCTATGCTGATTTCATCCATCAACCATCAGAATTTTTATACCCGACAGCTGTATCCTGGACTTTTGAAGCTTAGGGGATGGACATTATTGGCCCTAATCCTAGATATAACTGATTGTTTCTCTAAATAGGCTGAGGCAGTACCATTGATTGAAGTAAAGATGTCAAATATGATTAGCTTTGTCAAGCACTATGTCATTTATCGCTACGGTGTTTCCCGTAGGACAATACATAACAACGGACCCTAGTTTGTTAGCCAAGCATTTTATCGATTCTGCGATAAAAATCAGATGTAGAATATGGCATCCACTACATACAACCCAGCAACTAATGGCTTAGCCAAAACCTTCCATAAAATAATAATTAAAATCCTGAAGAAGTTTTTTCGTCGAACAAGCACGATTGGAATAAGAAAATCGGAGAATGCTTATGGGCTTATTGCAAGATGGTACAAACTCCAACCTGTTGTACACCATTCTTTTTGGTCTATGGATGTGAGGAGGTTCTTTCTCTCAAAATTCATATCTATTCTTTCAGAGTAGCTATTTCGAATTAGCCAATATTTTAGAATAATGATCAACTGCGGATACAAGAATTAAAAGTATTGGACGAGAAGCGCTTATATGCTCAACAATATATTTAGTTATATCAAGCACGTATCTCCAAAGTCCTTAACAAAAAAGTCAAAGAAAGAATATTCTAACTTAGTGATCTTGTTCTTACAGTGCGAAGACCTATGGTCATGACACACAAAAGCAAAAGCAAATTCCTGGCTAAATGGGAGGGCCCTTTTGTGGTAGAATTTATTTATTCTAATGGTGCTTACAGGTTTACAAAACCCAATGAATATTTGCTTATGATGCCTATCAATGTTAAACTCCTCAAAAGGTACTATGTCTGAGCCAGAGATATGCCCTTTCTCCCTAGCAAATCTTGTATAAATGTACAATCTGACATATATATCCCAACTATATATATGACCACAATTAGCAATAAGCTTTTTCTTATTTTGAACTATTACCTGTGTTCAAGATTATTGAGCACGTTCTAGGTAATGGGTCCTCAAAATTCTCTAATAGAGTCAAATATACTAAAGAAAATTATCATTTCCATATTACCTCTACATTATTTTCTTCCATAAATACATAACCTATCACGTCCATATTACCTCTGGTAGTGTTACATCCTCAAACTTGCTATATGTACTTAGTATAAGTATGCCACGAGTAACAAGTCCATTATAATCATCCCTATGAAGATGTACTCTGTCAATTCCATGTTACCTCTGAACAAAAACATTTTAACGAGGTTATATCTTGAAAACTTATCATGTCCATATTACCTCTAATAGTGTTTCATCCTCAAACTTGCTATCCGTACTTAGTATAAGTATGCCATGGGTATCGAGTCTACTGAATAATCAACACTAAAATATTCTGCCATGTCCACATCACCTCTAAGCAGATATATACAATGGGGTCTCAACCGAAATACCTATCACATCCATATTACCTCTGAAAGTATTGCTCTTTTTAGCTTGTTATCTGTATCTAATATTAAGGTACATCATAAATAATAAGTCCATAATGAATTCGAAAGGCCAAATATTTTTATTTCATTTTTCAAATGGGCTTACATTGCAAAAGGTCAAAAGACAAGAAATACTAGTTATATCACGGCTGTGCTGAAAGATCAAGAATAGTTTGCCTCAATCGGGCAAGTTGTTGATCCTTGTTCGATTCAGCCCTTTCTTTATCTGCAGTCATCCTGGTTTTTATGGCTATAAATGGAGCCAAAGGAGCGTATGTCTCCATTATTTTATATCGGGTTTGATCAAATTCAGTTTTAGTGTTCATGAGTTCAAAAAGTTCACCACCCATCAAGTCATGTTGGAATGACTCTTCTTGATGTTTGCCTCATAACAATTTTACTTTTTCCTGGGCCTCCTTGATCTGGGCCTCAAGTTGTGTTATCTCGATAGCGTAGTTGTCACGAGCAGATTTATGAAGAAGCATGGTGGAGGTACTTTTGTCCAGTTCATCTGTTAGTTCAACACTCTTTTCTTCATGGAGCTTCATATATTCTTTAAAGAGTGACTATTGCTCCATGAACTGGGTTATGATTGATTTATATTCATCCTAGATAAGAGGACTGATATCTCTACCTCTGAGCTGTAAGTACTCGTTGAAAGGCTATTCAAGTCCAATCAAGATCTGCTCTAACAATGTAGCTTGTTCTTCACCTTTAAAAGTCCTGACGGTTTTAATGTTGGTAGAGACAGCATATTTTATACCACTAAAGGCCAAGTATTTGTCAAGAACTAACTTCATGACACTGCTTATTGTCTCATAAAAGGCCTTTGTCTGAATGTCAACTAGACGACTAAAGCAATTTTTCGAACTGGGAGTAGCAGTCACCGTATCCAGTCTTCTTCCTTGAGAAGGAGATATCACCACAGTTATAGCTTCAATATTGGGCGCAAAAGTCAGGACACCCATGATTTGAGATATTCCCCCTTGGGTAGCAACTGAGTACTCCCTCTGGCTAATGACTGGTGCTGACACTTCAATGTTGGTCGAAGTTACTGTAAGAGCAGTCAAGATAACTGGATCCTCTTTTGCAGCGCTTGTGGGAGGAAATGTAGTATCATAGATGAAAGTCATTCCAGGCTGTGAAATAATTACTTCTTCCACATGCTCAGCAAGAACTTCTGTCCGGGGTTCTTCACCTACAAAAGTGTCAACACCATATAGTCAGTGAACAAGATATTGGGATAAAATAATGCAGATCGAGCTAAAGAAATAAATAATACCTTGGCTTGTGCTAGCCCAGGTTTTTATTACAAAGATATATGATAACGTAGCCTGCAACACAAGGACTTGCGATACTTAAAGGATAGAGAGGCATGTACCCGTTCCAACCAACAAATATGGGTCTTCTGGAAACTAATTCTCCAAAGTGTTCCTCAAGACTGCTACAGAGGCCTTTATTTGTGGAGTGTTAGCATTGAGGAGTATGTCATCATAATCACTTGTTCCTATGTCTACGTCTGACATCGCTGTATCTGATCTTGTATGTTGGACCAAATCTGAAGATACTATCTCAGCCACCCTAAATTGAGCTTGTAGCTGGCAAGGTGATTCTTCTCTTCTAGGAGAAGTAAATCCTATTTCCACTTCAGTTGGCTCTTTATCAAATTAGTCCGTAGCAGTATGGGTTACCTTAGTAATGATACTATGCTACATAACACCTGATGATTCAGGAGGCATAAAAGTAATTAGAATGAGCATTTTTGCTACAGTATCCAGGATAGGGTCTACCTCCATTGGTTGAGGTCCAGAGATGGTCGCTTAAACGATAATGGGGGAGGAGACTATTGTAGTTGCATCCTCACTAATGATAGGAGGTGGGGCAGAAGTGCCAATCCTCTGTATGTCAAATAAAGTAACAGATGGATCATTTCATCCAGGTGAGTTAGTCGAGGGAGAGAGTAGATTTCCTCTAGGAGGAGTTCGAAACCTTGGCTCTGCCATAATGGCCTCCGCTTGAGATTGTGGTTGACTAGTAGATTCCTCCACTTGAACAATATTTACTGGAGGAACTACATAAATATCTTCATTAATGGTCTCCCTGCTCAAAGGAGTCTGAACAATCTGGCTCTCTTTCTTGGCTATGTGCGAGACCAGGCCAGATAATAGAGGAGGTATAAATATGATGGGTAACACAGGTTGGGCTGTAGTGTCAAGCGTGGGATCAATAGCAGATGCTTGAGAAACCGAGACATTTACATTCATTGAGATGTTCGCCTCTATAGCGGCTAATGCAAGAATTATTAAACCTATTCCTATTGGATGGTCGGAGGAGAAGTAGAGGAAGTAATCCTCTCAACAGTGGGTGCTACAGTGGACGGTTCGCCCTTATCACCTTGACCAAGGGAATCCATAAAGGAGCTAGGTAAAATCTTCTTTAATGGAGTCGCATGTTTCTTAGTCTTCTTTGCAAATATATTACGTTTTTTTGGGGCTGATCATTTATACTTCTTAGTCCTCATAGATATGTACAGATGTCACGCCCCAAATCCAAAATATGTAGAGCTAGAAATACGTAAGCATGCCAGCCATATGTATATGGTAACTCCAACATATGGAAACCATAACACATACGTACGATGTATATGAATGATAATTCATAAGTGGTATATATATAAGTCACAGGCATACTAAATCTCATCAATAATCGCAAGTCAATAAATAAACTAAACCAACAGATAAAAGTGATCAAGTCTGAATAATCCAAAATGATAGTCGGGTAGAGACAAATCCACTACCAATGGCTATATCAAAAACTAAAATGACTGAGGAGAATGAAACTCCAATATAAAATGATAAATAAGGAGAGCATCAACTAATAAGTCCCTTAGCTAAGAGATGATCATGGATGCTCGAAAGGTAAGACCTCATTGACAGAAGATAAAGGGTCATGCCCAGATATGTACTCCTGCAGATAGTCATGATCTTCTGACAAGGGACCAGGTCCTCAGAGGGACGTAATAAGATACAAAAAAAAAGAATATGCTACTAACTACAGTATATCATGAATGAATATATATAGAGGGATATAAAAGGAATGTAATTGCTAACCATTCTATTTGTCACTACCATATTTTCTAGGAAAGGATATTTTAGTCTTTTAGTAATTAATTAAATATTGTGCATGTTAAATATTTATTTATTATATTATTTATTTATGGTTAGCATGTTAAATTTATTTTTGGATTTGCGTTAGTGGACCTAAATAGTTTAGTTTAGGCTCATGGACCAACATTTAATTCTAGTTAGAATTGAGCCCAATAATTAGAAGTCCAATCATTAGGAGGATGATTAATTAAGTTAAATCCATTAGAATAGAACCTTTCCTCCTTAGTTAATTTCTTCATGAGAGGCCCAAGGGGTATTTTAGACTTTGCATAGTAGCTTGAGGGAGGGGGCAAGTGAGGCCTATATAAAGGGGATAAAAACTTTCTCTCTTTATTTTTTTATTCCAAATATAGATCTAGAATTTTTCTCAACCAAATTCTATCAAATTTCCACCCAATTCCTTCCCAAATCACCATTGGAGACTAGTAGAGCAAGGATCTACAAGGAGGAAGCATGGATCTACAAAGAGGAGCAAGGATCTACAAGTTGAAGGCTTATTTTACCAATTTTAGAGGTTTTATTGGGAATCCATCTCCCAATAGATATAATTTAGTTTTTCCCTTAATTTAGGTTGTAAATATTATATTTAACTATGAGAATTCAACCTATATGCATAGGCTACCCATAGAATTTGGTTTTGTGTTCATAGGAGGCCTATTGAGAAAGTTATGGTACTTTTTATGTCAATTTTGGGAAAATTTAAGATTGATATTTGTTGTGTGTGTCAATTGGTCCTATAAATCAATTTGGCATATGCTTGTGTGTTTGGGGCTAGTGTCGTGTCCACAACTGGGTACATGTAGGTCGTATCCTAACAATTTGGTGATACGTGTTGATTTGGGGGGTTTTCCCTCCGATAAGGGGCTTTGTGCATGTCATATTTTGACACGGACACGTAGTTATGTGTTTGATTCTCCATATTGTTCATAAATAATATATTAGACTTTTTCGTGTCCTTCGGGGTACGTTTGGTTGTGTGGTAGACTCGTATCGCAAGCGTATCATAGATCTAGTGTGATACGGGTGCGATGCACTCCATGTGTTTGTTCATTATTTTTTAATTCAATTAACTTGTGTATAACTATTAATATGATATATTAGATATGATATATATATATATATATATATATATATATATATATATATATATATATATATATATATATATATATATATGTGTGTGTGTGTGTGTGTATAAGTTTATGTATTTATAATATATCATATAGTTATGTATATATAGCTATGATTATGTGTTTATATATGTATATTGATATCTATGTGCATCTATATGTAAATATGTATGCATAGTTCTATATATATATCTAGCTTTTTTGGTATCTTAGATCTAGCTTGTTTGGCCTAGATTCATAGTGTATGAACCCAATATCATTGAGATAGACGCATGCAACCTAGAAATAGCTAGTTTGACCAAGTTTGACTAGTTTGGCATAGAGTTGACCTAGTTTGACTAGTTTGACTTAGAAATAACTTTATGACCTAGAAGTTGACTAGTTTAATTTATTCTCATTCCCAAAACCTTGTATTAATTCAATATTCCATATATAGGTCTGTGACACCAGTTTGGATACTATTTTGCATCATTGCTCTGGACCACAGGCGATTAAATTCTTTAATAGTTTCTATTATTTGATTACCACTATAATTCAAGTATTTAAAATATTACTTATGATTCTTGATGCGATGGTACATGGATTGGGTATTGTTATTGGATCGTCAGTCATGGAATGTTTCCCTAATTATGGAGATAGTATCGAATACTGTCCTTGTTGGTATTGGATAACATTGAATATTATAGATTAAATATTGGATAAATTGGCTAGTAACGTGTCATGATTTGATCCATCATATCAGTCGGGACGGGGGAATACCAATTAAATATGTGATCAAGAAACTATCGGCTAGTAGTGTAATCATTGGCTACTAACTAACCATGCAATTCACGTATGGTTGAGTTAGCTCCTTGGTGTAATCATTGAGGCCGATCACATATTTAGTTAGTATCTCAAATCACAGAGTATATTATAGTTTCCATATTCAGTTCATTGATTACACTGTTATATTTCTGACATTATAGTTCATTCCTTCATTCTTGTATGCATTGATTCATATTTCTAATGCTAATATTGCCTATGCTTTCATTGTTCTTGATTATCAGTTATATTTCTCATCGTAGATAGCATCCTCTATTTTACTATTTTATATTTTTTGTCAATTAACTAGAACTTCTATTTGGTTGTACTTCGCTCCATTCCTGACTGGAAAATATTTTTCAGAGGATCCGAGAGAGTGGTGTCCGACATACTATGGACTTCGACTTATTGATGGTGCAGACTTGGACCCACTAGTTCTGGAGTGATTGTCGGGAGGTTTATCCGATCACTAGTTTTTTATAGTTAGTTTCTTTAGCATTTTGGTACCGGATTTGTTTCTGGCTTATATTTAAGTTTTTTATTATTGTTTCTATTGTTGATATATATATTTTGAATGTATAGTTAGACTTCCTTCATATCTTCTCGTGCTTTAGAATTATGATTGAGTTATGTATGAGATATTATTGGCAGAATTTTTATTATTGTGCGACATTTAGATAGTTTAGTTGACCAAGACAGCGTTCTACCGCCGATGTTACAGCTTAGGCTAGGCATTGTTCCCGACTTGCATCCCTACACTGGGTGCGGGTCATGACACATTTTTAGTTGTGGCCCATGCAGGTCAGACTTCACAAGTTGTGCGATATCATGATAGTGCGATGACTTAGTTGTACTACTGCGAGCCTGCGATAGGATGTGAGATATAGGCTATAGGATATAAGATATTAGGATGAGAGGATACTCAATCACAAATTTTTTGAAAGATTTCTGGGATGACCCTTGAGAATCTTATTACAATTCCTATTCAAATCTTTTTCCTTGTTTTCGTTCGCTCTCACTTGTTGTTGTTGAATTTAATTCTTGGTGATTGATTGTTGAATTTGATTCTTGGTGATCAGTTGATTTTAATTTTTGGTGTTCGTTATTGAGTTTGATTCCTTATCGAGAGAAATTTTATAGACTAAGTTACGGTATCATTTGATGACATATGTTGATGAGGACAGTAGAAAAGGTGAAACGTCTGCTTTGGTTATGGAGCATAGAGTTTATTGCAGCCATATTAGCTGGTGTAGCAGAAACATAGGGACCTGACTTCGGATGTACATATCTTAGTTATAAAATTTAGAGTTTCTCGCAGCCATACCGGTTGGCGTGGTAAGGATTCTAGATGACATAATTATAGAGTTGCATACCCTAGTTATGGAATCTATCGTTTATCGCAGCTATGCTTACTAATGTGGGCGACGATTCTGAGTGTCATGATTTTGGACAAACGTGTATGATTATCATATTGTATCTTAAATTGGTTCTTAAAGTGTCATCTCAATACTTATTTACTCCTGTTATTGTAAGATTTTTTTCATATTATTCTTTAGCTTAGAAGTAGAGCCTTGATGTGAGCAGATAGGAGTATACCAGTATATGACTAGTGATAGGTATATTACCTGATATTGAGGTTAGTGATGTGTTGGAAGCAATATATGGAAGAGTGTCTAGAAATTGTGTGCAGAATGCACAGTGGGTGATGAGTGTTAGTGTGTAAGTTCATGAGTATCAGAAAGTGGAAGCCCGAGAATTAGAAATTTTAATAGTGTGTCAAGGTTGAGAAATATCAAGATTGGTTATGGAAGATATATAGTGTATCACCGATTAGTGTATCAGTCTGTAAAAGGTTTAAGGGGAGATACATATACATCAATAAAGATATGGAACCATGTGCTGGCCTTTGAGAGTGAAGTAAAACATGTGTATTATAGAAGTTAATAACTAGTGCATTAGATGCAAGTGATTATGAGTTCTAGTGAATGTGATAAGGTGATCTAATGATGAAGCTAGTGTCCTAGAACATTAAGAGCATATGTTGTGTAGTTAGGAAACTAGTGTTACTATATCAAGAGTGCTAATATTTCTATATCAAGGATTAGTTAAGTAATGTGCTAGTAACAATAAGTACCTTATGTGATAATATTGGATTGGTGTATCAGTTAATATGGATAGAAAATCATTTAGAAGTAATAGTTCAAGTAATCCAAGCAGTAGAGGAGAGAAATGAGTAACTTGGTATGAGGATGTCATCTAAATTGCATATGAGAGCTGGTGCCTTGTGTAGACAGTAACAAGATTTGAGTAGGCATCCTATTGGGGGTATTCAAGTTGGACAAGGGTGTGCTAATAAAATACATGATTGAAAAAGTATACAAGTGTTCCTTGCAAGAGAATGGTTGAGAATTTTGGTGATTACAAGAACTGAAATAGATAAAGGAGGCAATATCTTAGCGGTATTTTGTATAGTATCCTAGGTAGCAAGTGCCAAGGAGTGAAGCATCTCCATGAACTAGAACTATAGTATATTACTAGTATTTGGTAACCCTCAGTATTAAGAATATCTTAACTAGGTTGATGATTAGTGAATGCTTAGTATGTGATCGAATAGGCCATATGTGGTATAGCAGGTTATCCCGGACCAGTAGAGGATAGGGCAGAGACTAATTTCATGATAGTTAAGAGATTATATCCAACTATGATTTCTCTTCTAGTAGAATGGTATGATTTTATGTTATAAGATATATACTATGTTAGACTGTGATTGATGGGGTTTGACCATAGTAAGATTTATATAAATAGGATATGACTGGTCTAAGAGAGAGGGGTAATAGTTTTAATTTTGAGGACAAAATTCTTCTAAGGGGGTAGACTTGTCACTACTATATTTTCTAGGAAAGAGTATTTTAGTCTTTTAGTAATTAATTAAATATTGTGCATGTAAAATATTTATTTATTATATTATTTATTTATGGTTAGCATGTTAGATTTATTTTTGGACTTGTTTTAGTGGACCTAACTAGTTTGGTTTAGACTCATGGACCAACATTTAATTTTAGTTAGAATTGAGTCCAATAATTAGAAGCCCAATCATTAGGAGAATGATTAATTAAGTTAAACCCACTAGACTAGAACCTTCCCTCCTTAATTAATTTCATCGTGAGAGGCCCCAAGGAATATTTTAGACTTTACATAGTAGCTTAAGGGGGGGGGCAAGTGAGGCCTATATAAAGGGGATAAAAACTTTTCCTCTCTTCATTTTTTATTACAAATCTAGATATGGAATTTCCCTTAACCAAATTTTATCAAATTCCTACCAAATTTCCACCTAATTCCTTTCCAAATCACTATTGGAAACTAGTAGAGCAAGGATCAACAAGGAGAAAGCATGGATTTATAAAGAGGAGCAAGGATCTACAAGTTAAAGGCTCATTTTATCAATTTTGGAGATTTTATTGAGAATCCATCTCTCAATAGGTACAATTCAGTTTTTCTCCTTAATTTAGGTTCTAAATCTGAGATTTAACTATAAAAAATCAACCCATATGCATAGGCTACCCATATGATTTGGTTTTGTGTTCATAGGAGGCCTATTGAGAAAGTTATGATACTTTTGTGTCAATTTTGGAGGAATTCCAATATTGACATTTGTTGTGTGTGTCAATTGGTCCTATAGATCAATTTGACATGTGCTTGTGTGTTTGGGGATAGTGTCGTGTCCACAATTGGGTACGCGTAGGTCGTATCCCAATAATTTGGTGATACGTGTTGATTTTGGGAGTTTTCCCTCCGACACGGGGCTTTGTACATGTCATATTTTGACACAGACATGTAGTTATGTGTTTGACTCTTCGTTATTGTTCATAAATAATATATTAGACTTGCTCGTGTCCTTCGGGGTACGTTTGGTTGTGTGGTGGACTCGTATCGCAAGCGTATCATAGATCTAGTGTGATACGGGTGCGATGCACTCCACATGTTTGCTTCATTGCTTTTTAATTTAATTAACTTGTGTATAACTATTAATATGATATATTAGATATGATATATATATATATATATATATATATGTGTGTATAAGTGTATGTATTTATAATATATCATCTAGTTATGTATATATAGCTATGATTATGTGTTTATATATGTATATTGATATCTATGTGCATCTATATGTAAATATGTATGCATAGTTCTATATATATATATGTGAAGTATGATTTATATATATGTACATAAGTAGTGATATATCAATATGTGTTTATATAGGTATGTATATATAGCTATGTGTTATATATGTGTATATGATATATATAAGTTTTATAGTGTATGGTTGTATATATGTGTATATGTATAAGCGAGTATATATTTATATGTATATGTGTATGTGTATGTTTATATGTATGTTTATACATATATATATATATATATATATATATATATATATATATATATATATATATATATATGTATAAACATACATATATATGTGTATATGTATAAGCGATATAAAATTCTGCTTAAACGTTTGAAAAAAAAAAAAGTTCCTATTGCTAATGGTTTGTCCATCAAAGCAATTGAGGTAACCATTAGCAATAGGAACCAATAAGAGAGCTCTTACTAAGGGCAAATCTCTGAAGAATGCTCAAAATGTTGAGTATCCCTCTGAAATGGAGGAACTTAATAAATGGACAATTCCAAATGTAAAGCCAAAAGAAATTTACCAAATAGGTACTTTTGACTTTAAATCATCCATTGCCATTAAAATAATGGAAAGAACTGTTTCTGTTAATAACACAGAACATTCGCTTAAGTTAATAAGCGAAGAAGATATTGGGCATGTAAGAGAAGCCTACAATTATGTTCATATTGGACTAATTCAAATTGCATTTAAACCTTTAACTCTGCCAGGGTTAAATGCTTCAATTATGACATCTTTACGAGATGCTAGATGTTTAGACTGGAGTCAATCTTTAATGGGAGTTATGCAAACTAGTCTTTGCCATGGTCAAGTTTATTTTAATGTTTATCCAAATTTAACTTTGTCTTTAACAGATCATCATCTATATGATGCTGTTACTCTAAATTTAAAAACAAATAGATATAATTTTCTTCCTGGATCCGAGACTATAGCAATAATCTATAGAGTTCATTATAAGGTAATGAATACCATTGCTCCTAAGGCTAAGCATATTACTAAGCCTGGTAAAACTACTTTGGTAGAAACTAATTTGTTGACATCAAATGTAGCTACTAACAGAATAATCAGATGGGATGAAATTAACTTTCCCAAAGAATGGGTTTTAAGCCAAGCTGTATTACCACAACCTATTGTGGATACAGAAATTGATCAAATAATTCAAACTCACGATGGTGAGGTGGAAGTAAGATTTACTCCAAAAGAAATATCAAGACTTTCAATATCAAGTAGAAAACCTTTACCCTCAACAATAGGGTCTACTTCTTCTAATAAAGAAGAAATTGATAAGATTCAAATATCTGATAATGCAATAGCACATTCCCTGTATAAGGGAAAGAACAAAGAGAACTCGCCAACAATGTCGGAAATGGAATTTACTTCTATTTAATGGTTTTTACAACCAATAAAGAAGTTCGGGACATTCTCAATAGAATGTACTATGAAGATATTAATTTTCGAAAATGGTTTGAGAAAACATATTCTCTTCAAAAGAGATATGAATTAAAAGATGAATTTTATAATTATCTTGAAAGATCAAAATGTCTAATACCATTTACTGACTGGTTTGTTCATGACCATGTCACAAAGGAATTAGCACAACTTAATGTGCTAGAAGAATACTATAAAGTATGGAGTACTAATGAAGGCACAAGTAGTGGCCTAACAAGATCAATGTATCCTTCTAATGAGTTAATTAAACTCACGGTTAAAAATATGTCGGACAAAATAGATGCTACTTCTTTCGTTAACACTATCGAAAGCAAAGAAGCAATTATCAAAGAATTACAAAAGGTAATTAAACAAAATAATTATACCAATGTTTCTATCCAAGTTATGGGTCAACAATTGACTAGGATTGAAACCGCTTTAGACAAAGTTTTGCATCAAATTGATGTAATTAAAAAATTAGATTTTTTAATAAAATATGGTAAATCTTCTTTGAGGGAAACTTCTAATATCTCAATTAAACCTCCGCCTGAGGTTAAAGATTTTAAAGTTAGAAAAACCCCTGAAGTTACTAAAGATGATATTAAAGAGCTAATAGCTCAGTTTAAAAAGACTAATCTTCAGACAATTAATGCTGAAGAAATACAATTACAGAAATTAATAGCCTATGCGAAGCAACAATTTGCTAATGAAGAACTTCAGCAATCTGAAAAGAAAAATCAACTTCAGGTTATTAATAAACCTATATTGGATGATACTTCTTCTGATAAAGATGATTTTGAAGAAGAAGAAGAAATTAATCCTGAGCAAATTGATGCTATTCAACAATCTTTTGTTGAAGCTAAACCTATTAATAATCCTCAGATTCAGGCAGTTAAATATGGTAAGCCGAATCTTCTGAAATATTATTATCAACGACCAGCTCCTTCTGATGTATTATTTGAAGAAAATGATACAATAATACAAAATCATTATAGTGGGGGAGATATCTATGAATGGAACATAGATGGTCTTACTGATAAACAAATTCATGACCAACTACATCGAATGATGATGTACTCTAATGTTGCCAAAGTTGTTGGTAATAATGATAAAGAAACTGCACAATTTATTACTTGCGGTTTTACAGGAATTCTTAGAGGTTGGTGGAATAATTGTTTAACAGAGTCTCAACGGCAAGAAATTATCGATGCTGTTAAAACTGAGACTAATTTTACAGATAATACTCAGGTCACTAAGACTGATGCGGTTTATACTTTAATGATAACAATTTTAGAACACTTTACTGGTGGAATTTCCGACCATGGAGATAGAGTAAGAACTCTTCTTCAGAATTTAAGATGTCCAACTCTGACTCATTTTAGATGGTATAAAGATACTTTTTTGAGTAGAGTAATGTTACTTGGTGATGCTAATAATGCTCACTGGAAGTCAAAATTTATTGATGGACTTCCTAATCTCTTTGTTGAAAGAATAAGGCAAGGTTTGAGAAGCCAAAATAATGGTGTAATACCTTATGCTAATTACACTTATGGTAATTTAATCAATAAGTGTATTGAAGAAGGTCTAGCTTTATGCAATGATTTAAAGCTACGACATCAATTGAAGACTCAGAGACTCTCTGAGAGAAAGCAATTGGGAGAATTTTGTGACCAGTTTGCTATGGATATTTCTAAACCTCCTAATACTAAGGGGAAAAAGAAAGTGAATGACTATAAGGAATATAAAAAGAAACCTTATAGGAGAAGGAAATACCCTTCTAAAAGAACAGAAACTACCAATAAGGAAAGTAAAAACTTGAGGAAGAAGAAGTCTTCCAAGAAAGTAATTAAATGTTACAAAAGTGGAAAATTAGGCCACTATGCTAACAAATGTTATACGAAAAAGAAAATTGAGGAAATTGAAGATGAAGAGTTGAGAAATACTCTTTATAAATTAATGATCAATTTTGATTATGAAGAAAGTTCATCTGATGATGAATCAATAGACAATTCTGACAAAGAATGTAGTGAAAATTGTCAATGTAACGAATGTGTTACAGACAAAGATGTTAACTACTACAAATCTATAGTAGAAATGAATGGCTTATCAATTAACACTTTAACTCTTGATGAGAAAAAAGATATAATTGAAGCTTTGTTACGGGATAATATTAGTCCTGGAATAAAGAATAAAATTATTGATTTTATTGGTCAAGAAAAAGAGGATAATATTCCTATTCAAAGTCCTACAGAAGCTTATAATATGGCAGAAGTTCTCGCACGATATAAGAGTAGGCAAGTGAAACCTGTTACAATGCAGGATCTTCAGTCTGAAATAAAGACTTTAAAAATTGAGATTAAAAATTTGAAATCTCAAGATCAACAAATCCAGACTAGATTGGAAAAGCTTGAGCTAGAAAATATATCTAGACATTCAACAAAAACTGTTACTACTAGTAACTCTTCTGCTAGTTCTTCACACTCTCACATTCCAGAGGAGGAGAATTTAGTAGACGAACAACAACAACAACAAGAGGATGTTGTTAGGAATAATTTTCTGCAAAAAATGGATTTATTCATTACCCATAAATGGTATATAAAAATAAATATGCTTGTCAATAATGAATATTATTTGACAAATTTAATTGCACTTGTGGATAGTGGTGCAGATCTTAATTGTGTCAAAGAAGGAATCGTTCCTATTAAATATTATGAACGAACTATTCAGACACTTAGTGCTGCTAATAATAAGGCACTAACTACTCCTTACAAAATCACATATGTGAATATTTGTAAAAATGATATTTGTATTCCTGTACATCTAATGGTTGTAAAGGAAATATCTCAGCATGTTATTTTAGGAACTCCTTTCCTAGAAAAACTAATGCCAATTAATGAGATCACTAAAGAAGGAATTACAACTTGTTATAAAGGCAAAAGAATAATTCTTGAATTTATAACAAATCCCATTGTTAAAATACTTAACAATGTCAGTTTGAAAAAAAATCAAGTTAATTTCTTGAAAGAAGAACTTGCTCAGGTTACTATAACCCAGCAATTAAAACAATTTGAAGTTCAAAACAAAATTAAGCAAATTGAAGAAGACTTCAAATTACAAACTTGTAGTAATTTACCTAATGCCTTTTGGAATAGGAAACAACATATTGTTTCTCTACCCTATGAAGAATCTTTTAATGAAAAGGATATTCCTACTAAGGCAAGACCTTGTCAAATGAATCAAGAATATCTTGAGTTATGTAAAAAAGAAATCCAAGAATTGTTGGATAAAAAATTAATAAGAAAATCATACTCCCCATGGAGTTGTACAGCATTTTATGTTAATAATAATGCTGAAAAAGAAAGGGGTGTACCTAGACTTATAATCAATTATAAATCTTTAAATAAGGTTTTAAAATAGATTAGGTACCCAATCCCTAATAAAAGGGATTTACTAAATAGAATAGTGAAAGCTAGAATTTACTCTAAATTCGACCTGAAATCAGGTTATTGACAAATTCAAATTAATGAAAAGGATCGGTATAAAACAGCTTTTACTGTTCCTTTTGGTCATTATGAATGGAATGTAATACTATTTGGTCTGAAGAATGCTCCTTCAGAATTTCAAAATATTATGAATGAAATATTCATTCAGCATTCAAATTTTATATTATCTTACATTGATGATATATTAATCTTCTTTAATACTATTGAAGAACATTTTAAACATCTTAGTATGTTTAAACATTTAGCCATTAAAAATGGATTAGTAATTTCTGCCCCAAAAATGAAACTTTTCCAACAAGATATAAGGTTTTTGGGACATAATATTACTAATAATACCATACATCCAATAGATAGAAGTATTGAATTTGCTTCTAAATTTCCAGATAAAATAACTGATAATAAGCAGTTACAAAGATTTCTTGGTGCATTAAATTATGTATCAGAATTCTATAAAAATATTGCAAATGATACAAAAATTTTGTATCAAAGATTGAGAAAAAATCCTACTCTAACATATATATATATGTTAGAGTGTTTATATATATATATATATATATATATATATAGTGGTATATATGTATATAGGTGTGTGTGTGTGTGTGTATGTATGTGATTGTGTGTGTGGTCGTGTGTGTGTGTGAGTGAGAGGGGGGAGGCAGGCAGCAGCCCCGGCAGTGTGCAGCAGCTGTTGTGCATTGCACAGCAGATGCACAGCAGCAGCAAGCAGCAGCAGCTCAGCAGCAATGCAGCAGCAGCAAGGCAGCAGCTAGGCAGCAGTAGCAGCAGCTAATGCACAGCAGCAGCAACAGTACAAGTCGCAGTAGCAGCAGAGTAAGCAGCGAGGTAGCTAGTAGCGAGGGATAGGTTGATTTATGGATAGATAGATATAGATAAATAGATTAAATAAATAGTTAACTAGATAGATAGATATATATTAGATATCTAGATAGTTAGTTAGATAGATATGTAGATTAATAGATAGATAGTTAGATAGATTAGATAGATATATCTATAGATAGGTAGGTAATGGATAGATAGATAGTTATATCTATCTAGGTATAGATATATATGTACATATAGCTAGATAGGTATATATGTGCTAGATATGTATATATATAGGGATATGGGTATATAAGTATGTGTGTTGTAGATATCTATATATATATGAATATAGATACTTAGATATGTATAATATATGATAGATTTAGATATATTAGCCTAGATTATTAACTAGGAATATATCTAGGTGCTTAGTTAGCTAACTAAATAGCTAGTTAGAGGGGTATGAGAGAGATATCCCAATACCTTGAGATACCGAGGTATCTCAATACCTTGAGATATCCAAGGTATTGAGTTTCGAGCGGGGTTTTTGAGCAATAGCCTAGGAATAGTATTGGAGTTATTTTTATATGCTTATGTGTATATAATTATGTGTGCTAGCATAAGTTTTAGCGGGTTTAGGCGGGGTTCGTGGCCTAGGGCGAGGTATCGGATACCGAGGGTATCCCGGTATCTCGAGGAGGCGAGTTTGAGAGTTTTCTAGCTTAATGAGCTCGGTTTGACCAAGAATTTCAGGGGCACCCTAGTTTGACCTAGCTTTGACCATAATTGTCCCCGTTGACCGTAAAAGTCAATGTTTGACCTAGTTTTGACCTAGAGTTGACTTTTTGGACCCTCGGTTTACTTTTTGACCCAAATTTTACTGGTTTTACCCGTTCGACCTAGAATAGCCCTTGAAGCCTATTTTTAATTATTTTATTTCAGTTTAAATCCTTAGAACCCTGTTTAATTCTGTTTTTCGCAATAGGTTCTTGCGACACCGGTCCGGATCTCGATCCTCATCAGTTGCTCAGGACATCAGGAGAGTACCTACCTCTGATAGTTTCTATTTCATGATAGCGTTTATATCACCTATTCTAGAACTGTAATACTTGATTCTGACACATTGTTACACGAGCTGGTACTAGAGGATCCCGTCATGAGATCCTATCCCCCTTACCGTGTTCAGCGGGTACTCTATCACGTGTATTTCATCATGTGCTTCGGGTATTGATTCTTATGTGCTATCATGTGCTACCTCTGCTCTCGCCTTCGTGTACGTGAGCTATTATCATGTATGTAGCGTGTTGTGGTTGGATCCAAGAGTATTAGTGGGGGAGGGGAGTAGGAGTTGGTTATGTGATCAAAGCCAAACAGTATTCATGTGTATGTCGGTTATGCAACTCATGCATAACGGAGTTATCGTAGTATTTTTCATTTGCAACCTAAGCCGATCACATAACGAACTTGTGCTCAAGGCACTTAGCTAGTATTCATGTTTTCTCACATGTAGTTACCTTTTCCACTACTTGTATTGTTCTCCAGTTTAATTTGCAACTACTTATTCTGCTCCAGCATGTATTTATTTCCTGTGCATCTTGTATAATTTTCTATTGCTCGTCATATACACCTTACCATATTTTTGGAGTTGCTTTCAGAGTTATGTACTTTGCTCCAGTCCTGACTGGATATATTTTTTCCAGAGGATCCTGAGGATCATTGCCCGACGTTCTACGGGCCGGGTGTTGATAAGTGCTGTGACCCCGAGACTGAGGAGGAGTGCGCCGAGGAGACGCCTTTAGCGCCCTAGTTAGCTAGGTGGATTTCCTGGGTTGTTCCCAGTGGTTTATTTTGGATGATTGTACTTATTCTTTTGATGCTGTGAGATGTTGTAGCCTTGGACTGTATTTTGGATATTGTCTTGCTCTCTTTGGTTCTGTTTTTTTGTTCATATTATATCGTACTTTTATTCTTCCCCTAGTTATTATGATTGAGAGATTATATATATTGTGTGGTTGCCCTCCTTTTGGAGAGGATTATTCATATATATATTGTGTGGTTGCCCTCCTTTTGGAGAGGTTATTGTCAGATTTTTGTGAGTTATATAGATAGTTGGTTGACCTAGAACGGACCTTACAGCGTTCTACTGCCGATTCTGCAGCGTAGGCTGGACGTACCCACGACTCATGCCAAATTTTTTGGGGCGGATCGTGACACATTTTTGGTGGTGGCCATGCAGGTCTAGTTTTTAGGTTTACCTGCAATAGGATATAGGATATAGGCTGAGAGAGAGTGCTCAATCACAACTAGGTCCCTTCCTGATTCCTTTTACTATCTTAATTTTCCTAAAATTGTTTTCTTTTGCAATATTACTGTCCTTCTTTGATGATATCGTTTCTTGTACTGTATTGACTTCTTTTGATCTGTGTTCAGGATGCCTTCGAAGACCAGGTCTCAGCGCACCGTCCCAGCAGCTGCCACCGAGAGGTCTGCCACCTCTTGTCATGCTCGACTTTCGGCAGCCGCTACCACTCCACCCGCCACTCCTGCGGTTGAGGGAGCGTTTGTTTCTCTCGGAGATCCTCTTACGCCCATCGATCCGAGAGTCACCCCAGTTGTTCCGGTGGTACCTCCTCCACCACCGCCTGTACCAGTTGATGCCACGCAGTTGTTTGCGTTCTTCCGAGAGATGATGGACGCACATCACCGCCAGGTGGGCGTTATGAGGATGGGCATTGAGAATGCTCATCAGGTGGCTATGACAGCGGTGGACAGAGTGGCTCAGATTCAGCCACAGGCAGAGCAGGCTCAACATCCGAGGCCGGGCACTATTATCGACTTTCAGAGAATGCGGCCCAAGGAGTTCCGGGGTACAGAGGGGATCCTGTACGCCGACGACTGGATCGAGCACATCGAGGGCATCTTTCGGCTGGCGATGATCCCAACCAGCATGCAGATCGAGGCAGCGGGCAGCCAGATGTTCAACCTTGCCCTTACTTGATACCGCAAGGATACGCGAATAGCAGTACCGGGACTGACTTGGGAGGCTTTTAAGAAACTTTTTAAGGAGAAGTTCTTCCCGGATATGGCTCTTAGTGCTTTAGAGAGCCAGTTTGAGGTGCTCGTCCAGGGGAGTATGCTAGTGGATGAGTATACAGCAGAGTTCTGCCGTTTGGACAGATTTGTTGAGGGTTTGTTTGAGGCAGCGAAGGTGCAGAAGTTCCACAAGGGTTTGGTCATGGCGGTCAAGTCCTTGACTAGGAGTGACCGTGAGGCGACCTTCGAGCAGATTGTGAGCGACGCTCAGAGGGCTGAGGATGATTTGGAGCTGAAGACCAAGAGGAGCAGAGATGCTTCGGGAGCAGGCAGCAGTGCAGGCCCAGCCAAGAGGCCATTCCAGCAGACCCAGCAGCACCAGGGTCAGGGTCGTGCGCCTTTCCGGCAGGCGCCCCAGCAGCAGAGGCTGGGACAGCAGCAGGGCCAGAGGCAGCCCATTATTTGCCCTTTCTGTAAGACGCCAGGGCACGGATGGGACATATGCAGAAAGAGGCTGGGCTGATGTTTGTTGTGTGGCACAGCAGATCACCAGCTGAAGTATTTCCCTTCAGCACTTGCTCGTACAGCTCAGGGCGGAGGAGCCGCCCAGAGGGGACCAGCCAGAGCACCTGCAGCTCAGCAGAGAGGACAACCCTTGCAGACTCAGCAGCAGAGGTTGGCCCAGCACCAGCAGCAGCACCGAGGAGGACAGCAGGGGCGAGCTTTTGCCCTGACCGTAGACGAGGTCGAGCCCATTGGTGATGTGTTCTCAGGTTCTGTTCTTCTTGATTCCATTCCAGCACTTGCTTTATTTGATTTTGGGGCTTCCCATAGCTTTGTGTCTGTATCTTTTACTGTTAGACACCATCTTGTTGCTGAACCTTTAGCTAGACTCTGCAAGATCACGACCGGGGGTGGTATCATCCTAGTCAGTGATGTCTGCAGAGACCGGAGAGATACCTTGGGAGGCCGGGAGTTGAGTGTATGCCTACTCGTAATGTCACTTCCGAGCTACGATATTGTACTTGGGATGGATTGGTTGAGTATGCATTTTGCTAGTATAGATTATCATGGAGGCAGAGTTTTGTTTAATCCGCCGGGTGAGCCAGAGTTTCAGTTTGCCAGAGGAGCAGCGGAGCAGAGCGAGGGAGTCTTCTGCGGAGCCCTGGTGGTAGAGCCGAGGTTGCTACATCCACTGATAGAGGAGTACATGGATGTCTTTCCGGAGGAGTTGCTAGGGTTACCTCCGGACAGAGATGTGGAGTTCTCTATAGACTTGGTGCCAGGCGCGGAGTCGATATCCCAGCACGTCTATAGAGTCAGCAACAGTGAGCTGATAGAGTTGAAGAAGCAAGTGGATGAGCTTCAGGACAAAGGATTTATCAGATCTAGTTATTCTTCGTGGGGTACTCCGGTACTTTTTGTGCCAAAGAAGGATGGGTCGATACGGATGTGTATCGACTACAGGGCTCTGAACAACCTCACAATCAAGAACAAGTATCCGCCGCCGCGTATTGATGATCTTTTTGACCAGTTGAGCGAAGCGAGGGTGTTTTCCAGGATTGATCTGAGGACAGGCTACCACCAGGTGAAGGTCAGGAAGGAGGATATTCCGAAGACAGCTTTTCGGACCAGGTATGGACAGTATGAGTTCATGGTGATGCCGTTTGGGTTTACTAATGCCCCGGCAGTGTTCATGAATCTGATGAACAAGGTATTCCATCAGCATCTGGACAGGTTTGTGGTAGTATTTATAGATGATATCTTGGTGTATTCGAAGACCCCAGAGGAGCATAAGGAGCATCTGAGGATAGTGTTGGAGACTCTCAGGAAGGAGAAGCTTTATGGAAAGCTTTCGAAGTACGAGTTCTTCCTTGACAAGGTTGAATTTTTTGGTCATGTGGTGACTGGAGAGGGGATCTCGGTGGATCCGAGAAAGATCATGGGAGTTGAGGCATGGAATGCTCTGAGTTCAGTAGCCAAGGTCAGGAGTTTCCTGGGACTGGCAGGTTACTACAGAAGATTTATTCAGGATTTTTCCCGGATTGCAGAGCCGTTGTCCAGGCTGACCAGGAAGGACGTGGAGTTTGTTTGGTCAGAGGAGTGCTAGGTTGCCTTTGATGAGCTGAAGAGGAGGTTGACGATAGCTCCAGTGTTGATGTTGCCATCAGGTTCTGGAGGATTCACTATCTATAGTAATGCATCGGGGAAGGGACTGGGTTGTGTGTTACAGCAGAATAAGAGGGTGATTGCCTATGCTTCCAGGCAATTACGTCCTTATGAGAAGAACTACCCTACCCACGATTTGGAGTTGGCAGCGGTCATCTTTGCTCTGAAGTTGTGGAAACACTATTTATACGGAGAGCGTGTGAAGATCTTCACAGACCACAAGAGCTTGAAGTATGTGTTTACCCAAAAAGAGCTGAACATGAGGTAGAGGAGATGGTTGGAGTTGATGAAAGACTTTGACATATTATTGCAGTACCATCCAGGGAAGGCGAACGTAGTTGCGGATGCGTTGAGCAGGTATCCGGTAGCTATGTGCCTGACTACAGATCGTTATCTTCTGGCAGATCTAGAGAGCTTGGGCATTGAGGTGATAGTGCCTGGAGTTGAGATGCAGATATGGGGACTACAGATTCAGTCAGAGTTGGTAGACCAGATCAGGGCTACACAGTTTGAGGATGAGTCCCTGAGGAGCATCAGGGCGCAGGTTCAGATGGGATTATCAGATGACTTCACCATTGCTGATGATGGTTCATTGCGGCACGGTACCAGGTTGTGTGTGCCGAGTGGGTCGTTGCTCGAGGAGGTTCTTCAGGAGGCGCATCGATCCCAGTACTCTATGCATCCAGGTGCCAATAAGATGTATAGAGATCTGAGACAGCATGTACAGTGGTACGGGATGAAGTGGGAGGTAGCGCGCTTCGTATCCCGATGCTTAGTGTGCCAGCAGGTGAAGGCGGAGAGGCAGAGGCCAGAAGGTTTGCTCCAGCCGTTACCCATTCCGGAGTAGAAATGAGAGCATGTGACCATAGATTTTATTTCTGGACTTCCCCGTTCTCTAGGCGGGAAGGATATAATTTGGGTCATCGTGGACAGGTTGACCAAATCGGCCTACTTTCTACCATTCAAAATGGGTACGTCTACAGAGAGACTAGCAGAGATGTTTGTGCGCCAGATAGTCAGACTGCATGGAGTTCCTGTGAGCATAGTATCAGATCGGGACAGTCTCTTTACTTCATATTTTTGGAGGAGTCAGTAGGCTAGCTTGGGCACCCCGCTCAAGTTTAGTACTGCATATCACCCACAGACAGATGGTCAGTCAGAGAGGACCATTCAGACACTTGAGGACATGCTTCGCACTTGTATTCTGGATTTCAGAGGCTCTTGGGAGAATCACTTGCACTTGGTAGAGTTTGCTTACAACAACATCTACCAAGCCAGTATCGAGATGTCACCTTTCGAGGCATTGTATGGATGGAGGTGTCGCACTCCGTTATCATGGGATGATGTAGGCGAGAGAGATTTGATTGGCCCGAAGATGGTGGTTGATGCAGCGGAGAAGGTCAAGCTCATTAGAGATAGACTTCGGGTGGCGCAGGACAGGCAACGGCATTGGGCCGATAGCCACCGGAGATCTTTGAGTTTGAGGTATAGCTTAGAATCTAGATTTTGTTCTTGTATTTGCTTGTGATTGCTAGTTTTAGACTAAGTACAGAGACCTTGTTTGTGCTAGGTTGGAGATCTGGTGTTCCTGAGGATTTCTCCGACGCGGGGCACTATTCGCTTCGGTGGAGGCGGGAAGCTTAGCCCATGTTTCGTCGGACCCTTCCGTATTCTTGAGAGGTTTGGCGCCGTGGCGTATAGGATTGAGTTACCGCCTACGCTGGAGGGAGTTCATGATGTGTTCCATGTGTCGCAGTTGAGACGGTACATGGCGGAACCTAGTCACGTATTAGAACACTCGGAGATCATGGTGGGCCCTACTCTTAGCTATCCAGAGCAGCCGATGGAGATTCTGGATCGGCGGGAGAAGGTGTTGAGGAACCAGACTATTCCCTTAGTTCGCGTTGCGTGGAGGCATCACTCTCCAGATGAGTCGACCTGGAAGAGGTAGGATGGAATACGCGAGCGATACCCCTATCTTTTCGAGCCCTGAGGTATGGTTCTTTTCTTGCATTCCTGTCCTAGTTTCGTCTTTTAATTTCGAGGACGAAATTATTTTAAGGAGGGTAGGCTTGTCACTACCCGATTCTAGAAAATAGGGTTATTTTTTATTTTTATTTGGTAAATTATGTATTATATTTAATTAATTATATTTATTTTTAAATAGTGATTGCATTATTTTTATTTGATTATTTTAGGGTTTTGGCTAGCCTGGACCCATGTCAGACCCTAGTGGACCCATGTCTGACCCAACCCACACCCTTGTGAGACTTATTTTTGGGTTTTAGAATATTTATTATATTTTTAGTGGGTTGGTTGGAGAGATTCGGAGTTAGTTTGAGTGCTTTTGGAACCCGAAACCCAAACCAAATGAGAGGGGGGCATTTTAGGAATTTGGAGAATTATTGAAACCCTTATATTTCACCATGGCCGACCAAACCAGCCCATTCCCGTGAAACCAGCAGCCATTTCCCCCATTCTCTTCTTTTTCTTCTTCTCCACTACTTCTTTCTTCTTCCTTTCTTCTTCCAACTTCAAGTAAGTGCCCTATTCCTCTTCTTTATTCTTTTATTCTTCATGGTTGCTAACCCTAACCTTACATTTTCCCTAACCTAGGTGTGTAGAGCCTAGACTTGGTATGGAGGCTAGATTTGGAGGCTTGGAGCTTGAGGGAGGTGATTTCAAGTGGATTGGAGACTTTGGCCTTGGGATTCCAACTCCCAAGAGGTAAACCCTAAATTTTTCTTTGCTAATTACTTTTATGTAGTATAATTAGTGGTTTAGAACCTTCCTAGACCCTAAGCCTACCCGTAGGAGGAAGTTGGAACTAGTTTGGTTGAGTTTAGAGACTTTGACACTAGGTTTTGTGTCAATTTCGGGTGGAATCCAAAATTGGCCCAATTTTGGATGATGCCCTAGGTTAGACAGACCTAGGTAGACGTTGTCGGGTGTCTTGAGGGTGAGTACGTGTCTCCGTTCGGATACGGAAAGCCGTGTCGCGGAGAAACGGGCGTTTCGGGCGAATTTGGGGTTTTCGTCGTCGCCGATTCTAAGTGCGTGCGCATTTTTGCCACGGGCCTAGAATCGATGGGGTAGTATTTTTTTCTAGGATCTAGGCATCGTTTAGAACCCATGGGTAAATTTTGGGCCAATTTTGAGTTGGTTTGGTGTACGTTTCAGGAGGTTTTTCGAACCGCACACCGCGTGTTCGTCGAAATGACCGAACGGCCATTTCGACTTGGTTTCCTAGTTTCGGGCTTGTGCGCGCATTGGGTTAGCTTCGGGAAGTGTGTACTAGAGTTCTCGGATTATATTTTATATATTTATAGGTGTTTGTGCATGTCGGGACCGTTGGGCGTGCGTTGGAGAGTGTTGTGTGCGTGGTTGTGTGTAGTGTTGTGTTTGTGTTTAAGTTTGTCTATATATATATATATATATATATATATATATATATATATATATATATATTTGTATATGTGTCTCTCTCTCTCTCTCTCTATATATATATATATATATATATATATATATATAGGTATGTGTTTGTGTATCTATATTTGTGTGTGTATTTATATATCTATGTGTATATGTCTAGGTGTTTGTGTATATATATATATATATATATATATATATATATATATATATATATATATATATATATATATATATATATATATGTATAAGTGTGTGTGTGTGTGTGTGTGTGTGTGTGTGTGTATGCATATATATATATGTATAAGTGTGTGTGTGTGTGTATATGTATATATATATATATATATATTTATATGTATGTGTATATATATATATATAAATATGTGTGTTCATATATATAGATATGTGTATATACACTTATAAGTGTGTGTGTGTTTGTGTGTGTGTGTATTTATATACATAAGTGTTTCTGTGTGTGTTAGTATATATGTTAGTGTGTGTGTGTGTTAGAATATATATATATATATATATATATATATATATATATATATATATATGTTAGAGTGTGTATATATATATGTATGATTGTATATATATATATATAGTGGTATATATATATGTATATAGGGGTGTGTGTGTGTGTCTGTATGTGATTATGTGTGTGGTCGTGTGTGTGTGTGAGTGAGAGGGGGGAGGCAGGCAGCAGCCACGGCAGTGTGCAGCAGCTGCTGTGCACTGTACAGCAGCAACAAACAGCAGCAAGCAACAGCAGCTCAGCAGCAATGTAGCAGCAGCAGCAGCAGCTAGGCAGCAGCAGCAGCAGCTAATGCACAGCAGCAGCAGCAGTACAAGCCGCAGCCGCAGCAGCAGCAGGGTAAGCAGCGAGGTAGCTAGTAGCGAGGGATAGGTTGATTTATGGATAGATAGATATAGATAAATAGATTAGATAAATAGTTAACTAGATAGATAGATATATTAGATATCTAGATAGTTAGTTAGATAGATATGTAGATTAATAGATAGATAGTTAGATAGATTAGATAGATATATCTATAGATAGGTAGGTAATGGATAGATAGATAGTTATATCTATCTAGGTATAGATATATATGTACATATAGCTAGATAGGTATATATGTGCTAGATATGTATATATGTAGGGATATGGGTATATAAGTATGTGTGTTGTGGATATCTATATATATATGAATATAGATACTTAGATATGTATAATATATGATAGATATAGATATATTAGCCTAGATTATTAACTAGGAATATATCTAGGTGCTTAGTTAGCTAACTAAATAGCTAGTTAGAGGGGTATGAGAGAGATATCCCAGTGCCTTAAGATACCGAGGTATCTCAATACCTTGAGATATCCAAGGTATTGAGTTTCGAGCGGGGTTTTTGAGCAATAGCCTAGGAATAGTATTAGAGTGATTTTTATATGCTTATGTGTATATAATTACGTGTGCTAGCATAGGTTTTAGCGGGTTTAGGCGGGGTTCGTGGCCTAGGGCGAGGTATCGGATACCGAGGGTATCCCGGTATCTCGAGGAGGCGAGTTTGAGAGTTTTCTAGCTTAATGAGCTCGGTTTGACCAAGAATTTCAGGGGTACCCTAGTTTGACCTAGCTTTGACCATAATTGTCCCCGTTGACCGTAAAAGTCAATGTTTGACCTAGTTTTGACCTAGAGTTGACTTTTTGGACCCTGGGTTTACTTTTTGACCCGAATTTCACTAGTTTGACCCGTTCGACCTAGAATAGCCCTAGAAGCCTGTTTTTAATTATTTTATTTCAGTTTAAATCCTTAGAACCCTGTTTAATTCTATTTTTCATAATAGGTTCTTGCGACACCGGTCCGGATCTCGATCCTCATCAGTTGCTCAGGACATCAGGAGAGTACCTACCTCTGATAGTTTCCATTTCATGATAGCGTTTATATCACCTGTTCTAGAACTGTAATACTTAATTCTGATACATTGTTACACGAGCTGGTACTAGTGGATCCCGTCATGAGATCCTATCCCCCTTACCGTGTTCAGCGGGTACTCTATCACGTGTATTTCATCATGTGCTTCGGGTATTGATTCTTATGTGCTATCATGTGCTTCCTCTGCTCTCGCCTTCGTGTGCGTGAGCTATTATCATGTACGTAGCGTATTGTGGTTGGATCCAAGATTATTAGTGGGGGAGGGGAGTAGGAGTTGGTTATGTGATCAAAGCCAAACAGTATTCATGTGTATGTCGGTTATGCAACTCATGCATAACGGAGTTATCGTAGTATTTTTTATGTGCAACCTAAGCCGATCACATAACGAACTTGTGCTCAAGGCACTTAGCTAGTATTCATGTTTTCTCACATGTAGTTACCTTTTCCACTACTTGTATTGTTCTCCAGTTTACTTTACAGCTACTTATTTTGCTCCAGCTTGTATTTATTTCCTGTGCATCTTGTATAATTTTCTATTGCTCGTCATATACACCTTACCATATATTTGGAGTTGCTTTCAGAGTTATGTACTTCACTCCAGTCCTGACTGGGCATATTTTTTCCAGAGGATCCTGAGGATTATTGCCCGACGTTCTACGGGCCGGGTGTTTACGAGTGCTGTGACCCCGAGACTGAGGAGGAATGCGCCGAGGAGACGCCGTTAGCGCCCTAGTTAGCTAGGTAGGTTTCCTGGGTTGTTCCTAGTGGTTTATTTTGGATGATTGTACTTATTCTTTTGATGCTATGAGATGTTGTAGCCTTTGACTGTATTTTGGAAATTGTCTTGCTCTCTTTGGTTCGGTTTCTTTGTTCATATTATATCGTGCTTTTATTCTTCTCCTAGTTATTGTGATTGAGAGATTATATATATTGCGTGGTTGCCCTCATTTTGGAGAGGATTATTCATATATATATATTGCGTGGTTGCCTTCCTTTTGGAGAGGTTATTGTCAGATTTTTGTGAGTTATATAGATAGTTGGTTGACCTAGAACGGACCTTACAGCGTTCTACCGCCGATTCTACGGCGTAGGCTGGACGTACCCACTACTCATGCCCGATTTTTCGAGTGTGGGTCATGACAGGATGGCCGTACTGGTGGAGGGTTCTGTCGAGACGAGGCCGACGGGGGAGGTGACTGGCCAGATCGAGCTCGAGTGGAGGATGATAGCACTGGTGGTAGTGGTTGCACAGTTGGGAAGGGAGGTGGTGGAATAAAGGTAAAACCGGAGGAAGGAGGACCATAGCAGCCTGGGGAGAATGGCCGGGGGATCGGCCGGAGTATAGGATGGCTCGGGGTCGGGGCTTGCAGAGGAGGAGCAGCAGGGATAGGTGGTTCTGGAGCTGGTGGTGGTGGTTATAGAGGAGGGTGGTGATGCCGGAGTGCACTGGCCGGACGGCTTCAGGCGGAGCGGTGGATGAGCAGAGGATCTCGGGCTGAGGATGGAGAGCAGCGGGAAGAGGGAGGTTGCAGCGACCGGAGTCGGCTGGCCGGGAGCTGCAGAGTCGGGATTGACCGGGACAGCAGCTGTGGTGGGGAAGACTCGGCGTAGGGAGGAGGGGAAGCTTCGCCGGGGTCGGCTCGAGTGAGGCAGAGTGAGCTGGGTCATGCCGGAGCAGCAGGCCGGGGGTGCCTAATAAACAGTGTACAGTGGTGCGTGGTTCCCCCCTTCCAAGTTTTGAAAAAACAAAGGAAAGAAGAAGAAGGGAAGAAGAAGAAGAAGAGAAGAAGAAGAAAAGGGAAGAAGAAAGGAGAAAATAAAAAGCATGCGGTTGGGGGCTTGTAAGGAGGTGGGGGCTTCCCTAGGTTTGGGGATTAGGGCTTCCTTGGGAAGGGTGCCTTGAGGGGACATTAAATAGGATGGTGTGTGTGGAAATGAAGGGTGATGATGCACTCATTTAGTGGATGGTCAAGATTTGACCTGGAGGGATTTCTTCATGTGTGGATGGGTTGTTGACAAGTCAAATTATTAGGGCTTCTCCATTGGGTTGAACCAATGGGGTGTTGACACCTTATGCAATATTTGCAAATTAGCCCTCCCCTTAAATTGGGTATTTGTACTGACACATAAAATGATAAAAATTTGGTGGGCAATTCGGTGTTTGGCATTTTGTAGGGTGAGGGAGTGTTGTGTGTTTTGTATGGGTTTAATTAGTAGGGTACTGGAATTAAATCGGGATTAACGGAATCAGTCAAAATAGTATCCCCAATTTAATTAGAAATAAATGCAAGTTGTGTTCTAAAATTAATTAGGAGTACATGGGGCCAAATTTAGGTCGGGTCACAAATACCATTAGTGAAGAAAACTCAGAACATAATACTACCCTAATTTGGGTTGCACAAAAAATGGGTCAATATTTGCCTCTAATTTCGATTGGAACGCACAACGATACAAAATTGGAATTTAGTCAGAAATTAAATAAACGTCCGTGACGAATATTATGCGGCTAAAATGGAGCACAAGAGAGCATGATTATGAGTTGCAAAAAGGTCAGAATGGAAGGCAGGCAGGTCCAGGGCAAGGTTATGAAATTTGTTGGAAGGCAAAAGCCAGGGTAGCGATCCAAATATCAAAGCAACGACTATGCGCAACAATTAAATAAATTACGGTAATTAATTAATACCTCCAACAATTAAATTCTAAAATAAAATAATTAAATACATAATCCCATAATTCGATCAGGTGTTCGTCTAGTGGGCTTCTAGGTCAAGTCTACCAGCTCAAACATTAATGAACACTGTATATAATAATATATTTAAATACACATATCATGAAATCATTTAATATAAATATCATAATATTAATAGATAAAAAGTTGAAAATACTCCTGTTTTTGGAATGTGGTAGTGACAAGTCTACCCTCCTTAAAAGAATTTTGTCCTCGAAATTTAAAATCCTCATAGTAGTGTTTATTCATTATATTATTTTCCATCAATAGTTAAATTCACCAACCCTCATAATCATGGAATAATACACCTTGTCATTTCACAATTTTCAAAATTTTTGAAATTATTGTATTCCTGAAAAATCCTCGAAATAAAATCAGTTTCCATTTTCCTCACAATTTCCTCTAAATTTTTTTTTAAGTTAAAAAATTTAATACTCGAAATTTAATATCTACTCCTCAAATTTAATTTCAATCAATGCATATATACAAAATTGAAACCTCGTCCCAAAAAGTTTGAATTCAAAAACTAATCCACCAATGATCATATTCATTGGTTTCCTTTTTCCTCAAAATACTCGACAACGCGATACCTATGGATTCTTCAAATGCAACGTCCCTAATAAAAATTTTAAAATTCATAACTTGCAGTCAATTAAATATAATGATAATCTCCTTAATTTTTTTAAAATTTTAATAATAATTTATACCATAACCAATAAATCATCGATTCTACCATATTAAATTCTTAATCTCTCATTTAAATTAAGGCTTATCCTCAAAGTTTAAGCATCATGTTTCTCCTTGTCAAGTTATAACTTCTTCATAAATCTACTATGGTTAAACCCCAATAATCATGGTCTAAGAAAATTCTACCTACAGCCATGCAATCTAAGAAAATATGTACGATCATGTATCCTTTGTCATGGTATTGCAGTCTCTGCCAGGGTGTACTACTAACTATATTCTAACAAGGAAATCATGAATAGAACTACGGTACTAAGGAATCAATCAATCAATCAAATAGAGAGGAACATAAGGAAGGAAAGAACAGACCTGCTAACACATTACCTGCAATATCGGTCTCCTCGACCGTCATCACAAATGCCCCACCCTGTTGGGGTGGTTCCCTTTACGGGTGCTAAGAAATATACGGTTCCACAGGTAGCCTAACTGGATCTCTATAATTTGGAGCTGTACGCTAAGCTAGAGGGCAATCCCTCATTCGGTGTCCTGTATCACCACAGCGCAAACAAAGCCCTAGCCTCAATCTACAGCTCTTCCAAAGGTGACCTGGCTTCTTACAGAAATGACAAGTCTGTTGTGTCCCTCTCGGAGGCTGCTGTCGATCCTGCTGAACACGAACTGGTGCATGATACTACTGTTGATACTGAAATGCCCATGGCTGTCGCTGAATATGAACTGGTGCCTGGTACTGCTGTTAATACTGAAATATCCTCGGCTACTGCTGGCCAGGATACTGCTGGGCAACTCTCTCAACTGCCTGTAGTGCCATTTGGTAAGCGTTCTCCATGCTCACTCTCATTAATTCAGTCTTTGCCTGGTGCGCTTCTGCTTGCACCCTCAGAGCCTCAGCTTGAACTCGCTGAGCGTCTGTCGTCACTCTCTGGGCATCTACCATGTCCTGGATTGAGGTAAACATCTGTGCCCCGTCAATAGGCACACTTCCGGAAAACAAAGTCGGAGGAGGAGGAAGGTTGTCCGTCACAACAGCGACAATCCTCTGAATAGGTGGGGGAGGAGGATCCCCGAAAAGTGCAGATACTCCCATATGCATCGAAGATGTAGGAGGAACTACGGCTGTATGTCCATCAGGTGGAGAGGTGGCAGACCCCTCTAAAGCTGATGCTTTCACTCTCATAGATCGTGTCTTCGGCGACATCCTGAAGACAGACCCAAAAGAATCAATTAAGGCAATAAATGCGATATCATCAACGAAGGACAGTAAAGTTCTAAAGAAGCAACATTCAGAAGGAATAAGGATAACAAGATAAATAGATTGGAATTGCATAGGTCAATGATGCATCCAAGGTTGATGCCTCTAACCCCTTTAGATACCACAGTTCTACTACAAGCACACTCACTGCTAGCTTCCTTACCTACTACAATTGTTCATACTAGTTGTTCTTATCACTCAAGTGCACACCAAGTGCAACACAACACACTAAGTACTGTTCTTCCTAATACAACTGATAGACATCCAAAGTCTGTTTGCAGTGCCATCTCAATCATGCTCAAGTTAACAGATCCTTACGTATGCACTTCATCCACTCATATATTAATATATATTTCTTACCCACCATAAAAAAAATTATCCTCATAATAGAATCCTCAAAACTAACTCCTCAAACAATTTAAAGTAAAATGCATATACTTTCCTCAAGGTCAAATATTCAAATGCTGAAACGAAAATTTAATCACTTCTAAAATCTTTATAGCCTTGTCCATGTTTATTGAATCAAATTGAGTCCTCAACATTTTAATAACATAAAATCTCAACTCCTTAAAAATTCTTAAAAATTATAATTCATTCCCACTCTTCAAACGATAAAATTGAATCCACAAGTATACATATAAATACTCACAGTCTCTAATACTCAAGGTGCACAATAATACACTAATTATTTATAACCTCAACTGTGTACGAAAATTGTACTGCCCGAATTATTTGCACTATTACTTCCAAATGATTATCATTATTGATACTCTTTCTCCTCTATCTATAGTGCCAATACTAACTATAACACAACTATCATAGAACTATTGCTACAAGGCACTACGCTATGGGTTAACTCCAGATTAATGCCTACTGCTCACATGTCCAACTAGGAAACACTTACAACCCACAAACAACACTCAGTCAATACTAATACTCAAGTCACAGACATAATTACAAGTCACTAATCATCAAACTTAACAAGGAGTCCTCAAGGAAAGTTGAGGACTGAAGGTATTCTATTGCTAGCAACAAGGAAACGATGGAATAAAGTCCTGTAATGACAGAAAATAAGTATTGAGATGAGACTTTAAGAACCAATTTAAGATATAACCTGATAATCATACACGTCTGTCAGAAATCATAACACTTAGAATCCTCGCCATGCTAGTGAGCATAGGTGCGATAAACGACAGGTTCCGTAACTAAGGTATGCAACCCTATAATCATGTCATCTAGAATCTTCACCACGCCAACCGGTATGGCTGCGAGAGGCTCTAAATTTTATAACTAAAGTATGTACATCCAAGTCAGGTTCCTACGTTCTTGTAAACCCCCTGATTTTTCAAAAAAATTAAACTGAATTTTTCAGAATTTTTTAGGATTTTTCGGGAATTTTTGCTAATTAAAAACCAGGGTATTTTGGCATTAAGTAAAATTAAATATTTTTAAAATATATTAAAATATTATGAAAATAATATTTTTGGGTGTAAAATAAAATATTGGACTTAGGGTAATTTTCTTGGAATTTATTGGACCTCGAAAACATTTTTAAAAGCCCAAAAACTATTTATTTAAATAAATAAAATAAACCCAAAATTGAACCGGGTTGAACCGGGTTCAAACCGGGCTGAACCCGGTCCAACCGAACCGGACCGGCCCGCTCAGCTAACGGGTCGGGCCGGGCCTGCCCAAACCCGCCCCGCCTCCGACCCGAAACCCGAAGAACCCCTCTCCCCTGACCCGTTCCTTCTCCGCATCCCCCGCCGGCGGCTCCGACTACGTCGCCGGAGCCCGCGCCTGACCTGCCCACGACCTCGCGGCCACGTCGCCCACTCCGCCCCCCTCCCTCGGCCTCCCCGACCTCGCCCACCACCTATAAAACCCCTCCCTCTTCCTCTCCGGCCACACCCTCCACTGCCCGGAGTCCCCGCCCCGACACTGCAGCCCCGGCGCCACCCCCGCGAGGCCGCCCAGCAGCCGCCGGTGACATCCTCTCCTTCCTCCCCGCAGAGACCCAGAACCAGACCCCGAGCCCCTCCAGCCGCCGTGCCCGCGCCGCCGCCTCCGCCCAGCCTCGTCGGTGCCGCCCCAGCCTCCTCCGGCCGGCCTCCCCCAACGCAGCGCCGCCCAGCTCCGGCCGCCGCCCAGTTTCCCAAACCCTAACCTAAGGTCGCGCCGACACTTCGTGTCGTGTCAGACACGAGAAAAGTCAGTTTTTCAAGCCCTGTTCAGGTACCTGTTTCTCTCTCCTCGCTATCCCATTTTCGATTTCGTCTATTGCATCACGAACCCTGCGTGACCCTCTCGGTGCCCGTGCAACCCGCTCGGTGCATCGCGTCCTATGGCGATCGCGAACCGCGATCCAAAAATAGGAAAATTAACACCCCGTTTCACCCCGGAACTGAGTACGCCCCGCCAAATGGGACGACTTGGTCACGTGCGGTCTTTACCGATACGTGCGCGCCGTTGATACGGACGTACGGGTTTTCGCAGAAGTTGATTTGGATGTGCGTGCACACCGGAATTAATGCGTATCCGCGGACACCGCCCCGTATCTGACCTTTCTGGTTCTCGCTGTAACTTAGTGTACACATGTCGGATCGAGACAAAACTTGCACCATCGGACTCGTAGCAATACGCTGGTCCTGTGAGCCAAGTTTGGTTCAATTCTGAGAACGTTAATAAAATCGTGTGTCGTGGGCCCCACAGGCTCCACTTGACGGGCGATTTTGAGAACGGCTCATCGAAATCCAATTCTGGAAGTTCCGTTGAGTTCGTATCATCGTTCCTGACCTGTTGACACTAAGTTGGATGAATTTGGAGACCTTTGACCCTGACACGATTTTTGGTGCAAAGCGGCCCACATTTGGACCCCGTTTTGCCCTGAAATGTCATTTTTGCCCCTGTGTCCAAATTGGACTCAAGGACAGGCGTTTCTAGCTGATTGATATTTTTTGGATCTGATGGTGATGTCTATTTCAACAACCGGAGTGCCGCTTGCAAATCCCGCTATTGCCAGAGCTACAATTGGAGCCGGAACACCAGGCAAGTGTACCTTGCCAAAACTTGCAGTTCTTGTTACTTATTCCCTTGGCATATATATATATATATATACTGTTGTGCATGATTAACCCTAGGGCCGTGTGACTTGCTGAGCGTCCGATTAATAGTCGGGTGCCAACACCGTACGCGGGGTTGTGCAACGTTATCTAGAGATGGATATCGTGATATTTACATGCTCGTACTTGCCATATCAAGTACATTATACCCAGGACACCTGACACAGATCATGAGAAAAGAATATTCCTGAAATATTCAAGGTGGTTCTATATAGGATACAGATTTCATGACTTGGACATTATTTTCTTAGATCTTAATATATGACTTGTTGCATTAGTTTTTATCCTGCGTGTCATGGACATGAGACGTGAGATTACATTGGGTGAGAAGAGATTTACCATACAAAAGGCTGATTATATATATATATATATATATATATATATATATATATATATATTACTTTACTTGAAGTGCCTTAGTCTCTGGCAACAGAACTATGGTACCTTACTGGCCCTTCGAGAAAATACTGCTATAGGTTTCATCGACACTGATCCTGTAGTAGTCTCAGCCCGAGTATGACTAAAACTCTCAACTTGCATTTCACATAGATGGTTATATAGTTTACCCTATTTATTTTATTTACTATTACATACATTTTGGCTTGTATCTTCTGTACCTTGTTACGTCCCTCTGAGGACCTGGTCCCTTGTCAGTTTTGCAGCATAGACCGCTGTTGTAAACCCCCTGAATTTTTAAAATTATTAAATCTTGGATTTTTCCAATTTTCTGAAATTTTCTGGGAATTTTCTGAAATTAAAATCAAGGTTCTTAATTATTAAATGATTTTTAATTGTTAATAAATAATATTAAAATATCATGGAAATAACATTTTTGGGTATAAAATGAAAAACTAGACTTAGGGTAATTTTTCTGGATTTTTTTGGGCCTCAGACCTATTTTTAAATGCCTAAAAACTATTTTAATTAATTAATTATTTAATTTACTGATTTTTATTATTAATTATATTTATTATTATTATTAATATTTTAAAAAAAAATTTGGCCCGGCCCAGTGGGCCGGAGCCCAGCCCAGCCGTTCCCTTGCGGGTCGGGCGGGTCTGCCCGGAGACCCGACCCGCCAACCCGCCTACCCGTTCCCTCTTCTCCTCTAATCGCGTCCCCGGCCACCGCGTCCACCGCCGCCCTCCGCGCGCAGCGCCGCCCGCTCCGCGCCCACTCCCCGCGTCCTCCGCGCCACGTCCCCCTCACCCTCCGCCCTTCCCGGCTGACCCCCACGCCCTCTCCGCCTATATAAACCCCCCCTCCTCCTCGACAGCCTCCGTCCACCGCCAACGACAACCCGCCGCCTTGCCCCCGACCTCGCCGCTGCCCAGCCACCCTGCCACCGCCGTCGTCGTCGCCTCCAGCCCTCCTTCCTCCGCCCCTCGTCGACACAGCAGCGGCAGCAACTCCGGCAACAGCAGCCAACGCCTCCGCCTCCGACCCTGCGCCACCGCGCCGCCTCCGTCGCGTGCCCACTGCCCCGGCCAGCCGCTCCCCGCCCCAGCGCCGCCTCAGCGCCGCCCCGAGTCCGCCGGAGTCGGCTGATTCCAGAAATCCCTAACCCTAAATCAAAATTCCTGTGTCCGACACGAGTCAGACACGACTCGACCCTGATTTTCGGGTCCCCTTCAGGTGCGTGTAACTTTTTATTCGTAGCTCCGTTTTCAATTTTGCAAATTGCGTTGTGAAGCCTGTATGACCCTCTCGGTGCCCGGATAAACCGTTCGGGGCATCGAGTCCTGTGGTGATCGCACACCGCGATCCAAAAACAGGAAAAAATAGACCATATTTCACCCCGGAACTGAGTGTGCCCCGCCAAACGGGATGACTTGGTCACGTGCGGTCTTCGCAGATACGTGCGCGTCATCGATACGGACGTGTGAGAATTCACGAAAGCTGATTCGGGTGTGCGTTCACACCGAAATCAACGCGTATCCGCAGACATTGCCCCGTATTCGACTTTTCTGCAATTTACCCTAACTTCTTGTACACTCATCGGATCGAGACGAAACTTGCGCCATCGAACTCGTAGTGATACGCTGGTCCTGTGGGTCAAGTTTGGTTCGATTCTGAGAACGTTGACGAAATCGCGTGTCATGGGCCCCACAGGCCCCGCTCGACGGGCGATTTTGTGTTCGGCTCATCAGAATCCAAATCTGGAAGTTCCGTTGGGTTCGTATCAGCGTTCCTGACCTGTTGACACTAAGTTTGGTGAATTTGGAGATCGTTGACCCGGACACGTTTTTCGGTGCAAAGCGGGCCCACCGGCGGACCCCGTTTTGACCCGAAACTGTCGTTTTGCCCTTGTCTCCAAATTGGACCCAAGGACAGGCATTTCTAGCTATTTGACATCTTCTGAGCGTGATGGTAATATCTATTTCAGCTTTTGGACTCATCTCTGGAAATTTCCCCAAGAGCAATTAATCAGATCCAAACAACATGCAAGTACCTGCACTTCAAGTTAAATCTTTATATTGTGATAATTAATTTCCCTGCTTTACTAGTACCCTTGATGATTACACCTAGTATTAGGAATACTGGATTTCATGTCTTGAATATTAGAGTTCTGTCTTGTTTTTCATGTCGGGTGGGAGAATACTAGAAGGCATGTAGTTTACCCTTCCCCTTGTCATATTTAATAGCTGTTGGTACGCGACTGTACCTCAGCTGGATCTCAATTTTCCCTATTTAATAGCCGTTTATGACGGTCAGATTAGCCTTATAAACCCCTACATGCCAACTATGTATTCTAAAACAAACACAAATTCACACAGATAGTTTCTGGTCTTGTTATATTTCTTGCTGACTGTTATAGTTTTATTTCCTGTCTCATTTATTTCTGTTTTCTCATATTCCTGTTTACAGCTTTAACTCTGATATATTGATGTTCTTTTATGCAGTTTCTCAACATGATACTCAATTTAATTGTCATAAATATTTAGTTTAATCTTGTTGTGCACTGTGTACTTTGATCCTTTCCTGACTGGATCTGTTGATTTAGGCGATGATGAGGACCTTGCCCCTACATATTAGGGTACAGATGATACCTATGAGGAGCCAGAACCCACCCAGGAGACCCCTGCTACAGAGTAGATAGCAGTAGCTACTTTCATTTATTTGCTCTTTATCTTAGTAATCGGGTTTGTCCCCGATTTTATTCTGATTTATGTACTAAACATTTGAATCTGTTGTCGCATTTATTTCAATTGCAATCTTAAGTATCTGTTTCCCTTTATTATCTTGCCTATGCTATTTGTGAATGAGCTAGTTTAGTTAAGTGTGGATTTGACCTAGACAGCGTACTACCGCCGACTCTGCGGCGTAGGCTGGACGTACCCACGCACTCGTGCCCGAATTTTCGGGTGCGGGTCGTGACACGTTTTTATGGTGGCCCATGCAGGTCTTATCCTTAAATAGGGTAATACCCTAGAACAGGGTATGGAATAAGATTGAGGATTCTAGGAAAAGCTCATTCATAATATAGGGTCCTTAATTCAATTCTTGATATCATTTCTGCTCAATTTTCCTATCGCCCTTGATTTCCAAGTAATCTATTCTGATCTTACTATACCTTAATCTTTCAGAATGGTCCAGACAAGGAACACAGTAGGAGGCACATCAGAACCAGCTGAGCAGAATGTGCCCGAGACTCTTGCACTCCCGCCGCCTCCATCTGTTCCGGCAGTTACTCTAGATGGGGCACAGCTACTTGGAGTGTTCCAGGGACTGGTGGAATCCCAGAAAGAACATAATGCACTTCTGCGGACCAACCTCTCAGAAGCTCTTAGGTCCCAGGAGTCGCCACTCAAGAGGCCAGGGAGTGCCAAAGACTTCAAGAATCTTAGGCCCCTGGAATTCTACGGAACTGAGGGCATTCTCTATGCCGATGAGTGGATAGAGAATGTCGAGAGACTCTTGAAGACTGCTCGGGTTCCTGATGATCTCAAAGTGGAATCCGCAAGCCTGCAACTGTTCGACGTAGCTCGAACCTGGTTCAGAGATGAACTCCAACTATCTGCTCCTGACCTCACCTGAGAGGACTTCAAGAGGCTATTCAAGGAGAAATTCTACCCCGAAGTGGCTCGGGAAGCTCTCGAAAGCCAATTCGAGAGACTGGAACAAGGTAACCTATTTGTTGATGAGTATACTGCTGAATTTAGCAGGTTGAGCCACTTTACGGAGTACATGGTTCGTACCCCGGAGGACAGAGCCCGTAGATTCAAGAAGGGGCTGTCTCCGGATATTCGCCTTGCTATCACCACCAGCCGAGCTCGCACCTATGAGGAAATCCTGAGCGTGGCACAAGGCGTTGAGAGAGACATGGGGCATAAACTAAAGCGAGAGAGAGATACCGGAAATACGGGACCCAACAAACGCCCTTTTCAACAGCAACAACAGCAGAGGGCCCCGCAGCAAACTCAGCGTCCTCTCCCTCGAGCTCCAGCACCCCAATACCAGGCTCAAGGACAGAACCAACAAGCTGCTGCTTGTAACTTTTGCCAAAAACCAGGTTATACTTGGCAAGTCTGCAGGAAGAGGCTAGGTGCCTGCCTCTACTGCGGCTCAGCAGCGCATCAAATGAGGGACTGTCCTGCTGCTCAAGGACGCACCGCTGCACCAAAGGCTCCAGTCCAGGCCAGGGCCCCAGCAGCACAGCAGAGGGGACCCCCACTTCCAACTCAACAACAACGTTTTGCTCAGCACCAACAGCAGCAACAGAGGGGTGCAACGCAGCAAGGCCGTGCTTATGCAATGACTCTGGAAGAAGCTGAAGCCACAGCAGACGTGATCACAGGTTCTGTGCTTATAAATTTAATACCAGCCATTACTTTATTTGATTCTGGAGCTTCACATTCATTCATGTCAGTAGATTTCCTTATGAAGCATAGCTTAATTACTAAACCCCTTAGGAATTATTATAAGATCATTACCGGTGGAGGAATTATCCCGGTTAGTGATGCCTGTAACAATTGTCCTTTTATATTATGTGGAAGAGAACTGTATGCTAGGCTACTTGTAATGCCAGTTCCCAGTTTTGATATTATACTGGGTATGGATTGGTTGAGTCAACATCATGCCACTATAGACTGCCACAGAGGTAGTGTAATCTTCAGGCCCCCTGACAAGCCAGAATTTGAATTTGCTAGAGGTTCTAGAGAAATGGGTAATAACAAAATTTGTGGAGCCCTAGTAACAGAAGAATTGCCACTATCCATCATCTCTGAATACCTTGATGTCTTCCCTGAGGATCTCCCAGGCTTACCCCCAGACCGAGAAGTTGAATTCTCTATTGACTTAGTGCCGGAAGTAGCACCAGTATCTCAAAATCCCTACAGAATCAACAAGAAGGAGATAATAGAACTAAATGAGCAAATCAAAGAGCTAGAAGACAAATGCTTCATTAAGTCTAGTGTCTCACCCTGGGGAGCTCCAGTATTATTTGTGCCCAAGAAGGACGGAACATCCCGAATGTGTATTGACTATAGGGCCTTAAATGCCTTAACAATTAAGAATAAGTATCCCCTGCCCAGGATAGATGACTTATTTGATCAGTTGAGTGGAGCTCGGATATTTTCAAAGATTGATTTGAGGTCTGGTTACCACCAAGTAAGGGTGAGAAAGGAAGACATCCCTAAAACTGCTTTCAATACCCGGAACAGACACTACGAATTCTTAGTAATGCCGTTCGGGTTGACGAATGCTCCAGCAGTTTTTATGAACTTGATGAACAGAGTCTTTCAGCAATATCTAGACAAATTTGTAGTGGTCTTTATTGATGATATTTTGATCTACTCCAAGACCCCCGAAGAACATGAAGAACATTTGAGGCTAGCATTGGAGACTTTGAGGAAGGAAAAAGTTTATGGAAAATTATCTAAATGTGCATTCTTCCTAGACCAAGTAGAATTCTTGGGACATGTTGTGACTGGAGATGGAATAGCAGTAGATCCTAAGAAGATAGCGGCAGTAGAATCCTAGCCCACTCCAGACTCGGTAGCAGAAATTAGAAGTTTACTGGGACTAGCTGGCTACTATCGGAAGTTTGTGAAGGACTTTGCTAGAATTGCTGAACCCATGACAAAACTAACAAGGAAGGATGAAGAGTTCACCTGGACTGATGAATGTCAGCATGCTTTTGAGGAATTGAAGAAAAGGCTGACTACTGCCCCTATTCTGACCTTACCTTCTGGAACCGGAGGTTTCGCTATTTATAGTGATGCTTCTGGAAAAGGTCTAGGTTGTGTATTGGAGCAGAACAAGAAGGTAATAGCATATGCCTCTAGACAGCTTCGACCTCACGAAAAGATCTATCCAACTCATGATTTAGAATTGGCAGCTGTCATTTTTGCTCTTAAGCTATGGAAGCATTATCTTTATGGAGAAAGGGTGGAAATATTTACGGACCATAAAAGTCTAAAATATATCTTCACTCAGAAGGAGCTGAACATGAGGCAAAGAAGGTGGCTGGAACTAATGAAAGACTTTGATATCACCCTTCAATATCACCCTGGGAAGGCCAATGTAGTTGCTGATGCTCTAAGCAGATATCCTATGGCGATGTACTTGACTATGGACCGACACTTGCTCGAGGACCTGGAAAGTTTAGGTATTGAGGTAATTATCCCAGGAAAAGAAGGCCAAATGATGAACTTGCAGATTCAGTCTACTTTAATAGACAAGATCAAAGAGACTCAGTTTCAAGACGAAGGCCTGCGAAGCCTTCGAGGTCAAGTGCAAGCTGGATTAGTGGAAGATTTCAGAATTCACGAAGATGGATCACTGAGGCATGGCGATAGATTATGTGTACCTCAAGGAGACATAAGGGAAGAAATTATGCAAGAGGCGCACAGATCACAATACTCTATACATCCAGGAGCCAACAAGATGTACAAGGACCTGAGGACGCATGTTTGGTGGCATGGCATGAAAAGAGAAGTAGCCAGGTTCGTATCTCGTTGTTTAGTGTGCCAACAAGTCAAGACAGAAAGACAAAGACCTGGAGGATTACTTTAACCACTACCCATTCCGGAGTGGAAGTGGGAACATATCACAATGGATTTTGTTTCCGGACTTCCAAGGACACCTAGTGGAAAGGATACAATTTGGGTGATAGTAGATAGACTGACCAAGTCTGCACATTTTCTATCCTTCAAAGTAGGGCTATCTACAGAGAAGCTGGCAGATTTATATATCAGATACATTGTCAGGTTGCATGGAGTTCCAGTAAGTATTATCTCCGACCGAGATTCAAGATTCGCCTCTCACTTCTGGAAGAGCTTACAAGCCAGCTTGGGGACTCAACTCAAATTCAGCACAGCTTATCATCCCCAAACCGATGGACAATCGGAACGTACAATCCAGACACTTGAAGATATGCTTCGTACATGTGTTCTAGATTTTGGAGGATCCTGGGAAGACTATCTACATCTTGTGGAGTTCTCTTATAATAACAGTTACCAAGCAAGTATTGAAATGACTCCATTTGAAGTTCTGTATGGACGAAGATGTCGTACCCCGCTATCATGGGATGACGTTGGAGAAAGAGCCTTACTGGGACCTGAGATAGTGATCGATTCAGCTGAGAAGGTAAAGCAAATAAGGGAAAGACTTCGAGTGGCTCAAGACAGGCAACGACATTGGGCAAATAGCCACCGAAGGCCCTTAGAATTTGAGGTAATTAAATTTATGAATTCAAGTCAATTTAAACATTTTGATTCTGGGACTAAGACTTGATTATAACTTTATTAAAGGTTGGAGAGCTGGTATTCTTGAAGATTTCCCCGACACGTGGCACCATTAGGTTCGGAAGGAGTGGAAAACTCAGCCCAAGATTTATTGGACCTTTTGGCATTCAGGAGAAAATCGGAGAAGTGGCATACCGACTGGCATTGCTACCCTCTCTGGATGGAGTCCATAACGTCTTTCACGTATCGCAGCTGAGAAAGTACGTGTCAGACCCCAGCCATATTTTGGATCACTTAGAGCTCGAAGTAGGCCCAAGTTTGACTTACCAAGAGCAGCCCATGGAGATACTGGATCGATCGGAGAAAGTTCTACGGAACCAGGTCATTTCCCTGGTTCGCGTAGCTTGGAAGCACCATTCTCCCGGCGAATCCACCTGGGAGCGAGAAGACGAGATTAGAGAACGCTACCCCTATCTTTTTGAACCCGGAGGTATATTTTAATTCCCGGCCTTTCCTTTCGTCCCATTGTTATTCTTAAATTTTGAGGACGAAATTTTTATAAGTTGGGTAGGTTGTAAACCCCCTGAATTTTTAAAATTATTAAATCTTAGATTTTTCCAATTTTCTGGAATTTTATGGGAATTTTCTGAAATTAAAATCAAGGTTCTTAATTATTAAATAATTTTTAATTGTTAATAAATAATATTAAAATATCATGGAAATAATATTTTTGGGTGTAAAATGAAAAACTGGACTTAGGGTAATTTTTCTGAATTTTTTTGGGCCTCAGACCTATTTTTAAATGCCTAAAAATTATTTTAATTAATTAATTATTTAATTTACTGATTTTTATTATTAATTATATTTATTATTATTATTAATATTTTAATTTCTTTTTTTGGCCCGGCCCAGTGGGCCGGAGCCCAGCCCAGCCGTTCCCTTGCGGGTCGGGCGGGTCTGCCCGGAGACCCGACCCGCCAACCCGCCTACCCGTTCCCCCTTCTCCTCTGACCGCGTCCCCGGCCACCGCGTCCACCGCCGCCCCCCGCGCGCAGCGCCGCCCGCTCCGCGCCCACTCCCCGCGTCCTCCGCGCCACGTCCCCCTCACCCTCTGCCCTTCCCGGCTGACCCCCACGCCCTCTCCGCCTATATAAACCCCCCTCCTCCTCGACAGCCTCCGTCCACCCGCCGCCTTGCCCCCGACCTCGCCGCTGCCCAGCCACCCTGCCACCGCCGTCGCCGTCGCCTCCAGCCCTCCTTCCTCCGCCCCTCGTCGACACAGCAGCGGCAGCAACTCCGGCAACAGCAGCCAACGCCTCCGCCTCCGACCCTGCGCCACCGTGCCGCCTCCGCCGCGTGCCCACTGCCCTGGCCAGCCGCTCCCCGCCCCAGTGCCGCCTCAGCGCTGCCCCGAGTCCGCCGGAGTCGGCTGATTCCAGAAATCCCTAACCCTAAATCGAAATTCCTGTGTCCGACACGAGTCGGACACGACTCGACCCTGATTTTCGGGTCCCCTTTAGGTGCGTGTAACTTTTTGTTCGTAGCTCCGTTTTCAATTTCGCAAATTGCGTTGTGAAGCCTGTATGACCCTCTCGGTGCCCGGATAAACCGTTCGGGGCATCGCGTCCTGTGGTGATCGCACACCGCGATCCAAAAACAGGAAAAACCAGACCCTCTTTCACCCCGGAACTGACTGCGCCCCACAAACGGGACGACTTGGTCACGTGCGGTCTTCGCAGATACGTGTGCGTCATCGATACGGACGTGTGAGAATTCGTGGAAGCTGATTCGGGTGTGCGTGCACACCGGAATCAACGCGTATCCGCGGACATCGCCCCGTATCTGACTTTTCTGTAATTTGCCCTAACTTCTTGTACACTCGTCGGATCGAGACGAAACTTGTGCCATCGGACTCGTAGCGATACGCTGGTCTTGTGGGTCAAGTTTGGTTCGATTCTGAGAACGTTGACGAAATTGCGTGTCATGGGCCCCACATGCCCCTCTCGACGGGCGATTTTGTGTTCGGCTCATCGGAATCCAAATCTGGAAGTTCCGTTGGGTTCATATCAGCGTTCCTGACCTGTTAACACTAAGTTTGGTGAATTTGGAGACCGTTGACTTGGACACATTTTTCGGTGCAAAGCGGGCCCACCAGCGGACCCCGTTTTGACCAAAAACTGCCGTTTTGCCCTTGTCTCCAAATTAGACCCAAGGACAGGCGTTTCTAGCTATTTGACATCTTCTGAGCGTGATGGAAATGTCTATTTCAGCTTTTGGACTCATCTCTAGAAATTTCTCCAAGAGCAATTAATCAGATCCAAACAACAGGCAAGTACCTGCACTTCAAGTTAAATCTTTATATTGTGATAATTAATTTCCCTGCTTTACTAGCACCCTTGATGATTACACCTAGTATTAGGAATACTGGATTTCATGTCTTGAATATTAGAGTTCATGTCTTGTTTTTCATGTCGGGTGGGAGAATACTAGAAGGCATGTAGTTTACCCTTCCCCTTGTCATGTTTAATAGCTGTTGGTACGCGACTGTACCTCAGTCGGATCTTAATTTTCCCTGTTTAGTAGCCGTTTATGATGGCCGGATTAGCCTTATAAACCCCTACATGCCAACTATGTATTCTAAAACAAACACAAGTTCACACAGATAGTTTCTGGTCTTGTTATATTTCTTGCTGACTGTTGTAGTTTCATTTCCTGTCTCATTTATTTCTATTTTCTCATATTCCTGTTTACAGCTTTAACTCTGAGATATTGATGTTCTTTTATGCAGTTTCTCAACATGATACTCAATTTAATTGTCATAAATATTTAGTTTAATCTTGTTGTGCACTGTGTACTTTGCTCCTTTCCTGACTGGATCTGTTGATTTAGGCGATGATGAGGACCTTGCCCCTACATATTATGGTCCCTATGAGAGTACAGATGATACCTATGAGGAGCCAGAACCCACTCAGGAGACCCCTGCTGCAGAGTAGATAGCAGTAGCTACTTTCATTTATTTGCTCTTTATCTTAGTAATCGGGTTTGTCCCCGATTTCATTCTGATTTTTGTACTAAACATTTGAATCTGTTGTCGCATTTATTTCAATTGCAATCTTAAGTATCTGTTTCCCTTTATTATCTTGCCTATGCTATTTGTGAATGAGCTAGTTTAGTTAAGTGTGGATTTGACCTAGACAGCGTACTACCGCCGACTCTGTGGCGTAGGCTGGACGTACCCACGCACTCGTGCCCGAATTTTCGGGTGCGGGTCGTGACAGCTGTGGAGCCAGATTGGAGTTGCTGATGTGTGTTACTTTGTCATACAGAGATTTGGTGCCAGGTACTTACATCTTTTCTTCCAGAATATTGGTTATTATTCATATTATTTATTCATCTGCTGATATAGCCTAGTTTTATAGACTCATATTTCTTTCTCGAGTCTATTCGAGCTTATGGGCTACTGGCGGACGATTTTAGCACATGTAGCTCATTCTTGTATATTCTGCTCATTGTGGATTGAGGCATAGGTATTTATATTCACTTGACTATATAGATAGTTACCTTTTTAGTACAGCTTATATGTATTCGAATCGGATCAGAGTCTGGTCGAATGCGTAGCTGGCATGTTACGTATTCCTGGTCCTACGTATTTTGGGACTGGGGCGTGACATATTTTTGTGGTGGCCCATGCAGGTCCTGATTAAATCGTTTCGGTTACTTTTTGATACCGAACGAGCCTGTAATCAAGGTTAGCAGTGTTAGCATCTCAATCCATAATTGACTTGAAAATTCTTTAGCACTTGATTATCGCCCTTGGACCTCGTAATTGTACTCTTTCAAATCTCCTCGACATCCTTATTAATTGTTTATCATCTCTTCCTATTTCGGAGAGAGGAATGATCATGCACGGTATTTCCTCCAGAAGCAGATCCTCGTCAAGGCAGAAGAAGTTATGCTGGATATAGATATTTGAAGACGATTACCCTTAGTAGGATAGTAGATAGGCTATTCCTATATACTAGGGTTAGTATAGATTTAGCATAAGAATTGAATAAAATATCAGAGGCCTAGAACTAAAAGAACCTCACCCTTGCTTATAGGTAGCAAGTAATTTGGAAGCATTGGAAGAAAGGAAAGAGGGTTTAACTCTGAATACTTTAGGAAATACATAGCTAGATGCTAGGGATCAGATGTGACTCATGATGGTGATGCAAGGAATTGCATTGTGACCTTAAGAAAATGGAACCTTAGATAGCAGGCCATAGTGGTTAAATCTTTAGATATCTTGTGACTTTTTGTATCAAGATTTGATCTAATGACCCAGCTGTTACACCCCTACTATTTTGCCGAAGAAGAATAGGATGGTACGTCTGTGTATAGGACATTGAACCCTGTAACCATCAAGAACCGGTCTTCCTTGCCATGCATTGACAACCTATTTGACCAGTTGAGTGATGCGAGTGTATTCTCAAATAAAGATCTTGGATTCGGTTATCACCAGATTAGAGTACATAGAGAGGATATACAGAAAATAGCCTTCAGGACCAAGTATGGATACTAGGAGCTCTTAGTTATGCTGTTAACCAACGCACCCACCATCTGTGTTCAAGTGTTTGATGAAAGGAGTTTTTGTACCTGGACAAGTTAGTGGTTGCATATTGATGACATCTTGATATATTCCAGAGCCACGTAGAGCACGAGCAGCACTCTTCCAACAGGCCCAGCAGCAGCAGAGGAATCCACCACAAGGGCATGGGACAAGCTTTCACAATGACCTTGGAGAACGCGCAGACTCATGGAGTAGCTAATGCGCGCAAGTGATTCATAGTTATCGATCCTAGTATTGTTTTAGCTCGTGCCTATTGGTTCGTGACCTCAGCCCCAACCTAGTAATTTAGAACTTGTTAATAATAACCTAGTTTTCTAAAAGTTGTAGTTCTCTTGCTTTAACTAGATTTTTTTTACTCTAGAAAGTGCATAACTTTCATTCTTAGGGAAACGATATTTTCCTATGTATCTTGTGATGTGATTCGAACAATGCTTGCAACCGTGTCATCTCTGTTGACCGGTTATTCTTTGATTGCGAGAACGCAATCCTCTTAAGGGGGGTAGATTGTAAATCCCCTAATTTTTCAAGATTTTTAAAACTGGATTTTTTAGAATTTTCTGGGAATTTTTGGGAATTTTTGCTAATTAAAAACCAGGGTATTTTGGCATTAAGTAAAATTAAATATTTTTAAAATATATTAAAATATTATGAAAATAATATTTTTGGGTGTAAAATAAAATATTGGACTTAGGGTAATTTTCTAGGAATTTATTGGACCCCGAAAACATTTTTAAAAGCCCAAAAACTATTTATTTAAATAATTAAAATAAACCCAAAATTGAACCGGGTTCAAACCGGGCTGAACCCGGTCCAACCGAACTAGACCGGACCGGCATACCCAGGACACCTGACACAGATCATGAGAACAGAATCTTCCTGAAATATTCAAGGTGGTTCTGTATAGGATACATATTTCATGACTTGGACATTATTTTCTTAGATCTTAATATATGACTTGTTGCATTAGTTTTGATCCTGCGTGTCATGGACATGAGACGTGAGATTACATTGGGTGGGGAGAGATTTACCATACAAAAGGCTGATTATATATGTATATATTACTTTACTTGAAGTGCCTTAGTCTCTGGCAACAGAACTATGGTACCTTACTGGCCCTTCGAGAAAATACTGCTATGGGTTTCACCGACACTGATCCTGTAGTAGTCTCAGCCCGAGTATGACTAAAACTCTCAACTTGCATTTCACATAGATGGTTATATAGTTTACCCTATTTATTTTATTTACTATTACACTACATTTTGGCTTGTATCTTCTGTACCTTGTTACGTCCCTCTGAGTACCTGGTCCCTTGCCACTTTTGCAGCATAGACCGCTGTGGAGCCGGATTGGAGTTGCTGATGTGTGTTGCTTTGTCATGCAGAGATTTTGTGCCAGGTACTTACATCTTTTCTTTCGGAATATTGGTTATTATTCATATTGTTTATTCATCTGCTGATATAGCCTAGTTTTATAGACTCATATTCCTTTCTCGAGTCTATTCGAGCTTATGGGCTACTGGCGGCCAACTTTAGCACATGTAGCTTATTCTTGTATATTCTGCTCATTGTGGATTGAGGCATAGGTATTTATATTCACTTGACTATATTGATAGTGACCCTTTTAGTACAGCTTATACGTATTCGAATCGGACCAGAATCTGGTCGAATGCGTAGCTGGCATATTACGTATTCCTGGTCCTAAGTATTTTGGGACTAGGGCGTGACAGTTCTCGTCACGACAGCTAAAATTGCTGCGATAAAATCTAGGTTCCATAACCAAAGTAGACGTTTTACCTTTCTCACTGTCCTTATCAATATATGTCATCAGATGATACCGTAAATTTTAGCCCGTAAAATTCATCTTGATAATAAATCAACTCAACAACAATACCCAGAATTAAATTTAACAAATCGTCAACAAGAATCAAATTCAATATCAACGAGTGAGGACGGACGGAAACAAGGGCAAAGGATTAAAATTAGAAATTGTAATAAAATTCTCAAGTGGTCATCCCAGGAATCTCTCAAGAATTTCGTGATTGAGTATCCTCTCTCATCCTAGTATCCTATGTCCTATATTCTATAGCAGACACGCGGTAGTACAACTAATACGTCGCACTACCACGACATCGTACAACTTGCGAAGTCTGACCTGCATGGGTCACCACTAAAAACGTGTCATGACCCGCACCCGGTATAGGGGCACGAGAGCGTGGGTACGTCCAGCCTACGCCGCAGCATCGGCGGTAGAACGCTGTCTAGGTCTTGATGCTAACTAAACAATCTCACACGAGCATCCGACTCCAAGAGGAGACACGAACACCACAAAATAATAGGAACAACATACTCAATCACAACTACAGCACGATAAGATCTCAAAGAAATAAAATGCAACATCAGTCTAAAATAGAAATAGTCTAACTTAAATAATAATCCAAGTCTCAAATAAGATTGCCGGAGACAAATTCGGTACCAAAATAGACAACTAAGAAACTTACTAGATAACTAGTAATTCCGGCTAGACCTCCTAGAATCACAACTGAACTTCCAAGTCCAGGTCTGCAGCTACTCACCCTGTGGTCCAAGAGGTGTCGGATACCGGTCCTCTAAGGCATAGTCTGGAAAATATTTCCAGTCAGGAAGGAGCAAAGTACATTTCTAATAGTAGTTCTATATCAAAGATATAAGCTATGTAGCAATAAAATAGATAAAAATATACAAGATGCATGTACATGTACGAGAGATATACAGTAGGAAATACTGGAAATATTGTAAGTAAATGCGGGAAGGAACAATATGTCAATGAGCAAGAATACTATGACTAAGTGTGTGAGTACTAGCTTTAACATGTGATCGTCTTGGGAATTTGATCAGGCTGGTTACATAGGATTAGCTATGATTCATGTAAGGTCAGGCTAACCATTTGGTTAGCTATGATGCATGTAGAGGTCAGGCTAATCATATATAACAGCTATGAGGCATGTAATGGTCAGGCCGCACCCGACATGAGATATGGGGTGAGCTATGATGCATGTAGAGTTGGGTATGATCACATATCTACACTAAAATACTCCCCACCCCTGACTAGTATAGTAGATCCAACCATGGTACGCTATGGCACGGGATTCCCTAGGAAGGTAGTAAGTCTCCCCGAAAATCAGTGTCTGTATATGTACAAGATAACAATGAAACAAGACTTGTACAAGCTACACCATGAACAAGGAATAACATCACATGATGAGATCCATATACACCAATCCGTGTAACCAGCATGTCAAGAATATGGATATTTATACTAGATAAATGAACATAGGGGATATCATAAAGAAGAAGCTAATCAGAGAATGTACTCGCCTTGGTTCCTTAGCTGGTAATACCAATGTCCAGTCCCAGAGTATCGTCTGGAGGATCCAATAGTCCTATAGACATATAATAAAATAATACAACATTTGCATCTGTCACGCCCCAGTCCCAAAATACCGTGGGACTAGACACGTGGCAATGGCCAACAGTACGCACCGATGGACCAGCTCAATATAATGGATCCATCAGGGCATACTTAAGCTGTAAAACAAGTCTACGATAATCATGGCACAACTAATCTCATCCACACAAGATATAAAATATGATCCACAGAATAAATAAGGAATGTAAATCATCAGCAAGTCTCACAAAGTACTTCGGGAAACAACCCGATAAATATCTAGTACAATGGTTCCACAGACCAGAAAATAAAAGACTGAAATAATAAAAAAAATTGAGCATGAACATGGATGCTCAAGATAAATCTTCAGCTAAGACCTCGTCCTCGGATGAAGGTACAACTCCTGGATCAGCTCCTGCTCCGGTCCCGTAAACCTCGGGATAAACCTCGTCTGCAAAATCTGGGGACAAAATCCGGATCCAGGTCCTCAGGGGACATAGCAAGGTACAAGAAAGCTCATGCCAATAAATAAATAAGCAGTGCAGCAAATAAATAACTAAATGAAACAATGGGGTAAATAAGTAACCATCTAAGTGAAATGCAAGCGAGAGCAGCACGAATACTCAGGCTGAGACCACTACAAGCTCTGTGTCTGGGAGCCGGTAGCAGCAATAACTATGTGTTTACTATGTTTTATATATATATAATCAGCCTGTAGCCTGTGTGTCTCTCCCCACCCAATGTAACCACGCATATCATGTCCATAACGTCTCATGTCCATGTCAAGCGCGATCATAGCTAAATGCAACAAGTCATAATGTATATAGAATATAAAATCTATGTCAAGTCCTGTATCCTATACAGAATCACCACGAATATCTCGAGAAAATCCTGTCTCATGAATAGTGTCAAGTGTCCTGGGTCATAGGGTACTTGATGAGACAAGTACGAGAATATAAAGTGTCACGAATGTCCATCTCTAGATGACCGTACCCAACACTGCTTACAGTGTCGGCACCCGACTGATAATCGAACGCTAAGTACGTCACACGGTCCTAGGTTGAGCATGTACAGTAATATATAAAAAGCAAGAAAAATAGATAACTAAGCTGCAGAGTTTGGCAAGGTACACTTGCCTGATGTTTGAATATCAACTGTCGTCCTGGTATCGGTGGATCCGGTAGGTACTACTCCGAAAGCTGTAATAAATATCACCAACAGTCTCAGAAGATATTAAACTGCTAGAAATGCCTGTCCTTACGTCCAATTTGGACACCGGGGCAAAAAGGTCATTTTCGGGCCATAGCGGGTCCACATGTGGGCCACTTCGCACCGAAAAGCGTGCCGAGGGTAACAGTCTCTAAATGGGACAAACTATGGGTCAAACAACTCTAAATGTCGATACGATCCCAACGGTATGTCCAAATTTGGATTCCGATGAGCCAAACATAATTTGGTCCAAAAAGTCAACTGTGGGGCCCGCCAATTGGCGATCTGGTCAACCGTCTCAGAAATGCGTGAAAATTGGGTCACAGGACCAGCGTGTTACCACGAGTCCAGTGGCGCAAGTTTCGTCGCAATCTGACAAGCGTGCACAAAATACTCGCGAGTTCCACAAAAGTGGTGACACGGAATGTGTCCGCGGATACGGCCTGATTCCGGCGCGCACACGCGTCCGAATCATTCTCCACGAATTTTCACGTGTCCGATTATGCTGCGTGCACCATTCGGTACACTTGGCACACGGTGGGGCGGTCCCGTTTGGCGGGGCGCGCTCCGATCTCCAACTTTTGAAAAACCGGAAAAAGTGGGTGCGCGCAGTTTTGTGACGAATATAATTCTGTCCACAGCGACTAATAGCACAAAGTTATTATACATAAAATAAACTAGGTCATGCAATCTACAGGTATCAAAAAGAATCACCGAATTCGGATCTCTGTGGTGGGAGATACGAACTCGGCAATATGGGTGGACATATTGGAATTCTGCGATTGCAGAATTCTGTCTGCTCGCGCTGACTTGGGCGCTATTTTTCACCTAGGGGCACACGTTTTCCGAGGTTGACTATAAAACAGATATTGGAGAGGGTTGAGGGAAGATCATACCTATGAAAATGGAACAGCATTTGGTCGAGCGAGTCAATGGGAAAACACGCCGGAGCGAAGGTGCCTCGAGTGGGAAACTGCAGTTCGCGATGTCGGCGTCGACGGGATGGTTGGATGGCTTGGGGAGGCTTCTCTGGCTGCGGTGACGGCTCTAGATGGGAAGGGGAAGTCTGGAGTTTTAGGTTAGGGTTTTGGAGAGCTAATCATATATATATATATATATGTTATATATATTAAGAGAAAGAGAGAGAGAGATATATGGCTCGCGGGTTTTGAAGGGTCGGCGGGTGAAGGCTATTGGCAGGCTCCCTAGGGAATTCCGAAGTCGGGTTCCAGCAGCACTCTGCTGTAACAAGTTCTTTAGGAACTTAAGTCACATAGTGTTAACTATTATTATATATATTATACTTATTATATTAGTATGATTATTATATACTTATTTTTTTTTCTTTTCTTTTCCTTTCTTTCTTTATAAAATATATATACATATATATATTTATATATATATATATATATACTCATAAGAAAATTTGTATAATAGGGTATTGTACATCGTTAGGCTAGCAACTGCTCAAGGGGTCTCCTACATGGAATAAATTTCGAAAAATTTTTGAAGGTCCCATAAGTCATCTAAGTGCCTGAACACCTAACATAAAAATTATTAAAAATCTATTTCTCCTATTTGGACCTAATTACTACAATTTAGTTAATAATTAATAAATAAAAAAGTATATACGATTTTCTAGGAAGGGGGTTTTATATTCTACCCAACTTATAAAAATTTCGTCCTCGAAATTAAATTAGGGTAGGGCTCACTCTATCAAATCTCATTTAGTTACAGTCTAAAGGGTTCCTCTCAAGTGAACATTGCGGTCTCTACCCAACTTAGATTTTACCCATCTATCATCTAAGACTATACATCTAAGAAAGCTATGCCCCAAATTATGTCGTTGAATCCTCAAATTTTTAACACCAACATATCATCTATGATATGTCCTCAATCAGCTATAAAGGCAGTCATCTAGTAGTATGACAGGTCTATGGTGTATATCTAGTACTCTCTGCGTGTCAACCTTATACTAGGCACGAGGTTCGTCTTTCCGAAATAAGGGAAGACAGAGATCGTTAGTAAAGAGTTCAAAGGAATGGTAACATAAGACAAGTACGAGGTTCAAGGAGATTAAAGAATTCAAAAATAGGAGAGTTGTCCGGGCAGTTTATGGATTGAAATCCTGTTGGTAAATTCCTATTCGCATGTTCATATTGGAACGGTTATGTGCCCGATATGATATGCTCTGATGTGTCTAGAGGTAGGTATACTAGTCAGCTATTTATCTCAATCCACGTCAAGTAATCATGCGAAGGGCGAACCAAGCGCACCAAGGTTAGCTAGACCTTAATACACTGATTCTGAAACGTATTAGTGTACATGTCCACTAATACATATGTCATGAACAAGCTCGATAAAGAATGAGCTTGCAAAACTAGGCTATAGAATAGCAGCACAAGTCCAGTACAGCAAATCTAAGTACGCTAGATGATGATGAAAGGAGGTACAAATTAATTCAAGTTCATAAAACAAAATAAACAAGCAACCATAATAATAACAGACTCTACAATCTCTACAGTTATTAATTATAAAAACATTCTAGGTTATAAATTTTTAGCAAGTTCAAATTAATTACTAGGTTAAGGCTAGGTCACGAATCTACATGCAAAAACTAAGCAAATCTAAAAGCAGAAGACTATAAAAACTTACGCGCATTAGCTACTCCATTATTCTGCGCGTCCTCCAAAGTTATAGCAAAAGCTTGTCCGCGTCCTTGCGGTGGATTCCTCTGCTGTTGCTGTTGGGCTTGCTGGAAGCGTGCTGCCTGTGGAGCCAAGGGTGGCCTTGGTTGATACCCTCCTGGCGCTGGGAGAGCTTGTCTGTTTAATATTGGTGCTCTCTCTCGATGATGAGGACAATCCTTGGCTAAGTGTTGGTTGGTTCCGCAGATCAGGCATAATCCTAACTTGCGTCTGCAGTCCCTCTCAATATGGCCTACCTTGTCACAGTATTGACATGTGGGTGATATCTGCGGAGAGGCTCTGGGTGGCTGGTGTAGGTGAGATCTCTTTGCAGCTTCTTCTTGTGGTACTTTGGCTGATGTGGAAGACCTTTTTAGACTGGTCTCTCTCCTAGTGACGCGTTCCATGCGTCCGGCTACTGCAAGGACGTCTGAGTAGGATGTAGGTGCAACGGATCCAATTAGTTTCTGTAGCTCCAAGTTTAGTCCGTCGAAGAACTTCTCAGCCTTTTCTTCTTCTGTCGGGATCAAGGTTGGGGCGAAGCGACTTAGACGAATGAATTCTGCATTGTATTCTTCCACTGTCATGCTGCCCTGGATGAGGCGGTTGAACTTGTCCCTGAGCTCTGACCGTGCAACTGCCGGGATGTACATCTCTTGGAAGAGTCTGGAGAACTCTTCCCATGTGACTCTGTCCTGTCCAAGTCTCCTTTCTTCTGCTAACCACCAGTGGTGCGCATTTTCAGTTAACTGCATTATGACTGCAGTCATCCACTTCTCTCTTGGAAGTTCAGCGGCTTCCAGCTGATGCTGAATGTTTGTGAGCCACTCATGAACTTCCGTTGGCCCTTCTTTACCAGAAAATGTGTGAGGCTTGAGATGACGGAAGTCGGTGATAGATCCCGTCAATGTTCGCCTCGCTGCTGGATTAGCCTGCTCCAATGCGGATACCAGGCTGGTCCTCAGATACTCGGCCTCCTGCCGATGGGCCTCTTGCTGAATCTGTTGCTGTGCTTGCATCATAGCATACATCATCTGGAACATTTGTTGCCCGTCCATGGCTTGTCCTGGCGGAAATACTGGCATCTGGGGAGTGAACTGAGGTGGTGGTGGAATGTCATCTCTCCGGAACCTTGGATTAGGATGTCCGGTTTGATCACTCTGCGATGCTTGTCCACCATCCCCTGGTGTCACTTCGTCTCCATAAGTAACCACTGCGTCGTGTGGTGTATCCAAAGGGATATTATCTCTGTTCCCGGAATCCATTGCTCTGAAATCAAAGATAAACTATGAGAACGCTCAGAGAAATCAATACAGGATGCAGTTCAAGTAACAAATTTCGAGTTCGATATAGAGTTCAACAAATGGTTAAATGATGGATGAGATCCTATAGTTTATACTATCCTTAGGGCAGGCTGGTCCGGTCCTTAAGTTGAAACCGAACAATTTAGTCGTAGACCTGCATGGGCCACCACAAAAACCATGTCACACCCCAGTCCCAAAATACCGTGGGACTAGACACGTGGCAATGGCCAGCAGTACGCACCGATGGACCAGCTCAATATAATGGATCCATCAGGGCATACTTAAGCTGTAAAACAAGTCTACGACAATCATGGCACAACTAATCTCATCCACACAAGATATAAAATATGATCCACAGAATAAATAAGGAATGTAAATCATCAGCAAGTCTCACAAAGTACTTCGGGAAACAACCCGATAAATATCTAGTACAATGGTTCCACAGACCAGAAAATAAAAGACTGAAATAATAAAAAAAACTGAGCATGAACATGGATGCTCAAGAGAAATCTTCAGCTAAGACCTCGTCCTCGGATGAAGGTACAACTCCTGGATCAGCTCCTGCTCCGGTCCCGTAAACCTCGGGATAAACCTCGTCTGCAAAATCTGGGGACAAAATCCGGATCCAGGTCCTCAGGGGACATAGCAAGGTACAAGAAAGCTCATGCCAATAAATAAATAAGCAGTGCAGCAAATAAATAACTAAATGAAACAATGGGGTAAATAAGTAACCATCTAAGTGAAATGCAAGTGAGAGCAGCACGAATACTCAGGCTGAGACCACTACAAGCTCTGTGTCTGGGAGCCGATAGCAGCAATAACTATGTGTTTACTATGTGTTTACTATGTTTTATATATATATAATCAGCCTGTAGCCTGTGTGTCTCTCCCCACCCAATGTAACCACGCATATCATGTCCATAACGTCTCATGTCCATGTCAAGCGCGATCATAGCTAAATGCAACAAGTCATAATGTATATAGAATATAAAATCTATGTCAAGTCCTGTATTCTATACAGAATCACCACGAATATCTCGGGAAAATCCTGTCTCATGAATAGTGTCAAGTGTCCTGGGTCATAGGGTACTTGATGAGACAAGTACGAGAATATAAAGTGTCACGAATGTCCATCTCTAGATGACCGTACCCAACACTGCTTACAGTGTCGGCACCCGACTGATAATCGGACGCTAAGTACGTCACACGGTCCTAGGTTGAGCATGTACAGTAATATATATAAAGCAAGAAAAATAGATAACTAAGCTGCAGAGTTTGGCAAGGTACACTTGCCTGATGTTTGAATATCAACTGTCGTCCTGGTATCGGTGGATCCGGTAGGTACTATTCCGAAAGCTGTAATAAATATCACCAACAGTCTCAGAAGATATCAAACTGCTAGAAATGCCTGTCCTTACGTCCAATTTGGACATCGGGACAAAAAGGTCATTTTCGGGCCAAAGCGGGTCCACATGTGGGCCACTTCACACCGAAAAGCGTGCCGAGAGTAACAGTCTCTAAATAGGATAAACTATGGGTCAAACAACTCTAAATGTCGATACGATCCCAACGGTATGTCCAAATTTGGATTCCGATGAGCCGAACATAATTTGGTCCAAAAAGTCAACTGTGGGGCCCGCCAATTGGCGATCTGGTCAACCGTCTCAGAAATGCATGAAAATTGGGTCACAGAACCAGCGTGTTACCACGAGTCCAGTGGCGCAAGTTTTGTCGCAATCTGACAAGCGTGCACAAAATACTCGCGAGTTCCACAAAAGTGGTGACACGGAATGTGTCCGCGGATACGGCCTGATTCCGGCGCGCACACGCGTCCGAATCATTCCCCACAAATTTTCACATGTCCGATTATGCTGCGTGCACCATTCGGTACACTTGGCACACGGCAGGGCGGTCCCGTTTGGTGGGGCGCGCTCCGATCTCCAACTTTTGGAAAACCGGAAAAAGTGGGTGTGCGCAGTTTTGTGACGAATATAATTCTGTCCACAGCGACTAATAGCACAAAGTTATTATACAGAAAATAAACTAGGTCATGCAATCTACAGGTATCAAAAAGAATCACCGAATTCGGATCTCTGTGGTGGGAGATACGAACTCGGCAATATGGGTGGACATACTGGAATTCTGCGATTGCAGAATTCTGTCTGCTCGCGCTGACTTGGGCGCTGTTTTTCACCTAGGGCACACGTTTTCCGAGGTTGACTATAAAACAGATATTGGAGAGGGTTGAGGGAAGATCATACCTATGAAAATGGAACAGCGTTTGGTCGAGCGAGTCAATGGAAAAACACGCCGGAGCGAAGGTGCCTCGAGTGGGAAACTGCAGTTCGCGATGTCGGCGTCGACGGGATGGTTGGATGGCTTGGGGAGGCTTCTCTGGCTGCGGTGACGGCTCTAGATGGGAAGGGGAAGTCTGGAGTTTTAGGTTAGGGTTTTGGAGAGCTAATCATATATATATATATGTTATATATATTAAGAGAAAGAGAGAGAGAGATATATGGCTCGCGGGTTTTGAAGGGTCGGCGGGTGAAGGCTATTGGCAGGCTCCCTAGGGAATTCCGAAGTCGGGTTCCAGCAGCACTCTGCTGTAACAAGTTCTTTAGGAACTTAAGTCACATAGTGTTAACTATTATTATATATATTATACTTATTATATTAGTATGATTATTATATACTTATTTTTTTCTTTTCTTTTCCTTTCTTTCTTTATAAAATATATATACATATATATATTTTTATATATATATATATACTCATAAGAAAATTTGTATAATAGGGTATTGTACATCGTTAGGCTAGCAACTGCTCAAGGGGTCTCCTACATGGAATAAATTCCGAAAAATTCCTGAAGGTCCCATAAGTCATCTAAGTGCCCGAACACCTAACATAAAAATTATTAAAAATCTATTTCTCCTATTTGGACCTAATTACTACAATTTAGTTAATAATTAATAAATAAAAAAGTATATACGATTTTCTAGGAAGGGGGTTTTACAGCATCAGATGCTACACTACACACAATCAAAAATACACTGACCTCAGGGCTATGCCAGGTATGGCACTGGTCAGCTAGGGTTAAGTGCGTCAAGTTACACGGACGTCACGTCCGTGATTGCTGGGCAAGACAGACGATCAAAACGGTATGGGGCTTGCCAGTACGTCAGTGTACGTGTGGCAGACTGCTAACAGTTCACAGGGTCATAGGTCATGTGTAGTTACGGGGTGTCCGTATTTACACTCGGGTCATCTAGTAGAGATATATAAATATACATATCATTAACTAAAATATATATTAATATCCATTAATTACAATAGTAGATTTATGTATATATATACTTTAAATAAAACTAATACTTGTATATATATATATAAACATATATCATGGAAAGAGATATACAATACGTGTATATATATGTCTATATACTAAATAGATTTCAACATACTATATTTATATGTCCTAAAAATATATGTCAAAATACGTTTTATCAAACATATACTATATATATATATATACCAAAAATACATACATATATATATATATAGGTATATATATATATATACCAAAAATATGTATTAATATACGTACTAAAATATATTAATACATGTACTAACATACACTATGTATGTACATATATACTAATTTGAGAATATACTATGTATATATATATGTATATATAGATGTATATATATACTAATTGAAAATACACATATACATTTACACATACACATATACGCACATACACAAATACATACAAATATGTATTTGTATCTACATACGTATATATATAATGAAGGAGGGAAGAGGGAGAGGGGCTCACGGTGGTTGGCCGGAGTCGGGAAATGACAGTGGTGGGTGGTAGTTCTGATGGCTGTAGGGGGAAGAGCTGGCCGGTGGAGGATGGCCGCACTGGTGGAGGGTTCTGTCGAGACGAGGCCGGCGGGGGAGGTGACTGGCCGGATCGAGCTCGAGTGTAGGATGATGGAACTGGTGGTGGTGGTTGCACAGCTGTGAAGGGAGGTGGTGGAACAGAGGTGAAACCGGAGGGAGGAGGACCGTAGCAGCCGGGAGAGAATGGTCGGGGGCTCGGCCGGAGTACAGGGAAGAGGCAGGTTGCAGCGGAGGAGGAGCAGCAGGGAGAGGTGGTTCTGGAGCCAGTGGTGGTGGTTATGGAGGAGGGTGGTGATGTCGGAGTGCACTGGCCGGACGGCTTCAGGCAGAGCGGGGGATGAGCGGAGGATCTCGGGCTGGGGAAGGAGAGCAGCGGGAAGAGGGAGGTTGCAGCGATCGAAGTCGGCTGGCCGGGAGTTGCGGAGTCGGGCTCGACTGGGACAGCAGCTGTGGTGGGGGAGACTCGGCGTAGGAAGGAGGGGAAGCTTCGCCGGGGTCAGCTCGAGTGAGGCAGAGTGAGCAGGGCCGCACCGGAGCAGCAGGCCGGGAGTGCCCAATGAATAGTGTACAGTGGTGAGTCGTTCCCCCCTTTCCAAGTTTGGAAAAAACAAAGGAAAGAAGAAGAAGGGAAGAGAAGAAGAAAAGGGAAGAAGAAAGGAGAAAATAAAAAGCATACGGTTGGGGGCTTGTGAGGAGGTGGGGGCCTTCCTAGGTTTGGGGATTAGGGCTTCCTTGGGAAGGGTGCCTTGAGGGGACATTAAATAGGATGGTGTGTGTGGGAATGAAGGGTGATGATGCACTCATTTAGTGGATGGTCAAGATTTGACATGGAGAGATTTATTCATATGGGGATGAGGGTTGTTGACTAGTCAAATTATTAGGGCTTCTCCATTGGGTTGAACCAATGGGGTGTTGACACCTAATGCAATATTTGCAAATTAGCCCCCCTTAAATTGAGTATTTGCATAGACACGTAAAATGATGAAAATTTGGTGGGCAATTCGGTGTTTGGCGTTTTGTAGGGTGAGAGGATATTGTGTGTTTTGTATGGGCTTAATTAGTAGGGTACTGGAATTAAATCGGGATTAATGGAATCAGTCAAAATAGTATCCCCAATTTAATTATAATAAATGCAAGCTGTGTTCTAAAATTAATTAGGAGTACATGGGGCCAAATTTAGGTCGGATCACAAATACCATTAGTGAAGAAGACTCAGAACAAAATATTACCCTAATTTGGGTTGCACGAAATATGGGTCAAGATTTGCCTCCAATTTCGATTGGAACGCACAACGATACAAAATTAGAATTTATTCAGAAATTAAATAAACATCCGCGACGAATATTGTGCGACTAAAATGGAGCATAAGAGAGCATAATTATGAGTTGCAAAAAGGTCAAAATGGAAGGCAGGCAGGTCCAGGACAAGGTTGTAAAATTTGTTGGAAGACAAAAGCCAGGGTACCGCTCCAAATATCGAAGCAACGACAATGCGCAATAATTAAATAAATTACGGTTATTAATTACTACCTCCAACAATTAAATTCTAAAATAAAACAATTAAATACATAATCCCATAATTCGGTCAGGTGTTCGTCTAGTGGGCTTCTAGGTCAAGTCTACCAGCTCAAACATTAATAAACACTGTATATAATAATATATTTAAATACAAATATCATAAAATCATTTAATATAAATATCATAATATTAATAATATATAAAAAGTTAAAAATACCCCTGTTTTTGGAATATGGTAGTGACAAAAACCGGGTTTAATTAGGGTTTTATTTGGTTTATTTAAAACTTAGTTTTTAGGGTTTTAAAATGCTTCCGGGGTCCAATAAATTCCCGAAAAATTACCCTATGTCTAATTTTTCATTTTACACCAGAAAATATTATTTTCATAATATTTCTAATATTATTTAACATCATTTAAAAATCATTAATATTAAAAATACCTTAGTTTTAATTACAAAAAAATTCCAAAAAATTCCAGAAAAATTGTGAAAAATCTATTTTAAAAATTCCTAAAAATCAGGGGGTTTACACTTGTATGCATTGATTCATATTTCTATTGCTAGTATTGCCCATTCTTTCACTGTTCTTGATTATCAGTTATATTTCTCATCGTAGATAGCATCCTCTATTTTACTATTTTATAGTTTTTGTCAATTAACTGGAACTTCTATTGGGTTGTACTTTGCTCCATTCCTGACTGAAAAATATTTTTCAGAGGATTCGAGAGAGTGGTGTCCGACATACTATGGACTTTGACTTATAGATGGTACAGACTTAGACCCACTAGTTATGGAGTGATTGTTGGGAGGTTTATTCGGATCACTAGTTTTTCATAGTTAGTTTCTTTAGTATTTTGGTACCGGATTTGTTTTCGGCTTATATTTGAGTTTTTTATTATTGTTGATATATATATTTTGAATGTATAGTTAGACTTCCTTCATATCTTCTCATGCTTTAGAATTATGATTGAGTTTTGTGGTAGATATTGTTAGTAGAATTTATATTATTGTGAGACATTTAGATAGTTTAGTTGACCAAGACAGCGTTCTACTGTCGATGCTGCGACATAGGCTGGGCGTTGTTCCCGACTTGCATCCCTACACCAGGTGCAGTTCGTGACACTATGTGCTCCTGCAATCGAGGACAACATTCAATGCAAGGGCAGACTGACCACGAGTACCCGAGTAGCACTCAAGTGAGTCACTAGCAAAATACCGAGTAGTGCAAAATAAGGCACTAGCAAAAACTGATACAGATACGACACAATATTGCCCAAGTATATAGTATATTTTTCTTCCCACCCAATGTATCTATAAGTCGAGTCTAAATCAACTAGGAATCTATTATAAACCATGTACTCTTGTTAAACCATGAGAGTACGTATCAAGAATCCAATCATAACTAGTCAAGTAATAATACACATACTCTAATTTTATGCATGCAACTTTCCGTGTACAAATATGTGTCAACAGGATAGATTGCTCTACTACTAACAACAATATGAAATTTAAAATAAACAAGACTAAGTAAATAATCAAAGAAGTATATAAAATATAAGAAAATTAGACAATTATGAAAATACTGTAGTAGGGCAAGGTATACTTGCCTGGTAAGCAATCTGTATAATATAAGCGTCCAGATGTCAAGCACAAGGAACCGGAAGGTAGGGACTCTGAATGAATGTATCTGGATACTGAACAAACATAACCAATATTTTCGAAATCAGTGAGATAGTCAGAAAACTCTACCCTTTCGTCTAATTTGGACACATGGACAAAACAATAATTTTAGGTGAAAGCGGGGTCCACATGTGTCCCATTTTGCACCAAAATACATGCCATAGGTAAAGGTCTCTAAATAGGATAAATTATAGGTCAAACAAATCCTAAACGACAATACGAACTCAATGGTATGTCCAGTTTTGGATTCCGGTGAGCCGATCACAAAATTAATCAAGTCGAATCGTGGGGCCTATGAAATAATATTCCGTCGACTGACTCAGAATCAAAAGAAATTTGGGTCACATGACAAGTCAAATTATGCGAGTTCAGTGGAGTAAGTTTTATGGTGATCCGACGAGCGTACATAAACTAATTGGATATTTTGCATAACGCCGATATGGAAAACTTTTGATGTATACGGGTTGATTCCAGCGCATACACACGTCCCAATCAACTTCTACAAAAGCCCACACGTTCGGATAAATCATTCGCTCCATTTGGTATAATTGGTACGTGACAAAATGGTCCCGTTTGGCGGGGCGCACTCCGTATCGCAAGATTTTGGATTTTGAAAATAAGTTTTTTTTATTTTGGAAGTTGATTTTATAGAAATTGGGGGCAAATAAAAATAAACTAAAAGATGATTTTTAAACTTGGTTATGTTATCTAAAAGTCTGTTCAAGTGGATTTGAGTTGGTAGAAAATTGGACATGAACAAGGGTAGTTGGACTAAAATCTGACAGTTTTGAAAATAGGATTTTCGTCCAACTTTTGATTCAATTCTCTCTTAAAACAATCCATTTAAAATTAAAATACTTGAAGGGGATTAAAGAGGGTAGGGTTGTGAATGTACCAGCAAAGAAAGATTAGAATTTGGTCGAACGATGGAGGAGAAATATTGCCGCAAAGTCGGGGTCGGAGGATGTCACATGCGCACGTTGCTGTCGTGCGGCCTTTGTCTGAGGAGCTGCAGCCCTCGGCCAGTGCAGTCGTCGACGGTGTAGGTTAGCCGGAGGGCGACGCCTGAGCGGGCAGGGGTGATGGTGGCGATGGTTGATGGTAAGGGTGGGGGTAGTTGTGTTGATAGTTAGGGTTATATATATATATATATATATATATATATATATATATATATATATATATATATATATATATATATATATATATATATATATATATATGAATAGAGGGAGGGAGGGAGGTCGCTTGTCTGGCCAAGTGGGGGTATGCTGCTGGTAGGATAGGCTTAGGAATAGGTTTTCTTTTTTTAATTCTTATCTTTTCCTTTTTCTCTTCTTATCTTATTTATATCTATCATAACTTGATTTGTGACCCTATTGAAGATTGTGGTATATATCTGCTTAGAGGTAATATGGACGTGGCAGAATATAACATGATTTAAACTCCACGAAGGAATTTTAGTGGACTTATCATCGTTGGTATATTTAAGGCTAAGTATGGATGACAAGTTGAAATGAGTAACACCATCAGAGGTATTATAGACATAACGGTAGATAGTCGATAAACAAGAATATTTGCTTAGAGGTAATGTGGACATGGCAAACTCTTAGGTTATTGACTGATTACCCATGGCGTACCTTAAGTACGGATAATAAGCTTTAATGACTAGAACTATCTGGGGTTATACGAACGTGATAGTAGAAATTCGATGAGCAGAAAGTCACTCAGAGGTAATATGGACATGGCAAAGTTCTGCAAATATCTTACTCAGAGGTAATGTGGACGTGGTAAGATATGACTTTGTGGGGATAAATAAAGGATAGTAGTTCAGAGATAATGTGGACTTGAACTTGGGGACTTACTCCCCTGGCGTACTTATACTAACTATAGGTAATAAGTTGGACGATGAAGATGCTATCAGAGGTAATATGAACGTGATAGACTACTTTTGGTGGCAGATTCACTCTACTGAGGAGAAAGATAGGATTACAGTTCAGAGGTAATATGGACGTGAATTATTGCTTTGGGTGATCCTACCTTACTTGGGGGAGCATTTTCGATCCAGACTGGGGTCGTAAATAAAATATCTTGGAAGCGACTGGGCTTCAAGGACATATTTTTTTGCTGGAGGGAACCAAGTTTGGGTGGTCTCAATGAGAATGTTTCGCTAGACCTAAGAACTGCTCCACTGGAGAATTTTTGGTGGATCCATTATCCGTTGCGTATTCAGGACCCCTAAACACAAATAATAGATTTGGCAAGGAATCATGGAGGGAAAATAATCTCCTTACGCATTTGCACTCTCTGGGGAAAACAAGTTATAAATACCGTATATTTTGAATTAATCTGCTAGGGATGGGGAAGTACTTGTTGGTCCATTCGGTCTCAGTCAACTTGATTTTGATAGTTAACTAAACCATGTTTCGATATATCGCAATATAATACTTTCTGAGGATTCAACAACTGCTGCTACAAATGCTGATTATACTGCGTCATTCAAATATAATCTTTCACTTTATTTGAGTATAGGACTTATGTACATCTAGTCGCACTAGCATAACCCAAAGTCCACTTAAATCAATCATCAAACATATCCACCAAACCACCCTATATTCAAGCTCAAACCTTACTAGAATAGGCAACCGAACTCGGACCAAATTTATGCCAAACTTGGACTAAACTCGATCACCTATTTAGTATGAAATCACCCAGTTATTGCATCCCTGATTTCTTGGCCCAACTTTCAAATTTTTTGAATTAAATCCAATACGAACTCTGGCCGAATTCGGTTTGAGAATACCCTATAAATAGAGTTGGATTCACACATTCTTACTCACTCAACCAATTCTCCATCTTTCTATCCTACAATGAGTAAACCATTGTCGATATCGCAAAGATATCGCGTAATATGCTCATTGATTTTATTGTAATTTGACAAAGAAAATATTACAAGAGAAATCCTATACAGGAGGATCTAAGTACAATCAAAAGAAGATCTGGGATAAGTGTGGCGCTGGAGATCAAGTCTGCGGTCGACTTTTTTATTCCATTGACGATCTGGGACCAAAAATGTTGACGAGAAGACGATCTTATCTTCTCCTTCTCCTTCGTGTAGAGGCGGCTGCCAGCTCCCCCCATTTTCTTTCTATGGACGTGTATATGAGGGGTCCGACTCAACGGGTTAAGTTGGTATATCAAAATTGAGGGTAACGACACAGGTGTCCGACACGGAATTAAATATGGATTTTAGGATACGGGAAGTTGTACAATTAATTTAGGGCACAACGAATTTGATTTTGAGTGACGGAAAAGTCCAGTGCCTAAATTGGTGAGTCAAGTCAGAAGTACAATAGTCCGATGGAATTTATGGGCTGATATTGGGCTCCGAATAAATTAGCAACGGTAGGGTGCGCCAAAGGTTTAATTTAAATAAAATAATAGATGACTCAACTCTAAATCTCATCATCTTCTGAAAAATCCAAAATTTCCCAAATTCAAACCTGACTATCTATAGAATTTATCGAGGGGGTTTACACAAACTAACTACTAAACTAACTAAACTATCAAGCTACTAGTAAACTATACATCAAGATACTAGCTAACTAAACTACTAGTTAAGCTAACTAAACAACTAACTTACCTAGCTCTGATACACTGCTGATACTCTACTACTCAAAACTGTTGCTGCTGCTTGATGTTGCTGTGCAAGATGCTGCTGGTGCTTGATATTGCTGTGCAAGCTACTGCTGGTTCTTAATGTTATTGTGCAAGCTGCTGCTGCACAGGCTGCTGATGGTGATACTGCTGCAGCTGCTCTTGCACTGCCTGCCTTGCTGTATTGCTTGCGTTTGCTGCTGATTATGCATGTTGTGCAATGGTTGCCACAACTGCAGCTCACTGTAGTGCTTGCTGCTCAAGCTGCCACTGCACTGCCTGCGTTTGCTGCTGATGTTGTGTGCTTGATACACTGATTCACTGCTGGACTGCTTCTGTGTAGTGCCCAACCCTCCCCCCTAGCATGCTCTCACACACAACTATACACTCTCATATATATATATATATATATATATATATATATATATATATATATATATATATATATATATATATATATATATATGACACTCTCTCTCACACATAACTATACGTATATAACTACAGCTATGAACATATACAAAAATATATATATATATATATATATATATATATATATATATATATATATATATATATATATATATATGTATGTTGGTGTATGTTCATAGCTGTAGTTATATATATATACATATACATATCTATATCTATATCTATATATGCACACATGCATATATACATATATAAACACCAATATATATATATATATATATATATATATATATATATATATATATATACATATATCACTAATAGCTATAAACAATACAAATTGAATCAAGAAATACTAATGAACAAACACGTGGAGTACATCGTACCCGTATCACACTAGATCTATGATACGCTTGCGATAAAAGTCCACCACAGAACCAAACGTATCCCGAAGGACACGAGCAAGTCTAAAATAGTATTTATGTATAATATGAAGAATCAAATACAAATCTACGTGCCCATGTCAAAATATGACATACACAAACTTTCATGTCGGAGAAAAAATCCCAAATTAACCCGTATTTCAAATTATCGGGATACGTCTTACACGTATCTAATTATGGATACGAAACTAGCCACAAACAATCAAACACATGTCAATTTAGTCTAATTGACCAATTGATAAACACAAAGTGTGTCAATCTCAGAATTCTCCAAAAATTAATACAAAATATACCATAACTTCCTTCATAGGCCTCCTATGAACCTAATTTCAATTCTTATGGGTAGGCCTTAGTATATAAGATGGTTTCTAATGATTAAATCATAGATTTAGATCTAATTAAAGGGGAAAACTGAATTATACCTATTGGGAGATGGATTTCTAATGAAATTTCTAAATTGGGTGAAATAAGCCTTCAACTTGTAGATCATTGCTCCTCTTTGTAGATCTTTGCTTTCTCCTTATAGATCCTTACTCTACTAGCCTTCAATGATGATTAGGAAAGAAATTTAGGTGGAAATTGATGTGAGAATAAAGAAATTGGGAAGAGAAAATTCTATATCTAGATTTGGAATAAAAATAAGGAGAGAGAAATTCTCCTCCTCTAATTTGGTCAGCCCTCTTAGCCCCCTCCCCAAGCTACTATAAAATATCTAGAATATCCCTTGGGGCCTCTCATGAAGAAATAATTAAGGAGAAAATGTTCTAGTCTAATGAGTTTAATTTAATTAATCATCCTCCTAATGAATGGGCTTATAATTGGGCTTAATTCTAACTAAATATAAATGTTGATCCATGGATCTAATCTAAACTAGTTAGGTTCACTAAAACAAGTTCAAAACAATAAACTAACATTTAACATTAATTAAATAACATAATAAATAAATATAAATATGTACAATATTTAATTAATTATGAAATAACCAAAATACCCTTTTCTAGAAAATGTGGTAGTGACATAACCGTCCTCCTAATATAGGCATCTATCCTAACCATTCTTACTTTAGATAATTGCTCATCTCAGAAGTCTTCACTTAATCCTAATTCTATCCTTCAACATAATATAATTGAAAGGTCCATCTAGTACGAGTGGTCATCTTCCTGAAACAGGAGAAGACGTGAAACAATAATTAGGAAGGTGCTAGTTGAAATAAAAGGGCATTTCCAATAACAATTATGGATTGAGATTCTAACAACTTAACCTAGTTGCAGGCTCGCTTGGTACAGTAACATAACCAAAATGATATAAATGGACCTGCATAGGCCACCACAAAAACTATGTCATGTCCCAGTCCAAAAATACACGGGACTAGGCCACGTGGCAATGGCCAGCTACGTACCAAGTAGACTCCAGTCCAACTAAAATACGTATAAGCTGTATATGAGGGTCAATATCTGGATAATATGTTATACATATCTATGTTTCAATCCACAAGAATATAAAATAAAGAAATGACAACATGTATCATGGTATGCACCCCACATTACACTTGTCTGAATAGACTCGAAGGAAATAATATGAGTCTATAAATACTGGACTATACTAGCAAAAAATAAGCAATGGATCAGAATAGCAGAACAACGAACAAGTGATACAAATATCTAATAATGATATCTGCATACCGGTATGATACTCATCAGTAGCTTTAGACTCCCAAAAACAAACGACCCTATAATCTGGAAGGAACCAGGTCCTCAAAGGGATATATCTAGGTACAAAACAATATGCCAAAAGTAAAACAATAATGAAACATATGATACGCCAGATAGTAATATAGAATAACCGCCTAAGTGAGACACAACCTTGAGTACAATGTTCGAAACATGGGCTGTCAAAATATAAATTCATAGCTACGAAACACAGAGACACACGGTACATATCCGTAGCTCTGAGCACAGAGACTCACGGTAAATATAGTCATAACGCCGAGCACAGAGACACACGATAAATATAAGGGGCCTGTAACTCCAGATACAGGATCTCTCAATATATATATATATATATATATATATATATATATATTGTGTGTGTGTATGTGTGTGTGTGTGAACGTAGTAGCCCAAGCATCTAGTAGCTGTTCTCCCCTCCACACACGATCGTACGAGTCGCATCCATAGTTTGCTTGACCTGATCCTCTAACTATACAGTTTGGTCATACACGAAGTAAATGAAAATCCAATCGCAAGCCTATAATCAGCACAGGTTTCGGTCAAGCTGACAATATTAGGATACAACAAGTCTGTCAAGATAATGGTGTCTAACAGTGTCATAGGATTTCAATATAAAAAGTAGGTACATCTAAGGTCTCGAGGTAAATCTCTACCAATCGGTACTAGACAATTCTAACGAACGTCTGCACCTGAATATGACTCGGATGCTAAGTATCGATTAAAGTCCAAAAGCGTACACAATGTACAGATAAAAATAATATAAAATATATCTGGAACTGAAATACAATATGGTAAGGTAAACTTGCCTGATCCTGGAAGCTGAGAAGAAGAAGCTGGTCCAACATCCAAGTCCAAGGAGCCTAAAGAAGCTAAAGATAGTTAAAACTAATTAATAATTAATTCAAATTTTAATTTATTAAAAAGATATCATTATGAACTTAACCAATGTTTTTGTTATAGTTACATAACTCACGACTAAAGGTACTAACTAGGGGGTTGATGAAGGTTGACTAGGAAAGCATTATATCAAGTACGTAATCATCAAGTCGCATAACGTCCACAACATTAGTATTTATCAATTGTTGATTCGGTCAACTACAAATAATGTTCATCCTCGACCCATGCCATCCCTGTAATCATAAACACAAGTGCATCAATTCCCAATATAGTTGTCACCCCTAAATACGCATAATGATCACATTCTCATCCTCAATCATACCATCATTACTACCTAATAAAATTACATTGGAACAAAATCATCAAGTCCACACATGCAAAATACTCAAATCTGAATTTATCTTCTAATCATGTCATGAACCCAACACAAACAACGACGTTCAACATGTATACATTCCTTAAATATGTCTCCATGCTAATGCTACTATCACGTCTACACACGCATAATTTATCTGTATCATGAATTCAACCTAGCATAGCATTGACCTATTTCTAGAACATAATCACATCACAATCATCAACCCTAACCTTCATAACTCATAATACACATTGCATAATTATCCATATCATGTAAACATCCTTAGCATGGCTCACATTATGTCACGACACGCATCCGGATATTCGGGCACGAGTACGTGGGTACGTCCAGCCTACGCCGCAGTGTCGGCGGTAGTACGCTGTCTAGGTCATAATCACAGATAATTTAGAATCTATCTCATCCACAGTAAAGTAAATAGACAAGAAAAATAACAGGAAATAGGAATGCTAAGATTTTATAGACAATATGTGATATACAAATCCATAGTTTAATATAGAACCAGAAGATAAATCGGAGACAAACCCGATTACTGTGCTGAAAGAAAATACTAGCTAACTGGCTGTTACTCCTCAAAGGTAGTATCCTGAGTAGGAACCGGCTTCTCAACTGAATCACCTGCTACCTTAACTGGGCCATAATAGGTGGGAGCAAGGTTCTCATAATCGCCTAAAACAATGGATCCAGTCAGGAAAGGAGCAAAGTACACAATGCATAACAAGATTTAAACTAAATATTTATGACAGGTAAAAAAGAACTGATTAAGCATCATGATCAGAATATGCATAATAAATAGTAAAGATTAACTGAGAATTAATGCTATAAATCAGGTCTATAAGTAAAACATGATTAATTGCTATAAACCAGGAATATGAGTAAAACAGGAATAAAATGTGACAGAAAATGTAACCGTAACAAGACAACAAGAACTACAACAAGACAAAAACTATTGTGTGTGAACTTGTGTATTTAGAATACATAGTTGGCATGTAGGAGTTTATAAGGCTAATAAGGCACGCCATAGGCGGCTAGCACTCAGGAATAACAAGTATAAGGCTGAGAGTACAGTCGCGTACCCACAGCTAGCAGTCACGACAAGGGGAAAGGGTAAACTACATGCCTCCTAGTATTCTCCCACCCGACATGAAAATCAAGACATGAAATCTCGAAATCTAACACTAAATGAAATCATCAATGGTACTAGTAAAGCAAAAAATTAATTATCACAATATAAAGATTAAACTTGAAGTGTAGGTACTTGCTTGATGTTTGGATCCAATTATAGTTATGTTCTCGAGGAATTTCCAGAAATGACCCCGGATGCTGAAATAAACATAATCATCATGCTCAGAAGATATCAAATAGCTAAAAATGGCTTTCCTTGAGTCCAATTTGGAGACAAGGGCAAGAACGACAGTTTTGGGTCAAAACGGGGTCCGTAGGTGGGCCCGCTTTGCACCAAAAAATGTGTCAGGGTCAAAGGTATCTAAATTCACCAAACTTAGTGTCAACAGGTCAGGAACGATGATACGAACCCAACGGAACTTCCAGAATTGGATTTCTATGAGCCGATCACAAAATTGCCCGTCGAGCGGGGCCTATGGGGCCCACGACACGCGATTTTGTCAACGTTCTCAGAATTGAACCAAACTTGGGTCACAGGGCCAGCGTATAGCTACGAGTCCGATGGCGCAAGTTTTATTTCGATCCGACGTGTGTACTCAAAGTTAGGGTGAATTGCAGAAAAGTCGGATACGGGGCGATGTCCGCGGATACGCGTTGATTCCGGTGTGCACGCACACCCGAATCGACTTCCGTGAAATCCCACACGTCCGTATCAACGCTGCGCACGTATCTGTGAAGACCGCGTGCGACCAAGTCGTCCCGTTTGGCAGGGCGTACTCAGTTCTGGGGTAAAACAGGGTCTGGTTTTTCCTGTTTTTGGATCGCGGTGTGCGATCACCACAGGACGCGATGCCCCGAGCGGTTTATCCGGGCACCGAGAGGGTCATACAGGCTTCACAACGCAATTTACGGAATTGAAAACCGGGCAGCGAGGAGAAAGATATGAGTACCTGAACAGGACCCAAAAATCGGGAAAAACCGTGTCCGTGTCGTGTCCGACACGACACGAAGAATTGGAATTAGGGTTAGGGTTTGCTCTCAGGCGGCCGGAGCTGCGGCGGCTCGGGCGGCTCTGCGGCGGGGGGAGGCCGGCCGGGGCTGCGCCGCTGGGCCGTCGGCTGGGGCGAGACGGCGGCGGCGGAGCAGGCGCTGGACTCGGTTGCTGCTGCTGCTCTCGTCGTCGAGGTGGCCGGGGGTCGGCGGAGCGGCTCGCCGGGGCTGGCTGGGTGGAGGCGGAGCGCGGCTCGCCGGGGATGGCTGGGTGGAGGCGGAGCCGCGGGCTGGGCGACGCTCGGGGAGAGACCAGGGCGGAGGGGGGTCGACCGGCGAGGGTTTAAATAAGGGGATGGGAGGAGGTCGAGGAGGCCGGGCAAGGCGGCGAGGGCCGCGGGGTTGTGGTGGCCGGGGAGTGCGGGGCGAGGGGGAGGCGTGGCCGGCGTGGCCGGCGTGGCGCGCGGCGCAGGCGGCGAAAACGGCGGAGGACCGATCCGTACGGGGGAGGGGAAAGAGATGTGGGTTAGCGGGTCGCGGTCGGGCGGGTTCGGCCGGGCGGACCCGACCCGACCCGCTAGCTATACGGGTGGGCTTGGGCCGGTTGGGCCGATTCGATGGGCTGGGCCGGGCTTGGTTGGTTTAGGGTTTAGTTTTATTTAAATAAATAATAATTAATTAAATAATTAATTAATTAGTTAATAGTTTTTAGGTATTTTAAAATAGGTCCGGGACCCAATAAATTCCAGAAAAATTATCCTAAGTCCAGTTTTTCATTTTACACCCAAAAATATTATTTCTGTAATATTTTAATTTTATTTATTAACAATTAAAAAATCATTTAATAATTAAAAACCCTGATTTTAATTACAGAAAATTCCCAGAAAATTCTAGAAAATTATGAAATTTCCCAATTTAAAAATTCTTGCAAAATTTGGGGGTTTACAATCTACCCAACTTATAAAAAATTTGTCCTCGAAATTTAAAAAAATTAAACCATAATCTGTTAACCCTTTATGTACATCAATCGAAATCTCCTTGCGATAAATAAAAATCCTAATCTTATCCACTGCAATCACTTCAAGGTTAAGATGACTACTGTTCCAAATCAGAAATTTAACCTATGGTTATTACTTCTTACTTCCTCAAATTACCCACAGGTGAAATTTAAATTAAGTCCATATAACACCTTCAAGATTTGCATATGCTTATAAATTTACCTCACGATTCTAATTATCATAATTTCTTCTGGAAGTAATTCGAGTCCAGTAGTATTCCCATTCACACTTGTATGCCCCCACTTTTTAAATTTCATTCACCTCCTCAATAATCCAACTAGTTAGTCCAACTATCAAATTTTAATTCTTAATTTAAATCATCAAGTTGAAAAATAATTTTAAATGTAGTCCGCCAATGTTCAAGTTGAATCATATATCCTCTAAATTCAAATTGACGATTTTACTTTCATTATTCAAAAATTAATCATGTACCTAAGGTATAACTATTGGGTCCTCGATATCAATTCATTACTCATCTTAGTCACTCCTCTAAATTTTCAAAATTGAAATGGCTTGAACCTCTCTCAATCTAATCTTACTCGGTCACAAAGAAATTTATCTCGAGTTGACAATGCACTGCTACCCAACTTAGAATTTATCCATCCATCACAAAAGCTATATACCTTAAGAAAATATTCCTTAATATGTTTACTCATGTCATTCAATCATCGAAACTTCAACGCCGATCGTATCACATATGATATGTCCTTAATTTTGAAAGAATAATCCTCAAGTATGTGATCGGCCTATGGGACATATCTAGTACTATCTATGTACCAAACTTATACCAAGCACGAGATTTCATCTTTCCGAAATAGGGAAGACGGAGATCAATAATAAAGAGTTCAAGGGTGAGGTGATAGAACAGAAGTATCGGGATCAAGGCGTTTAAAGAATTTAAATAGGAATTGTCAAGTAGTTGTGCATTGAATCCTATCTTGGTAATTCCTATTCACATGCTCGTATTAATACAGTTATGCTCAGACATGTCTAGGGCAGGTATACTTGTCTACTAATCACTACATCTCTCAATCCACGTAAAGTATTAGTTCGAAGGGCGAATCAAAATGCACTAAGGTTGATCAGACCGTAATACACTGATTCTGAATAGACAATTGTATTAGTGTGTCGACCCACTAATACATATGTTATGAACAAGCTTGATAAAAGGATAAGCTTGCAAAACTAGGCTATAAAATAGCAGCATAAGTCAAGGTGCAACGAACATAAGTACGCTAGATGATGATGAAAGGAGGTACAAATTATTTAAGTTCTCAAAATAACACACAATAATCACAATAACAAAAGACTCTACCATCTCTATAGTTATCGAATATGAAAGCATACCAGGTTATTAGCAAGTTCAAGATTACTAGGTTGGGGCTGAGGTCACGAACCAATAGGCACGAGCTAAACAATACTAGGAACGGTATCTACAAATCACTTACGCGCATTAGCTACTCCAAGGGTCTGCGCGTTCTCCACGGTTATGCTGGTAGAGCATCTTGTGGTGATCTTGTAGGAACCTCGTCGCTTGCTGGTAGATCCTTTACTCTGCATCCAAAATAAACGATGAGAGGCGCACAGGAATCAAGGCAGGATGCAAGTCAAGGAATTTATTCGAAGCCGATATGGATATCAAGAATGATTCAAGCAAGTGGATGAGATCCTAAACTTCCCTATCTTATTGCAGGCCTGTTCGGTCCCTTAGTTGAAACCAAACAATTTAGTCGTTGACCTGCATGGGCCACCATAAAAATGTGTCACGACCCGCACCCGGATATTCGAGCATGAGTACGTGGGTACGTCCAGCCTACGCTGCAGCGTCGGCGGTAGTACGCTGTCTAGGTCATAATCACAGGTAATTTAGAATCTATCTCATCCACAGTAAAGTAAATAGACAAGGAAAATAACAGAAAATATGAATGCTAAGATTTCATTGACAATATGTGATATACAAATCCATAGTTTAATACAGAACCAGAAGATAAATCGGGGACAAACCCGATTATTGTGCTGAAAGAAAATACTAGCTAACTGGCTGCTACTCCTCAAATGTAGTCTCCTGAGTAGGAACCGGCTTCTCAACTGTATCACCTGCTACCTTATCTGGGCCATAATAGGTGGGGGCAAGGTTCTCATCATCGCCTAAAATAACGGATCCAGTCAGGAAAGGAGCAAAGTACACAATGCACAACAAGATTTAAACTAAATATTTGTGACAGGTAGAAAAGAACTGACTAAGCATCATGATCAGAATATGCATAATAAATAGTAAAGATTAACTGAGAATTAATGCTATAAATTAGGTCTATAAGTAAAACATGATTAATTGCTATAAACCAGTAATATGAGTAAAACAGGAATAAAATGTGACAGAAAATGTAACCGTAACAAGACAACAAGAACTACAACAAGACAAGAACTATTGTGTGTGAACTTGTGTATTTAGAATACATAGTTGGCATGTAGGGATTCATAAGGCTAATAAGGCATGCCATAGGCGGCTAGCAGTCAGGAATAACAAGTATAAGGCTGAGAGTACAGTCGCGTACCCACAGTTAGCAGTCACGACAAGGGGAAAGGGTAAACTACATGCCTCCTAGTATTCTCCCACCCAACATGAAAATCAAGACATGAAATCCCAAAATTTAACACTAAATGAAATCATCAATGGTACTAGTAAAGAAAGGAATTAATTATCACAATATAAAGATTAAACTTGAAGTGCAGGTACTTGTCTGATGTTTGGATCCAATTACAGTTATGTTCTCGAGGAATTTCCAGAAATGACTCCGGATGCTGAAATAAACATTACCATCATGCTCAGAAGATATCAAATAGCTAAAAACGGCTGTCCTTGAGTCAAATTTGGAGACAATGGCAAGAACGGCAGTTTCGGGTCAAAACGGGGTCCGTAGGTGGGCCCGCTTTGTACCGAAAAATGTGTCAGGGTCAAAGGTCTCCAAATTTACCAAACTTAGTGTCAACAGGTCAAGAACGATGATACGAACCCAACGGAACTTCCAGAATTGGATTCCGATGAGCCGATCACAAAGTCGCCCGTCGAGCGGGGCCTGTGGGGCCCACGACACGCGATTTCGTCAACGTTCTCAGAATCGAACCAAACTTGGGTCACAGGGCCAGCGTATCGTTACGAGTCTGATGGCGCAAGTTTTGTTTCGATCCGACGTGTGTACTCAAAGTTAGGGTAAATTGTAGAAAAGTCGGATACGGGACGATATCCGCGGATACGCGTTGATTCCGGTGTGCACGCACACCCGAATCGACTTCCGTGAAATCCCACACGTCCGTATCAACGATGCGCACGTATCTGTGAAGACCGCGCACGACCAAATCATCCTGTTTGGTGGGGTGAAACAGGGTCTGGTTTTTTCTGTTTTTGGATCGCGGTGTGCGATCACCACAGGACGCGATGCCCCGAGCGGTTTGTCCGGGCACCGAGAGGGTCATACAGGCTTCACAACGAATTTACGGAATTGAAAACTGGGCAGCGAGGAGAAAGATATGAGTACCTGAACAGGACCCGAAAATCGGGAAAAACTGTGTCCGTGTCGTGTCCGACACGACACGAAGAATTGGAATTAGGGTTAGGGTTTGCTCTCAGGCGGCCGGAGCTGCGGCGGCTCGGGCGGCTCTGCGGTGGGGGGGAGGCCGGCCGGGGCTGCGCCGCTGGGCCGTCGACTGGGGCGAGACGGCGGCGGCGGAGCAGGCGCTGGACTCGGCTGCTGCTGCTGCTCTCGTCGTCGAGGTGGCCGGGGGTCGGCGGAGCGGCTCGCCGGGGCTGGCTGGGTGGAGGCGGAGCGCGGCTCGCCGGGGATGGCTGGGTAGAGGCGGAGCCGCGGGCTGGGCGACGCTCGGGGAGAGACCAGGGCGGAGGGGGGTCGACCGGCGAGGGTTTAAATAAGGGGATGGGAGGAGGTCGAGGAGGCCGGGCAAGGCGGCGAGGGCCGCGGGGTCGTGGTGGCCGGGGAGTGCGGGGCGAGGGGGAGGCGTGGCCGGCGTGGCGCGCGGCGCAGGCGGCAGAAACGGAGGAGGACCGATTCGTGCGGGGGAGGGGAAAGAGATGCGGGTTAGCGGGTCGCGGTCGGGCGGGTTCGGCCGGGCGGACCCGACCCGACCCGCTAGCTATAAGGGTGGGCTTGGGCCGGTTGGGCCGATTCGATGGGCTGGGCCGGGCTTGGTTGATTTAGGGTTTAGTTTTATTTAAATAAATAATAATTAATTAAATAATTAATTAATTAGTTAATAGTTTTTAGGTATTTTAAAATAGGTTCGGGACCCAATAAATTCCAGAAAAATTATCCTAAGTCCAGTTTTTCATTTTACACCCAAAAATATTATTTATGTAATATTTTAATTTTATTTATTAAAAATTAAAAAATCATTTAATAATTAAAAACCCTGATTTTAATTACAGAAAAATCCCAGAAAATTTTAGAAAATTATCAAAAATCCCAATTTAAAAATTCTTGCAAAATCTGGGGTTTACACATTATTTATAGAACATGTATCCACATAAACTCTTGCATTTACAGATAAATAAACCCTATATAATGATGTTAATAACCTAAAATAAAATTAACTAGGTTTATGAAACTAGTATAATATGTATTAGATATTGAAAAACATAAGTATCAACCTAAACCATAGCTTGGTAGGTTAAAAGGCATATTAAAACTATAAGAAATAGGTAAAGAAGAAAAAGAAGAAGGGGAGGATCCTACCTCGTAAAGGGGACTGTGATGTTGGTGGTTGTTTGTGGTATTGTGTTGGTGGTGGTGGTACGACTGCTGTTGGTATAGCTGGTGGTGGTGCTTGCTTGGGTTGAGATCGAGCAAAGGGAGGTGATGGAGGTGGTGTAGTTGCTGTCATTAATGGTGATGGAGGTGTAGCTCGGGTTGGTCGGGATTGGGGAGCCGACAGTGATGTCAATGGAGAAAGAGGTGGTTGCTGGTGGTAGAGGTGGTATTGTAGTTGTTGTTGTTATAGAATGGAGGAGGTCGGTTAGGGAGGAAGGAGGTAGTCAGGTGGTGTTGGGGTGGCAGTTGATCCTGCCCATAGGAAAGATGAGGGTTTTGAGATGAAAATATAGGAAAGCAAAAGTTGAGAGAGTGTATTGGGTTAGGTCGGCTGACCTAGGGGTGTGTATGGGTGTGTGCCTTTTAAGAATGGTTGGTGGTGATTGATGGAGGATAAATCAAGGGCTTGTATTTAATGTAAGTTGATAAGGATGAATAGTACTATGCAAATGGGTGTAAATATGGTCATGACCGATCAAGCCGTGTTCAAAATGGGTTGTCTCTATTTAGTTTGCTCCAATAGGAGGTGGCCACCTAGCAATGCTTTTGCATTTAGGTCCCTAGGAGTTTTAGGGTTTGTAAATAAGAGAAAATAAGGATTTGATGTGTGTTTATGGGTGTTTTGTAGGATGTGGGTGGGTGTGTGGTATTTTGTATGAGTCATATATGGGTGTGTGAGGGTTTGAGTTCTGTGTTAGGACTAATTGAGGTTGGGTTTATGTTGGGTCTCATTTGCGACTAGAAAATACGTCATGTAGTTTGTCGTTGTGTTGGAAGCATGTAGGGATTTAATTAAATGTGACACAAATATCATGGATGCTGTAAGCTTGATATTGGTCATGGGCCATTTAATTAGTTTGTTAAAATGGGTTGATGTTGTGTATCAAATATCGATTGCAATAAGCATAAATACAAGTCATAGGATTTAATTGAATATTTTGTCATGAATGTTGTGCGATTAAAAGAGAGCACAAGAGAGTAGGTTTGTCAGTGACAGAGATATCCAGTACATAGATTGGCTCGTCTAGGTCAAGCGTACAAAATTTGTTAGAAGGTAAAGGCTAGTATTATGATCCAAATATCGAAGCAACAATAAGGTACACAAAGGGTTTCAAATATAAACAGGTTTTATTAAACACTAATTTCTAACCCTATTTTTCTCTAAATTAACCCTAATCTCTCACTACACCAAGTATGCCTAAAATTTGGTTGATGGAGTTTACAGATGAAGATAAAGAATTACCCTTTGTTTTTGTCAATATGGCATTAAGATTCCTCACAGTGCGAGGCATGCAAGACGTGGTGCTGCAACTTCTACAAGCCAAAGAAGATTCAACCAACTTGTCGAATCTTTTGAAGGAGTGTACTGCAATACTCGCTCTCGAAATAGAGGAATCGCCTAGATGGAGAGGGGTCATTATTTAGAGTCTGAATCTGAAGTTACTAGGAGTAGCAATCTCCCTGGATCCGAGACAGACAGTGGGTAGTCTAGTGATATCTTTCAGTCCACCAGTCCCTCTGTCAACCACAGAGAAATTAGTTTCTATGCTATTAGCGATAAACAAGACGCATCTGCCTCGAATCTCTTGAGGATGCACTCACGGATATGCATACCATGATGCAAAGTATGCATCAAATCATGATGACTCAATAGACTAATGTAGCAACACTAGTACAGGTGACTGCAACAGTGTAACCACCTGTAAATGCACAATAGTCTCTGAGTAATGCAAATTCAGATCCTATCCTTAACAACGAGTCAACAGCCCCTTCTCTCAACACTAGGGGTATTCCTCAACCCGTGGTTGTGTAAGTCCAGCTAATATCTTTGCAATCAGCTACACCATAATAGCTCGATGAGACTCAACAGGCTATCAAAGAGCTATGGGAGTTACATACCCATTTTGATGCTATGTCCAGTTGCGACAAGCTCTAGAAACTTGGGATCATACAACCTTTCCCTTCTGAATGTAGAAGGGTCGCTTAGCCGCCTAAATAAAAGCCTCTAACCATAACTCCCTTTGACGGGAAGTTATCACCTGGTCAACATATGAATTACTTTGAGATGATTACAAAATATTTTCCACAAGACGACGACCTACTCACTAAATTATTTGTCGATGCTTTGTCTGACATAGCCTATGATTGGTTCTCAGTCTTTTTAACAATTGTATCTCGTCATTCGAAGATTTATGGAGTCTCTCACTTGCCCGATTTTAGGAAGGAGGCATGGATATGACAATTTTAGGCTATGTTACTCCCCCAACTCCAGAAAGCTCAGAGTCAGATGAAGAAACACCTTCTCATTCTTTCGAATTATCATCTTGGGATTCTGATGGAAGCACAAGTGATATTTTCAAGCATTCTTTGTCCATCAATATGGTGTCATCTTACTCAGATGAAGAGGATGATCAATTACTGGACCCCTTCGAGAACGATCCGTAGGCACAACAGATGGGTTCATAATAGGAACTTTGGTTTAAGCAACGCGAACCACCCACAGAGTATAAAAATTTTCAAATCAATATAGGGGATGAGTCTTCCCCTAAACCAATCTTTATCAGTAATAGCCTCTCTGATGAAGATAAGCAAGACTTGGTTCAGCTCATAAAAGAATACATTGACGTCTTCACATGGAGTTATGAAGATATGCGTGACTTAGATCCATAGATAGCCATACATAAGCTCAATATACTTCCTAATGCAAAGCCAGTAAAGCAAAAATAATAAAGGTTTCGTCCGGATGTAATGGACGCAATCGAAGCCAAAGTCAAGAAGCTGATAGCATACGGCTTTGTCCGAGAAGAACAACATAATGACTAGGTGGCTAATGTAGTTTTTGTCATAAATAAAGAATAAGAAAATCTGGGTTTATATAGATTATTGAGATCTAAATTTAGCTTGCTAAAAAGATGAGTTTTCTTTCCCTATCACAGATGTCATAATTGACAACACTTGCGGTTTTAAGCGAATGTCATTCATGGATAGATTTTTGAGATACAATCAAATCAATATGTTCCCCGAATATTAAAAACACACATTATTATGGACACCATTGGGAGTGTACTACTATTAGGGCTGCAAATGAGCCAATATGGTTGTGAGCATTGTATATAATTATATGTCCTTAATAATTAATATTAAGAAACTTTTTAAATTGAATTTTTATAAATAAATTGTTAAAATTATAACAATTCAAGCCTAACTAGCTTGAAATTAAGTTCGTTAAGCTCGAAATCAAGCTTAATGAGCTTGAAATAAAGCTGAACAAGCTCAAAATCAAGCTTAACGAGCTTGAGTTTGAGCTTATCAAGCTTGTTTATCAAGCTTGAATCAAGCTTGCTTATCAAGCCAAGCTCGAGCTCAAACCAAGCCAAGCTAAAGCTTAATATAAACGAGCTCGAGCCAAGCTCAAGCTCTAAAATAAAAATTTTATCAAGCTCGAGCTCGAGCTCGAGCTCGGTTAATTCTAATCAAGCCAAGCTCAAGCTTATGAAAGCTTGGCTCGGCTTGGCTCGTTTGCACCCCTAACTACTATACAATAATGCCTTTCGGTTTGAAGAATACATGAGCAATATACCAACGGGCTATGAGCACAATCTTCTGCGAGCATTTACGAAAAATGGTAGAATACTATGTAGATGATATTGCAGTCAAAAGTCGTCACAAACATAATCACCTGCAAGATCTTAGGATGGTATTTAACCTGATACGACAACACTAGCTTAAGATGAATCCAACTAAATCTTTCTTGGGAATTTCCAGTGGCAAATTCCTCGGGTTTGTGATAACCTCTAAGGGTATCCACCTTGACCAAATAGAGTCAAATTTATCCTCGAGATACGTCTTCCTCGCAACCTTAAGGAGCTTCGGGGATTGTAAGGCTGATTAGCATACATCAGGAGGTTTATATCAAACCTTTTCGGACGTTGTCAACCGTTCACTCAACTAATGAAGAAAGGGATAACGTTTATATAGAATAATGCATAGAAGCAAGCATTTGACGATATTAAATGATATTTAACTAATCTGCCAGTTCTGGTAGCTCCGGTGGTAGGAAAGCCCTTCTTGCTGTATGTTCGAGAAATGGATCATTCTTTAGGTGCTTTACTAGCCCAAAAGAGTAGTGAAGGTCATGAACAAGCCATCTACTACCTCAGTCGCATGATGGTGAGTGCTAAACATAGATATAATCTGGTAGAAAATGAGTGTCTTGCTTTGGTATTCGCTATACAGAAAATACGTTACTATGTGACAGGTTAAATAATTCATGTTATATCCAGAGTGAATCAACTTCGGGTGCTAATGACCAAACCAAGTACCCTTAATTTCGGTCTGGCTACATGGGCAATGTTGTTATCATCTTATTACATGGTATATGTCCCGCAAAAGACAGTAAAAGGCCAAGCTTTGGCTGACTTCCTAGCAGATCATCCTATAACGGAGACCTCTGAACTATATGACAACATTCTCGATAATATATTGGAGTCCGATATGGCAGTAGGAGATGACACCTGACAACTATTCTTTGACGGTGCATCAAGAATAGGACCTAAAGAAAATAGCATGGCTAGAGTGGGGATAGTTTTGATTTCCACTAACAAGCTACTCATTCATCGTATATATTCCCTCAGTGTGCCATGCTCTAACAATGTGGTCGAATATAATGCTTTGCTCATCGGTCTTTAATTAGCTAAGCAACTGGATGTCTAGTATCTTGAAGCTTATGGCGACTATAAGCAAGTAGTCAATCAGATTAGAGGTGAGTATGAAGTTCGCCATTAAGACCTTGTTCCTTATCATGAAGCTACGATTGAGTTGGCTTCAACTTTCATTGGTTTCTATATTGAATATTTGCCTCGGCTACAGAATAAACAGGCAGATACACTCGCCGAGCTTGCCGCTTCTCTGGCCATTCCATTAAGAAGACAACAATGGATCACGGTAAGTGGTCGAGAGTTTTTTTGTGCCAAGAATAATTTACACATTGAAAGCAGCTTTGAGGTCAAGTCCCTCCCTGATTTTGAAGACTAGAGGCTTCCTTTTAAAGATTACGTAGCGTACAGAATTCTTCCAGATGATCCAAAAGAAGCTACTTCAATCAAAAGACGCTCACTCCGGTTTAATTATGATGTCGTATCCAGGATGTTGTATCGTCGTTTATATGATGGACTCATGTTGTGATGTCTTTCAGGTTTAGAAGTGATACGAGGACTCCATGAAGCTCACGATGGCATTTGTGGACCACACCAACCATACCCTAAACTACAAGGTAGGTTCAAAAGGTTAGTTACTACTGGCCTACCATAATAGCTGATGAAGTAGACTATGCTAGTAAATGCAGAGCATGTTAAATCTATGCTGATTTCATCCATCAACCATCAGAATTTTTACACCCGACAGCTGTATCCTGGACTTTTGAAGCTTAGGGGATGGACATTATGTCACGACCCGCACCCGATATAGGGGTACGAGAACGTGGGTATGTCCAGCCTACGCCGCAGCATCGGCGGTAGAACGCTGTCTTGGTCATGTAACTATCTAATCAATCTCACATGAATACCCAACTCCATAAGGAGACGTGGATATCATAAAATAATGTTAGAATTACTCAATTACCTAAACTAAAGCATGATGAGATATCAAGGCAAACAAAGAAATACAAGACAAATCTAACGACAGAATAATCATACCTACAATCAGTAACATCCGATTCCCAAGTGTCAGAACCAAGTCCACTAAGGTCACAGTCTGGAAAATATTTTCCAGTCAGGAAGGAGCAAAGTACATCTCTAAATAGCAGTTCTATATTAATGATATAAACTATGTAGCAGTTCTAGATGGAAATATACAAGAGGTATATATAGGTACAAGAAATGTACAATAAAAGAAATACTGGAAATACTGTAAGTAAAAGCAGGAAAAGAAACAATATGTCAACGAGCAAGAATCCTATAACTAAGTGTGTGAGTACTAGCTTTAACATATGATCGGCTTGGGAACTTGATCAGGCTGGTTACATGTGATTAGCTATGATTCATGTAAGGTCAGGCTAACCGTTGGTTAGCTATGATGCATGTAGAGATCAGGCTAATCACACGTAACAGTTATGAAGCATGTAAATGGTCAGGCCGCACCCGACGTGAGATGTGGGGTGAGCTATGATGCATATAGAGTTGGGTATGATCACATATCTATACTAAAATACTCTCCTCCCCCGACTGGTATAGTAGATCCAATCATGGTACGCTATGGCACGGGATTCCCTAGGGAGGTAGCAAATCTTCCCGGGTCTTTGTGTCTATACATGCACAAGATAACAAGGAACAAGTCTTGTACAAGCTACACCATGAATAAGGAATAACATCTTATGACGAGATCCGTGTATACCAATCCGTGTAACCAACGTGTCAAGAGCATGGATATCTACACTAGATACAGTGAACATAGGAGATATCATAAATAAGAAACTAATCAGAGAATGTACTCGCCTTGGGTCCTTAGCTGTCAATACCAATATCCTGTCCCAGAGTATCGTCTGGAGAATCCGACAGTCCTATAAACATATAATAAACAATACAATGTTTGCATCAAATGCTACACTAACAAAATCAAAATACACTGGCCTCAGGGCTACGCTAGGTACGATAATGGTCAACTAGGGTCGTCTAGTAGATAGATATAGAAATGTACATATTGTACTAACATATACATTAATACATTTGGTACGAAAATAGATATGTGTATTTATATATACCTTAAGTAAATTAATAATGTATGTTTTAATTACAAATAAATACCAGGAAATACTTTACACAAGGTATATTCATAAGAATTAGAATTTTACTATATTTACTAAATTCCAAGTACAAATGACTATGCTAATACATGCATTTAATTTATACTAGTATATATACTTTTTATTAAATTGATATTATATATAAAAATAAACCAATATGTATATATTGAGAATATGTTAAGTATATACAATCTATATATATATATATATATATATATATATGTATATATACATATACCAAATTAATTATATATACTAGGATACGTATTTATATATATATATAAATTATATGCCAAATAAATATATATATACATACACAATATTCATATACATTAATACATACATATACTAAGTATATACATACTATACCTATACATGTTTAAACACTAAGTAAATAAATAATATACATATACATATACATATATTAAATACATACATATATGTATATACGTATGTATATATATATATATATATATATATATATATATATATATACACACAGGAAGAAGGAAGAGGGAGAAGAGAGGAGTGCTCACAGGGGGTTTGTTCTGCTCGTGGTTGGGGCTGCTGTGGGAGCGGCCGGAGAATGGCTGGGCCACGCCGGAGTTGAGATCATAGGGTTCTGTTTTGTCAGAGATGCGTCCACGTGTCCGGTTTGAACAATTCAAGTTATTGATACTCCTCTGAGGCTACCGATCAAACACCAGGCGTGCAAACAATACAAGAATGATTCAGAGTATTACTTCGATTTTAAATGATCGAAAAATTTGAATAAAAGATCCAAAGAATGTCAGAAGAATCAGGATCTCAACCTAAAAATCAACCGATCATTCGATCAAGACTCCAAAATGAAAGAAAAGTAAAGGATCAAAGTTCCAGTAGATATTTCGGATGAACTCACCAGTTCAAGAAGTCTGAATTCCTACTCAACTTCTCCAATCGCGATCGAACTCGATCAACTGATCCAAACTCCTGAACACATGAACAGGGCAAGAGAAGATTCAAAAGATTCGAAGAGAAGAAGAACGAGGGAGACTTAAAGAAGGAAGATGACTCACCGATCAAAAATATTTGCAGTCGCCTCGTAGTCGACACTGTCGGATGACCGGCTGAGCTTCCACTAGTGGCGGAGAAGGATAAGCAGGGTGGTGGTTCAGGGGATGGATGATGATCATGATGGTGGTGCTGGGTTGACCGCCGGGAAGAGCCGCGGGGTCTCCAGCCGGTGGAGGCTCGCGGTGGGAGGAGCTCATGAAGGAGTGGAAGAGGAGATGGCCGGACGTCATGACCGGAGGAGGAGGATGCAGGGACGAGTTCTGGATTCGGCTGGAGTGCAGTGGAGGGGATGCGGGTTGCAGCGGGTGGTCGAGGCACTCCGGTCGAGTGGGGAGCTCGGGCCGGAGGTTGCTATAGGCCGAGGAGGGTGGAAATGGTTGGCTCGATGGTGGTTGGGCCGGATGTGCTCGAGGTGGAGGTTCGGGTAGGGGGCCACCGAAGCTGGCTGGTGGCCGGGGCACAGGGTGATGGGGATGGCTTTGGTGATGGTTTCCCCCCTCTTCTAATTAGTTTAAAACAAAAGAGAAGGGGAGAAGGAAGAAGAAGAAAAGAAGAAGAAGAAGAAGAAGAGAAGAAAAATAAGAAATGGGGCTACGGTTTGGGAAGCTTGGGGGGTTTTCCTAGGTTTCCTTTTTGGGGATTAGGGCTTGGGTGATATGACATTAAATAGGGAGGGGTGAGATGAGAATGAAGGGTGGTAATGTACCCACTTTAATTGAGTGGCCAGGATTTGATATGGAGAAAATTCATGTGGGGATGAGGGTGGTAACTTAGTTAAATAATAGGGCTCCTTCATTGTTTTAAACAAATGGGTGTTGACACCAAAAATACAAATTTGCAAATTAGCCCCCTTAAATTTGGGTATTTGCACAGACACATTGGGCGGGCGATTCGGTGTTCGGTGTTTTGTAGGGTCAGGGCGCTGTATGATTGGTACGGGCTTAAGTAGCGGGGTACTGGAATTAAACGGGATTTTCGGAATTGGTTAAAACGGTATCCTCAAATTAATTAGAAATAAATGTAAGTTGTGTTCTAAAAATTAATTAGGAGTACATGGGACCAAAATCAGGTCGGGTCATCAATACAAATAGTGAAGAAGACTCATAATAGAATATTACCCTAATTTGGATCGCACGAAAAATAGGTCAAGATTGTCTCCAATTTCGATTGGAACGCACAACGACACAAAGTAGGAATTTATTTAGGAATTAAATAAACGTCCGCGACGATTTTTGTGCGGCTAAAAATGAGGTACAGAGAGCATAATTTTGGGTTGTAAAAATATCAGAATGGAAGGCGGGCATGTCTAGGGCAATATTGTGAAATTTGTTGGAAGGCAAAAGCCAGGTAGCGCTCCAAATATCGAAGCAACGGCAGCGCGCAACAATTAAATAAATTACGGTAATTAAATACAACCTCCAATAATTTAAATCCTAAATAATGCAATTAACACGTAATCCTAAATAATTTGGACAGGTGTTCGTCTAATGGCTTCTAGGTCGAGTCTACCAGCTCAGACATTAAGAATACAGTATATAATATAATATATTTAATTACCTATCTCACAAAATTAATTAATTTAAATACACTTATCAAGAAATTATTTAATATGAATACCACAATACTAATAATTATAAAAAGTCAAAAATACCCCCATTTTCAGAATGTGGTAGTGACACATTATTAGCCCTAATCCTAGATATAACTGATTATTTCTCTAAATAGGCTGAGGTAGTACCATTGATTGAAGTAAAGATATCAAATATGATTAGCTTTGTCAAGCACCATGTCATTTATCGCTACGGTGTTCCCCGTAGGACAATACATGACAACGGACCCCAGTTTGTTAGCCAAGCATTTTATCGATTCTGCGATAAGAATCAGATGTAGAATATGGCATCCACTACATACAACCCAGCAACTAATGGCTTAGCCAAAACCTTCCATAAAATAATAATTAAACTCCTGAAGAAGTTTTTTCGTCGAACAAGCACGATTGGAATAAGAAAATCGGAGAATGCTTATGGACTTATCGCAAGATGGTACGAACCCAACCAGTTGTACACCATTCTTTTTGGTCTATGGATGTGAGGAGGTTCTTCCTCTCGAAATCCATATCTATTCTTTCAGAGAGCTATTTCGAATGAGCTAATATTTGAGAATAATGATCAACTGCGGATACAAGAATTAAAAGTATTGGACGAGAAGCGCTTATATGCTCAACAACATATTTAGTTATATCAAGCACGTATCTCCAAAGTCTTTAACAAAAAAGTCAAAGAAAGAATATTCTAACTTAGTGATCTTGTTCTTACAGTGCGAAGACCTATGGTCATGACACACAAAAGCAAAAGCAAATTCCTGGCTAAATGGGAGGGCCCTTTTGTGGTAGAATTTGTATATTCTAATGGTGCTTACAGGTTTACAAAACCCAACGAATATTTGCTTATGATGCCTATCAATGTTAATCTCCTCAAAAGGTACTATGTCTGAGCCAGAGATATGCCCTTTCTCCCTAGCAAATCTTGTATAAATGTACAATGTGACATTTATATCCCAACTATATATATGACTACAATCAGCAAGAAGCTTTTTCTTATTTCGAACTATTACCTGTGTTCAAGAGTCTTGAGCACGTTCTAGGTAAAGGGTCCTCAAAATTCTCTAATAGAGTCAAATATACTAAAGAAAACTATCATTTTCATATTACCTCTACATTATTTTCTTCCATAAATACATAACCTATCACGTCCATATTACCTCTGGTAGTGTTACATCCTCAAACTTGCTATATGTACTTAGTATAAGTATGCCACGAGTAACAAGTCTATTATAATCATCCCTATGAAGATGTACTCTGTCAATTCCATGTTACCTCTGAACAAAGACATTTTAACGAGGTTATATCTTGAAAACTTATCATGTCTATATTACCTCTGATAGCGTTTCATCCTCAAACTTGCTATCTGTACTTAGTATAAGTATGCCATGGGTATCGAGTCTACTAAATAATCAACACTAAAATATTCTGCCATGTCCACATCACCTCTAAGTAGATATATACAATGGGGTCTCAACCGAAACACCTATCACATCCATATTACCTCTGAAAGTGTTACTCTTTTTAGCTTGTTATCTGTATCTAATATTAAGGTACATCATAAATAATAAGTCCATAATGAATTCGAAAGGCCAAAGATTTTTAATTCATTTTTCAAATGGGCTTACATTGCAAAAGGTCAAAAGACAAGAAATACTAGTTATATCACGGTTGTGCTGAAAGATCAAGAATAGTTTGCCTCAACCGGGCAAGTTGTTGATCCTTGTTCGATTCAGCCCTTTCTTTATCTGCAGTCGTCCTGGTTTTTATGGCTACAAATGGAGCCAAAGGAGCATATGCCACCATTATTTTATATCGGGTTTGATCAAATTCAGTTTTAGTGTTCATGAGTTCAAGAAGTTCACCACCCATCAAGTCATGTTGGAATGACTCTTCTTGATGTTTGGCTCATAACATTTTTACTTTTTCTTGGGCCTCCTTGATCTGAGCCTCAAGTTGTGTTATCTCGATAGCGTAGTTGTCACGAGCAGATTGATGAAGAAGCATGGTGGAGGTACTTTTGTCCAGTTCATCTGTTAGTTCAACACTCTTTTCTTCATGGAGCTTCATATGTTCTTTAAAGAGTAACTATTGCTCCATGAACTGGGTTATGATTGATTTATATTCAACCTAGATAAGAGGACTGATATCTCCACCTCTGAGCTGTAAGTACTCGTTGAAAGGCTATTCAAGTCCAATCAAGATCTGCTCTAACAATGTAGCTTTTTCTTCATCTTTAAAAGTCCTGACGGTTTTAATGTTGGTAGAGACAGCATATTTTATACCACTAAAGGCCAAGTATTTGTCAAGAACTAACTTCATGACACCGCATATTGTCTCATAAAAGGCCTTTGTCTGAATGTCAACTAGACGACTAAAGCAATTTTCCGAACTGGGAGTAGCAGTCACCGTATCCAGTCTTCTTCCTTGAGAAGGAGATATCGCCACAGTTATAGCTTCAATATTGGGCGCAAAAGTCAGGACACCCATGATTTGAGATATTCCCCCTTGGGTAGCAACTGAGTACTCCCTCTTGCTAATGACTGGTGCTGACACTTCAATGTTGGTCGAAGTCACTGTAAGCACTTGTGGGAGGAAACGTAGTATCATAGATGAAATTCGTTCTAGGTTGTGAAATAATTACTTCTTCCACATGCTCAGCAAGGACTTCTGTCCGGGGTTCTTCACCTACAAAAGTGTCAACACCATATAGTCAGTGAACAAGATATTGGGATAAAATAATGCAGATCGAGCTAAAGAAATAAATAATACCTTGGCTTGTGCTAGCCCAGGTTTTCATTACAAAGATATATGATAACGTAGCCTGCAACACAAGGACTTGCGATACTTAAAGGATGGAGAGGCATGTACCCAATCCAACCAGCAAATATGGGTCTTCTGGAAACTAATTCTCCAAAGTGTTCCTCAAGACTGCCACAGAGGCCTTTATTTGTGGAGTGTTAGCATTGAGGAGTATGTCATCATAATCACTTGTTCCCATGTCTACGTCTGACATCGCTGTATCTGATCTTGTATGTTGGACCAAATCTGAAGATACTATCTCAGCCACCCAAAATTGAGCTTGTAGCTGGCAAGGTGATTCTTCTCTTCTAGGAGAAGTAAATCCTATTTCCACTTCAGTTGGCTCTTTATCAAATTAGTCTGGAGCAGTATGGGTTACCTTAGTAATGATAGTATGCTACATAACACCTGATGATTCAGGAGGCATAAAAGTAATTAGCATGAGCATTTTTGCTACAGTATCCAAGATAGGGTCTACCTCCATTGGTTGAGGTCAAGAGATGGTCGCTTAAACGATAATAGGGGAGGAGACTATTGTAGTTGCATCCTCACTAATGATAGGAGGTGGGGAAGAAGTGCCAATCCTCTGTATGTCAAATAAAGTAACAGATGGATCATTTCATCCAGGTGAGTTAGTCGAGGGAGAGAGTAGATTTCCTCTAGGAGGAGTACGAAACCTTGGCTCTGCCATAATGGCCTCCGCTTGAGTTTGTGGTTGACTAGTAGATTCCTCCACTTGAACAATATTTACTGGAGGAACTACATAAATATCTTCATTAATGGTCTCCCTGCTCGAAGGAGTCTGAACAATCTGGCTCTCTTTCTTGGCTATGTGCGAGACCAGGCCAGATAATAGAGGAGGTATAAATATGATGGGTAACACAGGTTGGGCTGTAGTGTCAAGCTTGGGATCAATAGCAGATGCTTGAGAAACCGAGACATTTACATTCATCGAGATATTCGCCTCTGCAGCGGCTAATGCAAGAATTATTAAACCTATTCCTACTGGATGGTCGGAGGAGAAGTAGAGGAAGTAATCCTCTCAACAATGGGTGCTACAGTGGACGGTTCACCCTTATCACCTTGACCAAGGGAATCAATGAAGGAGCTAGGTAAAATCTTCTTTAATGGAGTCGCATGTTTCTTAGTCTTCTTTGGAAGTATATTACGTTCTTTTGGGGCTGATCATTTATGCTTCTTAGTCCTCATAGATATGTACAGATGTCACACCCCAAATCCAAAATATGTAGAGCTAGGAATACGTAAGCATGCCAGCCATATGTATATGGTAACTCCAACATATGGAAACCATAACACATACGTACGATGTATATGAATGATAATTCATAAGTGGTATATATATAAGTCACAGGCATACTAAATCTCATCCACAGTCGCAAGTCAATAAATAAACTAAACCAACAGATAAAAGTGATCAAGTCTGAATAATCCAAAATGATAGTTGGGTAGAGACAAATCCACTACCAATGGCTATATCAAAAACTAAAATGACTGAGGAGAATGAAACTCCAATATAAAATGATAAATAAGGAGAACAGCAACTAATAAGTCCCTCAGCTAAGAGATGATCATGGATGCTCGAAAGGTAAGACCTCATCGACAGAAGATAAAGGGTCATGCCCTGATACGTACTCCTGCAGATAGTCATGATCGTCTGACAGGGGACCAGGTCCTCAGAGGGACGTAATAAGATACAAAAAAAAGAACATGCCACTAACTATAGTATATCATGAAGGAATATATATAGAGGGATATAAAAGGTATGTTATTGCTAACCATTCTATTTGTCACTACCATATTTTCTAGGAAAGGATATTTTAGTCTTTTAGTAATTAATTAAATATTGTGCATGTTAAATATTTATTTATTATATTATTTATTTATGGTTAGCATATTAAATTTATTTTTGGATTTGCGTTAGTGTACCTAAATAGTTTAGTTTAGGCTCATGGACCAACATTTAATTCTAGTTAGAATTGAGCCCAATAATTAGAAGTCCAATCATTAGGAGGATGATTAATTAAGTTAAACCCATTAGAATAGAACCTTTCCTCCTTAGTTAATTTCTTCATGAGAGGCCCAAGGGATATTTTAGACTATACATAGTAGCTTGAGGGAGGGGGCAAGTGAGGCCTATATAAAGGGAATAAAAACTTTCTCTCTCTTCATTTTTTATTCCAAATCTAGATATAGAATTTCTCTCAACCAAATTCCATCAAATTTCCACCCAATTCCTTTCCAAGTCACCATTGGAGACTACTAGAGCAAGGATCTACAAGGAGGAAGCATGTATCTACAAAGAGGAGCAAGGATCTACAAGTTGAAGGCTCAATTTACCAATTTTGGAGGTTTTATTGGAAATCCATCTTCCAATAGGTACAATTTAGTTTTTTTCCTTAATTTAGGTTCTAAATATTATATTTAACTATGAGAATTCAACCCATATGCATAGGCTACCCATAGAATTTGGTTTTGTGTTCATAGAAGGCCTATTGAGAAAGTTATGGTATTTTTTATATCAATTTTAGGAAAATTTGAGATTGACATTTGTTGTGTGTGTCAATTGGTCCTATAAATCAATTTGGCATGTGATTGTGTGTTTGGGGCTAGTGTCGTGTCCACAAATGGGTACGTGTAGGTCGTATCCTAACAATTTGGTGATACGTGTTGATATGGGGGGTTTTTTCTCCGATAAGGGGCTTTGTGCATGTCATATTTTGACACGGACACGTAGTTATGTGTTTGACTCTCCATATTGTTCATAAATAATATATTAGACTTTTTCGTGTCCTTCGGGGTACGTTTGGTTGTGTGGTAGACTCGTATCGCAAGCGTATCATAGATCTAGTGTGATACGGGTACGATGCACTCCATGTGTTTGCTTCATTATTTTTTAATTCAATTAACTTGTGTATAACTATTAATATGATATATTAGATATGATATATATATATATATATGTATAAGTTTATGTATTTATAATATATTATATAGTTATGTATATATAGCTATGATTATGTGTTTATATATGTATATTGATATCTATGTGCATCTATATGTAAATATGTATGCATAGTTCTATATATATATGAGAAGTATGATTTATATATATGTACATAAGTAGTGATATATGAATATGTGTTTATATAGGTATGTATATATAGCTATATGTTATATATGTGTATATGATATACCTAAGTTTTATAGTGTATGGTTGTATATATGAGTATATATATAAGAGAGTATATATCTATATGTATATGTATATGTATATGTGTATGTTTATATATATATATATATATATATATAAAGATGTATATTGATATATGTATAGTTATGTGTATGTTTACATATGTATGTGTATATGTGTATAAATATATATATCTAGTTGTATACTTATAGGTGTTTGTGTATATATACTTGTGTGTGTGAGAGAGTGTTGTGATGTATATATGTATAGATATATATATATGTTGATATCTACTTATATATATATATATATATATATATATATATATATATATATATATATATATATATATATATATATATAGTTTGTGTGTGTGCTTAGGGGTGGAGGCGCAGCGCAATGAGTACTAACAGCGTCGCCGCTGCAGCGAGGTAGCACCGTAGAGGTAGCAGCAGCAGTCTACAGCGAGGCAGCAACAGTCCCATCGTAGCAGCACTGCGGTTGCAGCGAGGCAGCACCGCAGCTGCAACGAGGCAGCGCAGCAGTTTGCAGCAGCAGCAGTAATAGCGCAACGGCTGCAGCGTGCAGCAGCGTGTGTAGCGGCAGCAGCGAGGCACGCAGCAGTCAGTTTGGTTTAGTAGATAGCTACTTTAGTTAGTCTATTAGATAGTTTAGTCGTTATTAGTCAGTGTAGTTCCTTGGTATATTAGTTGTTAGTTACCTATATATATATATATACTTGTATTACTTAGTGATATATATGTATATGTATATATTTGTATCTTTAGCTATATATATATATATATATATGTAGGTATGTATATGTATGTATATGTATGTATATCTGTTATTGTGTTTTAGTAGTTAGTATAATAGTATATAGTATCTTATTAGTTAATTTATTATTTTATAATTAGAGTTGGCTAGTAACATATACTAAGAGCACATTATCTTGAGATACCAAGGTAAATGTTAAGGTATCGAGTTAGTACCCAAGGTATTGAGGGATGCTCAAGGTATTGGATTTGAGTATCGAGAGGGGTGTGTAGGTAGTGTGATGCGCTTTGGTTCAAAGCCATGGTATCCTATTTGCATTAGTTAACTAAGGTACTTTATGTATTGCCTTGTGTGTATATATAAATTACTATTTTTGTATTAAAAATTTGAGTATCTTAGGATACGGTATCTCTTTATTTTCTTAGTATCTTAGATCTAGCTTGTTTGGCCTAGATTCATAGTGTATGAACCCAATATCATTGAGATAGACGCATGCAACCTAGAAATAGCTAGTTTGACCAAGTTTGACTAGTTTGGCATATAGTTGACCTAGTTTGACTAGTTTGACTTAGAAATGGCTTTATGACCTAGAAGTTGACTATTTTAATTTATTCTCATTCCCAAAATCTTGTATTAATGCAATATTCCATATATAGGTCTGTGACACCAGTTCAGACACCATTTTGCATCATTGCTCTGGACCACAGGCAAGTACATTCTCTAATAGTTTCCATTATTTGATTACCACTATAATTCAAGTATTTAAAAATATTACTTATGATTCTTGATACGATGGTACATGGATTGGGTATTGTTATTGGATAATCAGTCATGGAATATTCCCTTAATTATGGAGATAGTATCGAATACTGTCCTTGTTGGTATTGGATAACATTGAATATTGTAGATTAAAAATTGGATAAATTAGCTAGTAACGTGTCATGATTTGATCTATCATATCAGTCGGGACGGGGGAATACCAATTAAATATGTGATCAAGAAACTATCGGCTAGTAGTGTAATCATTAGCTACTAACTAACCATAAAATTCACGTATGGTTGAGTTAGCTCCTTAGCGTAATCATTGAATCTCCCAGGCCGATCACATATTTAGTTAGTATCTCAAATCACAGAGTACATTATAGTTTCCATATTCAGTTCATTGATTACACTGTTATATTTCTGACATTATAGTTCATTCCTTCATTCTTGTATATATTGATTCATATTTCTAATGCTAATATTGCCTATTCTTTCATTGTTCTTGATTATTAGTTATATTTCTCATCGTAGATAGCATCCTCTATTTTACTATTTTATAGTTTTTGTCAATTAACTGGAACTGCTATTTGGTTGTACTTCGCTCCATTCCTGACTGAAAAATATTTTTCAGAGGATCCGAGAGAGTGGCGTCCGACATACTATGGACTTCGACTTATTGATGGTGCAGACTTGGACCCACTAGTTCTGGAGTGATTGTCGGGAGGTTTATCCGGATCACTAGTTTTTCATAGTTAGTTTCTTTAGCATTTTGGTACCGGATTTGTTTTCGGCTTATATGTAAGTTTTTTATTATTGTTTCTATTGTTGATATATATATTTTGAATGTATAGTTAGACTTCCTTCATATCTTCTCGTGCTTTAGAATTATGATTGAGTTATGTGTGAGATATTGTTGGCAGAATTTGTATTATTGTGCGATATTTAGATAGTTTAGTTGACCAAGACAGCGTTCTACCACCAATGTTGCAGCTTAGGCTAGGCATTGTTCTCGACTTGCATCCCTACACTGGGTGCGGGTCATGACACATTTTTAGATGTGGCCCATGCATGTCAGACTTCACAAGTTGTGCGATATCATGGTAGTGCGATGACTTAGTTGTACTACTGCGAGCCTGCGATAGGATGTGAGATATAGGCTATAGGATATAAGATATTAGGATGAGAGGATGCTCAATCACAAATTTTTTGAGAGGTTTCTGGGATGACCCTTGAGAATCTTATTACAATTCCTATTCAAATCTTTTTTCTTGTTTTCGTTCGCTCTCACTTGTTGTTGTTGAATTTGATTCTTGGTGATTGATTGTTAAATTTGATTCTTGGTGATCAGTTGATTTTAATTCTTGGTGTTCGTTATTGAGTTTGATTCCTTATCGAGAGAAATTTTATAGACTAAGTTACGATATCATCTGATGATATATGTTGATGAGGACAGTAGAAAAGGTGAAATGTCTGCTTTGGTTATGGAGCATAGAGTTTATTGCAGCCATATTAGCTGGTGTAGCAGAAACATAGGGACCAAACTTCGGATGTACATATCTTAGTTATGCAATTTAGAGTTTCTCGCAGCCATACCGGTTGGCGTGGTAAGGATTCTAGATGACATAATTATAGAGTTGCATACCCTACTTATGGAATTATCGTTTATTGCAGCTATGCTTACTAATGTGGGCAAGGATTCTGAGTGTCATGATTTTGGACAAACGTGTATGATTATCATATTGTATCTTAAATTGGTTCTTAAAGTATCATCTCAATACTTATTTACTCCTGTTATTGTAAGATTTTTTTCCTATTATTCTTTAGCTTAGAAGTAGAGCCTTGATGTGAGTAGATAGGAGTATACCAGTATACGACTAGTGATAGGTATATTACCTGATATTGAGGTTAGTGATGTGTTGGAAGCAATATATGGAAGAGTGTCTAGAAATTGTGTGCAGAATGCACAGTGGGTGATGAGTGTTAGTGTGTAAGTTCATGAGTATCAGAAAGTGGAAGGCCGAGAATTAGAAATTTCAATAGTGTGTCAGGGGTTGAGAAATATCAAGATTGGTCATGGAAGATATAGTGTATCACCGATTAGTGTATCAGTCTGTAAAAGGTTTAAGGGGAGATACATATACATCAATAGAGATATGGAACCATGTGCTGGCCTTTGAGAGTGAAGTGAAATATGTGTATTATAGAAGTTAATAACTAGTGCATTAGATGCAAGTGATTATGAGTTCTAATAAATGTGATAAGGTGATCTAATGATGAAGCTAGTATCCTAGAACATTAAGAGCATATGTTGTGTAGTTAGGAAGCTAGTGTTACTATATCAAGAGTGCTAATATTTCTATATCAATGATTAGTTGAGTAATGTGCTAGTAACAGTAAGTACCTTATGTGATAATATTGGATTGGTGTATCAGTTAATATGGATAGAAAATCATTTAGAAGTAATAGTTCAAGTAATCCAAGCAGTAGAGGAGAGACATGAGTAACTTGGTATGGGGATGTCATCTAAATTGTATATGAGAGCTGGTGCCTTGTGTAGACAGTAACAAGATTTGAGTAGGCATCCTATTAGGGGTATTCAAGTTGGACAAGGGTGTGCTAATAAAATACATGATTGAAAAAGTATACAAGTGTTCCTTGCAAGAGAATGGTTAAGAATTTTGGTGATTACAAGAATTAAAACAGATAGAGGAGGCAATATCTTAGCGGTATTTTGTATAGTATCCTAGGTAGCAAGTGTCAGGGAGTGAAGCATGTCCATGAACTAGAACTATAGTATATTACTAGTATTTGGTAACCCTCAGTATTAAGAATATCTTAACTAGGTTGATGATTAGTGAATGCTTAGTATGTGATAGAATAGGCCATATGTGGTATAGCAGGTTATCCTGCACCAGTAGAGGAAGACACCCCAGTAGGGCAGAGACTGATTTCATGATAGTTAAGAGACTATATCCAAGTATGATTTCTCTTTCAGTAGAATGGTATAATTTTATGTTATAAGATATATACTATGTTAGACTGTGATTGCTGGGGTTTGACCATAGTAAGATTTATATAAATAGGATATGACTGGTCTAAGAGAGAGGGGTGATGGTTTTAATTTTGAGGACAAAATTCTTCTAAGGGGGTAGACTTGTCACTACTATATTTTCTAGGAAAGGGTATTTTAGTCTTTTAGTAATTAATTAAATATTGTGCATATAAAATATTTATTTATTGTATTATTTATTTATGATTAGCATGTTAGATTTATTTTTGGACTTGTTTTAGTGGACCTAACTAGTTTGGTTTAGACTCATGGACCAACATTTAATTCTAGTTAGAATTGAGTCCAATAATTAGAAGCCTAATCATTAGGAGGAGGATTAATTAAGTTAAACCCATTAGACTAGAACCTTCCCTCCTTAATTAATTTCTTCATGAGAGGCCCCAAGGGGTATTTTAGACTTTACATAGTAGCTTAAGGGAGGGGGCAAGTGAGGCCTATATAAAGGGGATAAAAACTTTTCCTCTCTTCATTTTTTATTACAAATCTAGATATGGAATTTCCCTTAACCAAATTTTATCAAATCCCTACCAAATTTCCACCTAATTTCTTTCTAAATCACCATTGGAAATTAGTAGAGCAAGGATCTACAAGGAGAAAGCATGGATCTATAAAGAGGAGCAAGGATCTACAAGTTAAAGGCTCATTTTATCAATTTTGGTGATTTTATTGAGAATCTATCTCCCAATAGATATAATTCAGTTTTTCTCCTTAATTTAGATTCTAAATCTGAGATTTAACCATAAGAAATCAACCCATATGCATAGGCTACCCATAGGATTTGGTTTTGTGTTCATAGGAGGCCTATTGAGAAAGTTATGGTACTTTTGTATCAAGGGGAATTCCAATATTGACATTTGTTGTGTGTGTCAATTGGTCCTATAGATCAATTTGACATGTGCTTGTGTGTTTGGGGATAGTGTCATATCCACAATTGGGTACGTTTAGGTCGTATCCCAATAATTTGGTGATACGTGTTGATTTTGGGGGTTTTCCTCCGACACGGGGCTTTGTACATGTCATATTTTGACACAGACACGTAGTTATGTGTTTGACTCTTCGTTATTGTTCATAAATAATATATTAGACATGCTCGTGTCCTTCGGGGTACGTTTGGTTGTGTGGTGGACTCGTATCGCAAGCGTATCATAGATCTAGTGTGATACGGGTGCGATACACTCCACATGTTTGCTTCATTGCTTTTTAATTCAATTAACTTGTGTATAACTATTAATATAATATATTAGATATGATATATATATATATATATATATATATATATATATATATATATATATGTATTTATAATATATCATCTAGTTATGTATACAGCTATGATTATGTGTTTATATATGTATATTGATATCTATGTGCATCTATATGTACTTGTATGTGAGAGAGAGTGTTGTGATGTATATATGTATAAATATATATGTTGATATCTACTTATAGTTATATATATATATATATATATATATATATATATATATATATATATATATAGAGAGAGAGAGAGAGAGAGAGTTTGTTTGTGTGAGTGTGTGTGCTTAGGGGTGGAGGCACAGCGCAGCGAGTACTAGCAGCAGCAGCAGTTTCTGAGCGCCGCAACAGCAGTTTTAGGGTGCAGCAGCGCCGCGGCTACACCGAGGGAGTGCCGCAGAGGCAGCAGCAGTGGTCTGCAGCGAGGCAGCAGCAGTCCTAACGCAGCAGCGTCGCGGCTGCAGCGAGGCAGCGGCGCATAGGAGGTTGCAGCAGTCTGCAGTGAGGCAGCAGCAGTCCCAGCGTCGCGGCTGCAGTGAGGCAGCGCCGCAGAGGCAGCAGCAGCAGTCTACACCGATGCAGCAAGAGTCCCATCGCAGCAGCGCAGCGGTCTGCAGCAGCAGCAGCGCAACGGCTGCAGCGTGCAGCAGTGCATGCAGCCGCAGTAGCGAGGCGCACAGCAGCCTGTTTGGTTTACTAGTTAGCTAGTTTAGTTAGTCTATTAGATAGTTTAGTAGTTATTAGATAGTAGTTCCTTGGTATATTATTAGTTAGTTACCTATATATATATATACTTATATTACTTAGTGATATATATGTATATGTATATGTATATATTTGTATCTCTAGCTATGTGTGTAAACTCCCTCACCCAAAATAGGTATTTTGTGTATATTTTATATTATTATATTTATTATATAGGTTGAATTTATTTAGAATATGCTCTTAGTTAATTAGAAAATAAATTTCTTGATATATTTACTTATATAATATTCATTTAGAATTATTTTAGGTTATTTTAGATTTTTGGAGATTTTTCTAGAATTTTTGGTAATTAAAACTTAGAAAACATAAATTTCTAGGACTTCTATGATTTACTATACGACCATACTTACATGTCGTTCCTACCAAATATTTATTTTAGTTTAAAATATTTAATTATATTTTTTTGTAATTTATTTAGAATTTTAAGAAATTTATTTAGATTTTAAAATTATTTAGGATTTATTTGGATATATATAGTCTTAATATTAGATAGATACTAATTTAGTGTTAATAGATATTAATAAGATTTTATAAATTATTTGTATTATCTTTAATTATATTTAAGATTATAAATTATTGAGATAAATTCAAACTCTATTTTAAATTAATTCAAATCCTGAACCTACTAGGAAATCAACTTCATGCATATCCTATCCTTATTTAAATTCATCATAATCCTATCCAAATTAACCAATCATATTCGTATTTAATTAAGTAGTGTCCACCATTATAAATACCTCATCTTTCATATTTTTCTTTCCCAAATTCCTCTCTTTTTCGTCCAAAAAATAGTCAAAATTCGTCATAAATTCAGCCTCATTTTCTACTAATTATGACGAATTAAAAAGACGATATCTCCTAGCTCCGGACTCCAAACACGCTCCAGTTTTTTTTGTTAGAATGATAATGAGGTTAGCTTTCTGATAATATAAATTGTTTTTCTAAATTATTAGTATTAAATTCTGGAAAATTCGTAGAGCACAGCATGTCCGAAAATAGACGTGTTTCGATGTTTTCGCGATTTCGGGAGAACCAGGAATCAGAATCATGAACCGTTTAAAGTTTCGAAAAACTAATATCGAGATCATCGACAAATATTTTCCCAGAATTTATTTTGAAGTATTTACATACTGTTAATTCTGTAGAACTTCTAGGTTAGAATTTAACCATCGGTGCACAATACAAAATTTGTATGTGCCATAATTCCCAAACGAATTTGAATTCAGACGAGCCGTAAATTCTAGTATGTTTTTGATACTGAAATCTTCAGGAAATCATACATGAAAGTCGAGTTTGTATCGATTGACTTTTTGGTCAACAGATCGCCTCGATTTGCGTGCCATAAGTCTCGAGTTGATAAAATTTAGTTTCTTTGGACAAAATTTAGGAATTAACATAAAAATCAGAATAATAAAATTAAAATAGGATTTTAGAGTAATTATTCCAGAATTAAATAAATTAAAATAAATTAATGGTTATATTATTATATAGTTATATGAATATATATGTAAGTAAATGCTAATTGATAATTATGACTAAATATTCAGACTGTATGACCCTAGGACATCGTGGACTATCCCATACTTACCTTGACCATGTTGAACCTAAGAACTTGTGAATTTGTCTGCCTTGCGTACACTAACGTACTGGCATAGACACCTGCCAGTTGACTGACTGATTTCGTACAGTACTTGAAGACGCGACACCCGCGTAATTCAATGCATAATTGACCGTGTTAGATGACTAGTGTTACCCCTAGTATACCCCCTGATTTCAGTGTAAATATGGTTGAGTATGTGCTAGTGTAATGACTAATGATTCTATTATATTATATTTATGTGTACATAGGATATTGGATTGTTCTGCGCGATTTCTGGAGCAGGTTATTGGTACATCGCAGTCTTCTGGCCAGGCAAGTATACCTTGCCATTGTACTGTTATTTATATTCTATATGTTGCATGCATCTTTATTTTCTGTCTTTAGTTCATATATTTTAACTGTTATATAAAATGCGCGCGACGGTGACGTCGCGGTATATTTTTATTTATGTATTTGTATTGACCTTGTTTATGAGACTACCCCATCATCATGTAGTATCTTTAGGTTCATTGGCCATGACACAGTTGTTACACGAGTTGTGAGTCTCATGTAGATCATGGACTTGCGTGCAAGTTGGCCTCCTGTACGTGTGGGCCGTGCGTTAGGAATAACTGCTGTTAGAAACTTTGTATGCTAGTAGACTTGGCAGTTATTAGAGGTATTATCGTGTCATGGATGTGACATGCTTAGAGCATGGGGTGGGGAGAACAACAAGTAAGGCGTGTGGGCTCCGTTGCACTTTCCTTGTGTAACCCGTACGCTCCGCCGGAGATGCGCGGTCATGATGACCCCTATATATACTACTTGGCGGGCCTCCAGTGTTCGAAAGACGCCGTGCCTTTGTAGGCCCCTGGATCTCCAAGAGAACTATGCCAATCCTATTTTAGCCAGATAGCCCACGCGTTGGGAAAGTTGTTCTTAAACTGTATTCACTTTAGACTGTTAGGCGACCCATTGGATATTTATTTCAGTACTTTATTGGCATGTGTTTAAGTATCTTGTTATGTCCCTCTGAGGACCTGGTCCGCTGCCAGGTGTATCTTTTCTTGAGTATTTGCAGGAGCGCAGATTTAGATGGTTACATGTGATCCGAGGATGTCTTCTCTTCGAGCTGTGATGGATAGCTGGTATTCTTATATTGTGTTGTGATGTTGTACTCATATTATATTTGCTCTTATATTCGAGTTGGTAGTGGATTTGTTTCCACCCAACTAGCATCCTTAGATACTTATATTGAGATCTAGTTTCATAGATACTGGTTATTTATTTATATTGATTTTCGTGGATGAGATTTAGATTATACCCTGTGACTTGTGATAGATTTATACCACATGTGGATTTGATATTCATATTACAGCGTACGTATGGATTTGGTTTCCATATATTGGAGTTGCCATATCCATACGGCTGGCATGCTTACGTCTCCTAGTCCTACGTATTTGGGACTGGGGCGTGACATGTTTTTTGTGGTGGCCCATGCAGGTCGAGAGCATATTGTCTCGGTTACGTTACTGTACCGAACAAGCCTGCACATAGGACTAGAGTATAGGATCTCATCCATAATTGACTATGATTCACCTTCCTCCTCTATGATCTATTCGAACAATTGTATCCTGCTTGATTCCTGTACTTTCCTAATAAGTTCCTTGAGTATATATGGCCTTCTGCTAGAATATAGGAACCCCTGTTATTAGGATGATAATTAGAGTAGCACACCTATTAAGAATACAACGAGAATATAGACACACCAGTAAGTTTAGAATATCTAGTGAACCCTAGAATTCCTTATCTTTAGAATTGATTTACCATTACCTCCTGATGTATTATGAAGACTTGAGAGTAGTATAGACACTACTAGAGTTAGTTAGAAGTTTTACCATAATGTTTGACCCTAGTATTGAGGAACCAATGGAGAACCAATATTGAACATTAGGACTGAACCTAACCCTCATAATTGGATAGTATTAGAGAACTATAAAACTTATGTCATTGTCTTGTTACTAGTAGACAGCACCCTAGGAAGCCTAGAGGAATGTAATCAACCCTTTCCCTTGATCATACCCCGAACATGGCAACTAGCATGCCACCCCCTTAGAGAACCATGATGCTATCTAGAGCCCTCTATTTTTGATTTCATAACTTGTCCCCCTGCAACCTTAGCGTTCGCTAATTGTGTGACGACTAAATTATGATTCTTCTTTCTTCATCATTTAACTCGTGCCACATAACTCGTATGATTGAAGGCCAAGTAATCTTATTCTATGTTAGGACATGTAGTTTGCTAGGGTATAGCTTGGTAATTTGAACTTTGAATTTTGTGCGTGATAGTTGGGATTTGATAGTTTGCGTAGTTCCCTTAGGTTGTGACCTAATGATTACCCCTTAGCTTTTAATCATAAAATTTGTACCCATAGCTCGATACGAGTTAAATCCCTTTCCCCTTAACGGCTAGTAACTCTTCTATCCCTACGATTGACACCTGTTCTATGAGCACTTGACCCTTACCTATATAATGCAATAGGAGACCCTAATAAGAGTTTCTGTTCTATGTACATGTGCAAGGTTATTTTTGTAGGTATCCTTAAGGCAATACAATAGTAGTTAAATTATTTTAAGTTGGATAGTATACCTCACCACCTAGTATCACGTAGTCCCTATGATCCATTGATGAAGTGTAACTGAATGACATTAATTGTATGCTAGCAAAGACGATAGTATTTATTCAGACGATATAATTTAGAGGTCCATGTCCCTATTGGTCGACTAACGACTTAGACAAGGAATTAGTATGACAACTGTAGAGATTGTGTAGTCTTTCATTATTATTGCTTATTTTGCTTTTGTTTTTGTGAATTTGAATTGTTATGAACCTTCCTTCATCATAATCTAGCGTATTCATATTTGCTGTACTACCTTGACTTATGTTGCTATTATAGCCTAGTTTTTGCAAGCTTATTCTTTATCGAGCTTGTTCATGACATACGTATTATTGGGGGCCCACAATAATATATTTCAGAATCAGTGTATTAGGGTCTAGCTAACCTTAGTGCGCTTGGTTCGCCCTTCGCATAACTACTTTACGTGGATTAAGATATGTAGTGATTAGTAGACGAATATACTTACCCTCTAGATACAACAAAGCATATCATATCAAGTACATAACTGCACCGATGTGAGCATGCGAATAGGAAATTACTAAATTAAGATTTTAATCCACAACTGTCTTGACAATTTCTATTTGAATTCTTTAAACGCTTTGATTCCCATACTTCCATTCTATTACCCCTCCTTGAACTCTTTTCCGTTGCTTTCCGTCTTCCCTTGTTTCGGAAAGACGAAATCTCGTGCTTGGATATAAGTGATACACGGATAGTACAAGATATACCCAATAGGCCAATCACATTATTTGGTGACTATCTTTCATAATTGATTAAGGGCATATCACATATGATATAGTTAGTGTTAAAGTTTTGAGGATTGAATGACATGAGAAAATAAATTGAGGAATATTTTTCTTAAGTGCAAGAGCCTTATGTGATAGATGGGTAAATTCTAAGTTGGGTAGAAATTGCAGTATTAAACTTGAGAAGAATTCTTTTAGATTGTGATCAAGTAGGATTAGATTGAGAGATTAAGTCCTTTTAAATGTGGAGAATTTTAAAAGAGGGATTAAGATAATAAGAATTTAATAAATTTTAAAAATCTTGATATTGAGGACCCAATATTTATACTTTGAGCACATGATTTAAATTTTGAATATTGAAGGATGAATCATCGATTTAAATTTTGAGGATAAATATAGAATTTTAGACTTGAACAATTGGTTAATTAGATTTAAATTTTACAATTTGATGATTTGAATTAAAAGTTCAATTTTGATTGTTGGGTCACCTATTTGAAATATTAAGGATGTAAATTGAGTTTAAATATTTGAATAGTACAAAATTCTTAAGTTAAGAATAGGAATAAGATTTGATTAGAATTGTTTATTGTTCAAAGTCTAGAGGAGATTATGATAGTTGGAAATTATGATATAAATTTTGATGTGGGATGTCATATAGACTTGAGTCAGATTTGGATGTTGATTATTTAAAAATCGAGAAGAGATTACGACAGGTTGAATTTTGATTTAAACAGTGGTTATATTAATTTTGAAGTGATCGCGATAGATTCGAATAGATTTTGTTATTTAAATTTTTAGAAGAGATTGCTATTGACATACCTTATGTACGAATGTGAAGGATTTAACAAATTATGTCTTATTTTAATTTTGAGGACAAAATTATTTTAAGTTGGGTAGATTGTAAACTCCCTCTCCCAAAATAGGTATTTTATGTATATTTTATATTATTATATTTATTATATAGGTTGAATTTATTTAGAATATGCTCTTAGTTAATTAGAAAATAAATTTTTTGATATATTTACTTATATAAATATTCATTTAGAATTATTTTAGGTTATTTTAGATTTTTGGAGATTTTTCAAGAATTTTTGGTAATTAAAACTTAGAAAACATAAATTTCTAGGACTTCTATGATTTACTATACGACCATACTTGCATGTCGTTCCTACCAAATATTTATTTTAGTTTAAAATATTTAATTATATTTTTTTGTAATTTATTTAGAATTTTAAGAAATTTATTTAGATTTTAAAATTATTTAGGATTTATTTGGATATATATAGTCTTAATATTAGATAGATACTAATTTAGTGTTAATAGATATTAATAAGATTTTATAAATTATTTTTATTATCTTTAATTATATATAAGATTATAAATTATTGAGATAAATTCAAACTCTATTTTAAATTAATTCAAATCCTGAACCTACTAGGAAATCAACTTCATGCATATCCTATCCTTATTTAAATTCATCATAATCCTATCCAAATTAACCAATCATATTCGTATTTAATTAAGTAGTGTCCACCATTATAAATACCTCATCTTTCATATTTTTCTTTCCCAAATTCCTCTCTTTTTCGTCCAAAAAATAGTCAAAATTCGTCATAAATTTAGCCTCATTTTCTACTAATTATGACGAATTAAAAAGACGATATCTCCTAGCTCCGGACTCCAAACATGCTCCAATTTTTTTTGTTAGAATGATAATGAGGTTAGCTTTCTGATAATATAAATTGTTTTTCTAAATTATTAGTATTAAATTCTGGAAAATTCGTAGAGCACAGCATGTCCAAAAATAGACGTATTTCAATATTTTTGCGATTCCGGGAGAACCAGGAATCAGAATCACGAACCGTTTAAAGTTTCAGAAAGCTAATGTCGAGATCATCGACATATATTTTTCTCATAATTTATTTCGAAGTATTTACATACTGTTAATTCTGTAGAACTTCTAGGTTAGAATTTAACCATCGGTGCACAATACAAAATTTGTATGTGCCATAATTCCCAAACGAATTTGAATTCAGATGAGCCGTTAATTTTTGTATGTTTTTGATGTTGAACCTAAGAACTTGTGAATTTGTCTGCCTTGCGTACACTAACGTACTGGCATAGACACCTGCCAGTTGACTGACTGATTTCGTACAGTACTTGAAGATGCGACACCCGCGTAATTCAATGCGTAATTGACCGTATTAGATGACTAGTGTTACCTCTAGTATACCCCCTGATTTCAGTGTAAATGTGGTTGAGTATGTGCTAGTGTAATGACTAATGATTCTATTCTATTATATTTATGTGTACATAGGATATTGGATTGTTCTGCGCGATTTCTGGAGCAGGTTATTGGTACATCGCAGTCTTCTGGCCAGGCAAGTATACCTTGCCATTGTACTGTTATTTATATTCCATATGTTGCATGCATCTTTATTTTCTGTCTTTAGTTCATATATTTTAACTGTTATATAAAATGCGCGCGACGGTGACGTCGCGGTATATTTTTATTTATGTATTTGCATTAACCTTGTTTATGAGACTACCCCATCATCATGTAGCATCTTTAGGTTCATTGGCCATGACACAGTTGTTACACGAGTTGTGAGTCTCATGTAGATCATGGACTTGCGTACAAGTTGGCCTCCTGTACGTGTGGGCCGTGCGTTAGGAATAACTGCTGTTAGAAACTTTGCATGCTAGTAGACTTGGCAGTTATTAGAGGTATTATCGTGTCATGGATGTGACATGCTTAGAGCATGGGATGGAGAGAACAACAAGTAAGGCGTGTGGGCTCCATTGCACTTTCCTTGTGTAACCCGTACGCTCCGCCGGAGATGCGCGGTCATGATGACCCCTATATATACTACTTGGCGGGCCTCCGGTGTTCGAAAGACGCCGTGCCTTTGTAGGCCCCTGGATCTCCAAGAGAACTATGCCAATCCTATTTTAGCCAGATAGCCCACGCGTTGGAAAAGTTGTTCTTAAACTGCATTCACTTTAGACGGTTAGGCGACCCATTGGATATTTATTTCAGTACTTTATTGGCATGTGTTTAAGTATCTTGTTATGTCCCTCTGAGGACCTGGTCCACTGCCAGGTGTATCTTTTCTTGAGTATTTGCAGGAGCGCAGATTTAGATGGTTACATGTGATCCGAGGATGTCTTCTCTTCGAGCTGTGATGGATAGCTGGTATTCTTATATTGTGTTGTGGTATTGTACTCATATTGTATTTGCTCTTATATTCGAGTTGGTAGTGGATTTGTTTCCACCCAACTAGCATCCTTAGATACTTATATTGAGATCTAGTTTCATAGATACTGGTTATTTATTTATATTGATTTTTGTGGATGAGATTTAGATTATATCCTGTGACTTGTGATAGATTTATACCACATGTGGATTTGATATTCATATTACAGCGTACGTATGGATTTGGTTTTCATATATTGGAGTTGCCATATCCATACGGCTGGCATGCTTACGTCTCCTAGTCCTACGTATTTGGGACTGGGGCATGACAATGTGTAAACCCCCTCTCCCAAAATTAAGTTTACTTGGCATAGATAGAGAGATTAGGTCTAAATTGAACCCAATTAGAAATTAGAACACGGCATCTGGTTTAACTGTACATTATTTTATCGCGTAGTGCCCCTTACCGTTGCTTCGTTAATTGGAGTAGTACACTGGCCATTGTCTGTCTACAAATTTCATAACCCTGTCCTAGACTTGACCACCATCTATTCTGACTTCTGTATAATTTATAATCATGTTTTCTGGTATGACATTTTAGTCGCACAATAAACGTCGCGGATGTTATTTCGTAATTCTAAATAAATTACATCTCCGTACCCATGTGCGTCCCAACCGAAATCGGGAACCCAATCTAGACCATTTTGTACCACCCAAATTTTATTAATATTCTGCACTGTATCTTCTATGCCCAGACACTTGTGGCCGACCTAATTTTATTTCCAGGTACTCCTAATTAATTCCAGAACAACGTGCGCATTCAATTAAATTAAAATCTAATTTCTACCTTTGTGCAAATTTTCCAATTGTTGGGGCTATTATGCAGAAATGCATCAAGGTGTCCCCACCATCGGACAATACGTGAAGAAACCCAATTTTCCCTTCACGTAGATTTTTTCGTAATTTTCCGAGATGTGCAACGCGCGCACATCGCCCCGTATATTAAATCTATCCTTGCATTTAATTAATGCAAATTAAAGCCCTTCCAAGCATCCCCATGTGAGACTAAGGCCCAATCCAAGAGAGTGTTGACCTAGGTCAAACCTTCCTAGGTCAAACCAAAACCCTTCATGTATAAATATACTACATAATTCCTTTTCCTTTTTTATTTTACATCAAAACCCAAACCTAGGAAATTACACAACCGACACCCCCTCCCCTATTTCCTGTTCACCACCTTCCCTGGTCGACTCATCGCCGGAGCTCTCGCCGGAACAGCCCTCCCCTGACCCTCTCCGTCCTCCTCCTCACCTCCCCGCGGCCTGCCTCGAAAACCACCGCTTGCCTTCTCCTTCTATAACTGCTGTGCACCCCGACCGCCTACAGCAGCCATCCCTCCGACGTCCCTCCGCCGCGGCCGTTGTCAACTCCACCGGATTGACGACCTCCTGTACTCTCCTTCCTCGCCTCGATCTCCCTCGACGGAGTCCAACGACCCACCATCACCGGGCCCGACTTCTCCGCCTCTAAACGACCGCCGCCAGAACTTCAGCCCCCCCCGCTGCCACGATACCCCGAGCCACTGTCGTCGACCACCATTAACGTCCCGACCTATCGTTCCTCCGCCCTCGCCGACCTGCACTCGTCGGAGACAACACCATCACCACCATCTCCCCATCTTTCTCCCTCCGTGCACCTGAGTCCCTCCACCTCTTCCCGCTTCGCTGAGCAGCCACCCCGCCGGAACCTCATCTTCCTCTGCCCCTCGCTGGAATATCGCCGGCACCACGACCATACCACCACCACCTATATTGATACCACCACCACCTGAGCCATCATCTCCCCTCGTCCCAGTCGATCACCACCCCCTTCCCTGGCCTCACCCCCTCCGTCGATGAGAAGACAATGGACCCAATTCCATCCCGACCTCCCTGCTGAACCACCATCACCCCAGCCTCCACTTCTTATCCCCTCCGCCTGAACGACATGGAGCTCCTCCTCGACAAGTCCAGTCATCATCGTCAGCATCACCATTGCCATTAACATCACTACCACCATCAACATAAACCTCATCACCCTTAGGCATCGTCCTCTTGGTCATCACCATCCTCCACATCATCGCCCTCGTCACCACCTATATATTTATACCACCATCAACAGTAAACGCCATTACCATCATCAGCATATTTATACTACCACCATCATTTTATTAAACCCTCTCCACCATTGTTCACCATCACCATCATCGTCCTTGTTATCACCGTCGTCATCGTCGTCATCATGGACCCGTTACCCTTGCCCGATAACCCGCAGCAGTCATCCCCGATTTTCGTACCTGTGTACGCTGACACCGAGGACTGATTGGATTGGTTCTATACGACTTCCGGAGTTGGTAATTGGGACTACACAGCTGCCTGCCAGGCAAGTATACCTTGCCTTTGTTATACTGTTTAAATTCTGTACATTAGATGCATATTTATTATCTTAAATTATGCGCGTCCGAGAGAGACTCGGATGCAGTCAACGGATGCGTTGACATTAGGATAGTATCTGACCTAGTATCTAGAGGACCCACCTAAAGTGTGGAGTTATTCGTATGACTCCCAGGCCTTGACACATCTCTTACACGTGTTGTGAGTCTCATGTAGGGCACGGTCCTGCGTATGTGGTTGGCCACCTGTACGTGTAGGCGTGCGACGAATAGGGAATAACTGTTATTAGTGATGCATGTTAGAAGACTTAGCAGTTATTGGTAGGTGGAGCATAGACTAGCGTGGTACGATGGTCCCATCCTTGTCATTGTTGGTTGTAAGGATTGGGCTACTGTTCTAGCGATAGACTATGAGCCAGAGTTACGACGTCGAGGCGTAGTAGCTGACGCGTGTTGAGAATACAACATGTTTAGATCATTGGGCGGGGAGGACGACTAGTAGGCATATGGGACACCCCACTTCCTTTACACTGATGCCACACTCGACGGGGTGATATGGACGATATATGCTACACTGATGCCACGTTCTACGGAGCGATATGGACGTTATATTATACAGATGCCTTGCTCTCCGGAGCTGGACGTCATTACTGAGCACCCTCCTATGGGGGCATATGTGGCATATACTACCCAATTGTCACGATTGGTGAATTACGTCAGCATATGTCTAGCCTACACTTTCCCATATACTCAAGTTGTCCTCAAAGTGTATTTCACTTAGATGGTTAGGTCACCCTTGAGTTTTCACAGTATTTACTTTATGGCATGTGTTTAAGTATTCTTGTTATGTCCCTCTGAGGACCTGGTTCTCTGCCAGGTGTATTTGTTCATGAGTATTCGTAGGAGCACAGTTCCGGACTTGCTACGTATATGGCGATAAGGACTTCTCTTCGATCTCGGGATTGGTAGTTGATGTTCTTATATTGTATTTATCTTGTCTATTCTTTATTCTAGTCCGGTAGTGGATTTGTTTCCATCCGACTACCATCATTAGCTACTTTACATTGAGATCTAGTTATAGGTATTGGTTATTCATTTATATATGATTTATGTGGATGAGATTTAGTTATGCCTGTGACACATGTGTTTACCTCTAGTGAATTGTTATTCATATTACAGCGTACGTGTGATATGGGTTCCATATATTGGAGTACCATATTCATACGGCTGGCATGCTTACGTACCCTGGTCCTACGTATTTTGGGACTGGGGCGTGACATATTTTTGTGGTGGCCCATGCAGGTCAGAGCATATTGTCTCGGTTACGTTACTGTACCGAGCAAGCCTGCAAATATGATTAGAGTATAGGATCTCATCCACATCTGACTATGACTCATCTTCTTTCCAATCCATTCTACTTGAACGAATGCATCCTGCTTGATTCATGTGCATCCCTGATAGTTCCTTGAGTGTATCCTTCTCCTAGAATATAGAAGTTCCTGTTGTTAGATAATAAGTAGGGTAACCTTCCTATTAAGAGTAACTAGAACCTGACACGACACTAAGTTTAGAATAATTAAGTAAACCCTAGCATCCTTATCTAAAGAATAGCTTACTATTACTCCTTGACATAATTATGAATGACCTAAGAGTAGTATAGGCACTACTAGAGATAGTTAGAGATTTGATCCTAATGTTTGACCCTAGTATTGAGGAACCAATAGAAATCTGAGATCGAATGTAGGGACTGAACCTAATGTGCATAGTGAGATAGTGTTAGGATGTAGATTCTTGACGTGATATTAGCAGACAGTACCTCAGGAAGCCCAGAGCAACGAGTATGACATTTTCCTTGGTCACCCCTCAAATACGGAGATTTGCTTACCACCTTTCCCTTAGGAAGCCATGATATTATCTTGAGTCCCTCTATTGTAGTTTCATATCTTGTTCCTCTAAAACCTTAGCGTTCGCTAATTACGCAATGATTAATTATGATTCTTCCCTTCTCCACCTTTCAACTCGTGCCACTTGACTCCTCGGATTGAAGGCCAAGTGATCTTATATATAGTTTGTTAGGGTTATAGTTTGGTAATTTGAACTTTGAATTTTGTGCGTGGTAGTTAGAATTTGATAGTTTGAGTTGTTCCCTTAGATTGTGATCTGATTATTCTTAGTTTTAAACCACGTAACATGTACCCCACCTCAATATAGATTGTATCCTTTTTTCCCTTGAAGACCAGTAACTTCTTCATTCATACTATTGACACGTGTATTCTATGAATACTATGATTAATATTTAAGATGACCATTACCTACATGATACCATAGAAGACCCTAATAAGTACTAAGATCCGTTTCTTGTATAGCCCAATAAGAATTATACTTAATTTACCAGAACTTTATTAAATTGTAGGATCTCTTAAGATTGTCACAGTATTAGTTATTATTTTAAGTTGGGTAGTATGCCTCACAACATAGTATCACATAGCCCTACTGACCCATTGATGAAGTATAATAGGGTGACACAACTTTAAGACTTGCATAAGAAGATAGTGTTTATTCAGACTGTAGAAATTATAGGCCCAAACCCCTATTGGGTCGACTAGTGACGTAGATAAGGAGTGAACATGACAACTGTAGAGATTGTAGAATCTTAATTTTGTTCTTGTTTGGTTTTGTGAACTTAAATTATTTTGTAAATTCTCTCATCATAATCTAGCGTGCTTATATTTTGTACTACCTCGACTTATGCTGCTGTTACAGCCTAGTTTTGCAAGCTCAGTCTTTTATCAAGCTTGTTCATGACATATGTATTATTGGACGCGTACACTAATACATTTCAGAATCAGAGTACTACAGTCTGATCAACCATAGTGTGCTTGGTTCGCCCTTCGCATAACTATTTTAAGTGGATTGAGATATATAGTGATTAGTAGACGAAATGTACTTGCCCTCTAGATATGTCTGAGCATATTGTATTCATTACAAAACTGTACCGATGCAAGTATGTGAATAGTAATTACCTAAAATAGGATTTCAATCCACAACTGCCTTGACAATTCCCATTGAGTTTTTTAAACGCCTTGATCCCTATGCTTCTAAATCTATTACCTCACCCTTGAACTCATCATTATTGTTTTCCGTCTTCCCTTATTTCAGAAAGACGAAACCTCGTGCCTAGCATAATTTGTTACACAGATAGCATTAGATATACCCTATAGGCCAATTACATTATTTGATAATTATTTTGTAACCAAGGGCATATCACATGTAATATAGTTGGTGTTAAAACTTTTAAGGATTGAGTAACATGATTAAGAAAAATTGAGGAATGAGATTTCTTAAATGTAAGAGCCTTATGTGATAGATGAGTAAACTCTAAGTTGGGTAGCAGTTGCATTTATCAGCTGGAGAGGAATTTCTCTAGATTGTGATCGAGCAAAATCTGATTGAAAGGTTCAAGTCATTTTAAAATTTTAAAATTTTGGACGAATAAGTAAGATGATGAGGATCAATGAATTTCAAATTTTCAGCACGTGATTTGGATTTTGAGAATTGGGGACCGAATTATCGATCTAAATCTCGAGAAAAATAAAATAGAACTATAAATATGAACTTGGTCGAACTGAATTCCAAATGCGATGATTTGAGTTAAGAATTAAATTTTGAGTGCTGGATCACCTACTGGAAATATTGAGGATGTAAATTAAAAGTGAAATCGAAAGAGTATGGAATTCATAAGTTGAAAATGAAAATAATAAATTAATTATAATTGCTTTCTAGAGGATATTATGATAGTTGAGATTTTGAGATAAATTTTGAATCGGGGTGTTATATAAATTTGAATTAGATGGGATGGGAATTAATTAATTGGAAAATTAAGAAGATAGTGTAATATATTGAAGTTGATCTAAACAAGGGTTAATCAAATTTAAAGGTGATTGCGATGGAGTTGAATAAATCTTAAAATTTTGGAAAGAGATCACGATTGACTTGCCTGATGTACACATGCGAAGGATTTAAACCAAATTATGCCTTATTTTAATTTCGAGGACAAAATTATTTTAAGTTGGGTAGGTTGTAAACCTCCTCTCCCGAAATTAAGTTTACTTGGCATAGATAGAGAGATTAGGTCTAAATTGAACCCAATTAGAAATTAGAACACGGTATTTGGTTTAACTGTACATTATTTTATCGCGTAGTGCCCCTTATCGTTGCTTCGTTAATTGGAGTAGTACACTGGCCATTGTCTGTCTACAAATTTCATAACCCTGTCCTAGACTTGACCACCATCTATTCTGACTTCTGTATAATTTATAATCATGTTTTCTGGTACGACATTTTAGTCGCACAATAAACGTCGTGGATGTTATTTCGTAATTCTAAATAAATTATATCTCCGTACCCATGTGCGTCCCAACCGAAATCGGGAACCCAATCTAGACCGTTTTGTACCACCCGAATTTTATTAATATTCTACACTGTATCTTCTATGCCCAGACACTTGTGGCCGACCTAATTTTATTCCCAGGTACTCCTAATTAATTCCAGAACATCGTGCGCATACAATTAAATTAATCAAATCTAATTTCTACCTTTGTGCAATTTTTCCAATTGTTGGGGGCTATTATGCAGAAATGCATCGAGGTGTCCCCACCATCGGACAATACGTGAAGAAACCCAATTTTCCCTTCACATGGATTTTTTTGTAATTTTCTGGGATGTGCAATGCGCGCACATCGCCCCGTATATTAAATCTATCCTTGCATTTAATTAATGCAAATTAAAGCCCTTCCAAGCATCCCCATGTGAGCCCAAGGCCCAATCCAAGAGAGTGTTGACCTAGGTCAAACCTTCCTAGGTCAAACCAAAACCCTTCATGTATAAATATACTACATAATTCCTTTTCTAGTTTACATCAAAACCCAAACCTAGGAAATTACACAGGCGACACCCCCTCCCCTATTTCCTGTTCACCACCTTCCCTGGTCGACTCATCGCCGGAGCTCTCGTCGGAACAGCCCTCCCCTGACCCTCTCCGTCCTCCTCCTCACCTCCCCGCGGCCTGCCTCGAAAACCACCGCTTGCCTTCTCCTTCTACAACTGCTGTGCACCCCGACCGCCTGCAGCAGCCATCCCTCCGACGTCCCTCCGCCGCGGCCGCTGTCAGCTCCACCGGATCGACGACCTCCTGTACTCTCCTTCTTCGCCTCGATCTCCCTCGACGGAGTCCACCGACCCACCATCACCGGGCCCGACTTCTCCGCCTCTAAACGACCGCCGCCAGAACTTCCGCCCCCCCGCTGCCACGATACCCCGAGCCACTGTCGTCGACCACCATTAACGTCCCAACCTATCGTTCCTCCACCCTCGCCGACCTGCACTCGCCGGAGACAACACCATCACCACCATCTCCCCATCTTTCTCCCTCCGTGCACCTGAGTCCCTCCATCTCTTCCCGCTTCGCTGAGCATCCACCCCGCCGGAACCTCATCTTCCTCTGCCCCTCGCTGGAACATCGCCGGCACCACGACCATACCACCACCACCTATATTGATACCACCACCACCTGAGCCATCATCTCCCCTCGTCCCAGTCGATCACCACCCCCCTTCCCTGGCCTCACCCCCTCCATCGATGAGGAGACAATCGACCCGATTCTATCCCGACCTCCCTACTGAACCACCATCACCCCAGCCTCCACTTCTTATCCCCTCCGCCTGAACGACATGGAGCTCCTCCTCGACAAGTCCAGTCATCATCGTCAGCATCACCATTGCCATTAACATCACTACCACCATTAACATAAACCTCATCACCCTTAGGCATCGTCCTCTTGGTCATCACCTTCCTCCACATCATCGCCCTCGTCACCACCTATATATTTATACCACCATTAACAGTAAACGCCATCACCATCATCAGCATATTTACACTACCACCATCATTTTATTAAACCCTCTCCACCATTGTTCACCATCACCATCATCGTCCTTGTCATCACCGTCGCCATCGTCGTCATCATGGACCCGTCACCCTTGCCCGATAACCCGCAGCAGTTATCCCCGATTTTCGTACCTGTGCACGCTGACACCGAGGACTGATTGGATTGGTTCTATGCGACTTCCGGAGCTGGTTATTGGGACTACACAGCTGCCTGCCAGGCAAGTATACCTTGCCTTTGTTATACTGTTTAAATTTTGTACATTAGATGCATGTTTATTATCTTAAATTGTGCGCGTCCGAGAGAGACTCGGATGCAGTCAACGGATGTGTTAACGTTAGGATAGTGTCTGACCTAGTGTCTAGAGGACCCACCTAAAGTGTGGAGTTATTCGTATGACTCCCAGGCCTTGACACATCTCTTACACGTGTTGTGAGTCTCATGTAGGGCACGGTCCTGCGTATGTGGTTGGCCACCTGTACGTGTAGGCGTGCGACGGATAGGGAATAACTGTTATTAGTGATGCATGTTAGAAGACTTAGCAGTTATTGGTAGGTGGAGCATAGACTAGCGTGGTACGATGGTCCCATCCTTGTCATTGTTGGTTGTAAGGATTGGGCTACTGTTCTAGCGATAGACTATGAGCCAGAGTTACAACGCCGAGGCATAGTAGCTGACGCGTGTTGAGAATACAACATGCTTAGATCATTGGGCGGTGAGGACGACTAGTAGGCATATGGGATACCCCACTTCCTTTACACTGATGCCACACTCGACGGGTGATATGGACGATATATGCTACATTGATGCCACGTTCTACGGAGCGATATGGACGTTATATTATACAGATGCCATGCTCTTCGGAGCTGGACGTCATTACTGAGCACCCTCCTATGGGGGCATATGTGGCATATACTAGCCAGTTGTCATGATTGGTGAATTACGTCAGCATATGTCTAGTCTACACTTTCCCATATACTCAAGTTGTCCTCAAAGTGCATTTCACTTAGATGGTTAGGTCACCCTTGAGTTTTCACAGTATTTACTTTATGGCATGTGTTTAAGTATTCTTGTTATGTCCCTCTGAGGACCTGGTTCTCTGCCAGGTGTATTTGTTCATGAGTATTCGCAGGAGCACAGTTCCGGACTTGCTACGTATATGGCGATGAGGACTTCTCTTCGAGCTCGGGATTGGTAGTTGATGTTCTTATATTGTATTTATCTTGTCTATTCTTTATTCTAGTCAGGTAGTGGATTTGTTTCCATCCGACTACCATCATTAGCTACTTTACATTGAGATCTAGTTATAGGTATTGGTTATTCATTTATATATGATTTATGTGGATAAGATTTAGTTATGCCTGTGACACATGTGTTTACCTCTAGTGAATTGTTATTCATATTATCGCGTACGTGTGATATGGGTTCCATATATTGGAGTACCATATTCATACGGCTGGCATGCTTACGTACCCTGGTCCTACGTATTTTGGGACTGGGGCGTGACACTATGTATATGTATATATGTAGGTATGTATATGTATGTATATATATTATTGTGTTCAAGTAGTTAGTATAATAGTATGTAGTATCTTATTAGTTAATTTATTATTTTATAATTAGAGTTGGGTAGTAACATATACTAAGAGCATATTACCTTGAGATACCAAGGTAAATGTTAAGGTATCGAGTTATTACCCAAGGTATTGAGGGATGCTCAAGGTATTGGATTTGAGTATCGAGAGGGGTTTGTTGGTAGTGTGATACGCTTTGGTTCAAAGCCATGGTATCCTATTTGCATTAGTTAACTAAGGTACTTTATGTATTGCCTTGTGTATATATATAAATTATTATTTTTGTATTAAAAACTTGCGTATCTTAGGATACGGTATCCTTTTATTTTCTTAGTATCTTAGATCTAGCTTATTTGACCTAGATTCATAGTGTATGAACCCAATATCATTGAGATAGACGCATGCAACCTAGAAATAGCTAGTTTGACCAAGTTTGACTAGTTTAGCATAGAGTTGACCTAGTTTGACTAGTTTGACTTAGAAATGGCTTTATGACCTAGAAGTTGACTAGTTTCATTTATTCTCATTCCAAAATCTTGTATTAATGCAATATTCCATATATAGGTCTGTGACACCAGTTCGGATACCGTTTTGCATCATTGCTCTGGACCACAGGCGAGTACATTCTCTGATAGTTTCTATTATTTGATTATCACTATATTTCAAGTATTTAAAAAATATTACTTATGATTCTTGACACTATGGTATATGGATTGGTATTATTATTGGATCGTCAGTTATGGGATGTTACCTTGATTATGGAGATGGTATCGGATACTGTCCTTGTTAGTATTGGATAATATTGAATATTGTAGATTAAACATTGGATAAATTATCTAGTAACGTGTCATGATTTGATCCACTATATCAGTCAGGACGGGAGAATACCAATTAAATATGTGATCAAGAAACTATCGGCTAGTAGTGTAATCATTGGCTACTAACTAACCATGCAATTTACGTATGATTGAGTTAGCTCCTTAGTGTAATCATTGAATCTCCCAGGCCAATCATATATTTAGGTAGTATCTCAAATCACAGAGTATATTGTAGTTTCCATATTCAGTTCATTGATTACACTGTTCTATTTCTAATATTATAGTTCATTCCTTCATTCTTGTTGTCATGCCCCAGTCCCAAAATATCGAGGGACTAGACACGTGGCAATGGCCAACAGCACACACCGATGGACAAACCCATTTTAATGGACCCATCAGGATGTACTTAAGCTGTAATACAATAATAGGGGTCTAAATATACTAATCTTATCCAAAGATATGAATACAATAATATCAGAATCAATAAGCAAGATCAATCACAATACAACATAAAATCGGGAAATAACCCGATAATGAGTCTGATACAACTGTCAAGATACAAGAATAAGGATAACAACAACAAATACTGAGTATGGAAATAGTATATACTCAGAAGATACCCGCAGAGATCACTCGTCTATTGGATCTGGTACTGCTCCAGTGTCTGCTCCTGTTCTTGCTCCTGCTAATGCTCCTGTCCCGTATACCTCGGGGTCGATCTCGTCTGCTAATCCTGGAGACATAATCCGGATCCAGGTCCTTAGGGGACATAGCAAGGTACAGATAATACAAGCCAAAATAAATATAATGCAGAGATAAATGAAACAATAGGGTAAACTATATAACCAGCTAAGTGATATGCAAGATGAGAGCATCACTATAACTCAGGCTGAGACCACTACAAGCTCTATGCCGGGGAGCCGGTAGCGGTAATATCATGTGGTTGACTAGCTCGGAGAGAGACTAAGATGCCGGCATAATATACAACCTGTAGCCTGTGTCTCTCTCTCCACCCAATGTAATCATACGTCTCATGTCCACAATGTCTTATGTCCATGCCACGCAGGATCATAACTAATGCATCGAGTCATATAATATCTAAGTAAAAGAATATGTCATGAAACATGTATCCTATACAGAATCACCATGAATATCTCAGGAAGATTCTGTCTCATGAATAGTGTCAGGTGTCCTGGGTTATAACGTACTTGATAATGCATGCACAAGAAAGTAAAGGTGTCACTACCACTTTTCCATATAAGGGTATTTCTGTAATTTAGCTATTTTAAATAATTATGAACTAATTATTTTGCTGAGTTTTATAAATTAATTATATTTATTAGTGATATTTGGTTTAAGGTAGAAACCCTAGAACTCATAGGGACAGACCCTAGTGAGTCAACCCTAATTTTGTAAACCTTGTTCTAGTGAAACCCTAGAATACAAAATTAGGGTGAACCCTCAAAACCCTAGACTGACTTAACCTGAGTCTATTAGGTTCTATATGAGAGGGCCAAGGGGTTTAACCTAAAAACTAGGCATAGAAACCCTAAAACCTAGGTTTAATATAAAAAGAAGCTTCTCACAAAGCTATTCTTTACGTAGAGAGAAAGGAAACCCTAGCCTCCATAAGAGAAACCAATTCCCCACCCCATTTTTGAAATTAAACCTAGGGCTTCCATTCTCTCCTCCTCCAAAGCAAGGAAATCAGGAAACTTGGGTCAAGGAAACTCGGGAAGGAAGAACTTTCATAGAAGAACCTTCCCTGCAGGTAAAACTCTAGTTTTATTCCTTTAATTTCTGTTTTTAGATGGAAATGGCCATTAGGAACCCCCAAATCTGTGTGTAGTTCGATTTTAGGGTTTTTGGATTAGGTTTTGGTGACCAACATAGTTTTCCCCAATTAACAGAACCCTAACCCTAGATATTCGAAGGTAGGTTGATTTCATCTCATGTGGGTAGGTTGATACCCGATTTTTAGGGTTTTGGGTTGAGGATTCATGGGTTGTGTGTATATTTGTTCCTTGCACATCATGTGTTTGATGAAATGATTGTTAGGGTTGCCTATCTATGTATACTAATTAACTGCATGTTTCAATATACCCATCTATATACATAATACTTTTGAACTGTGTTTAGCTATTGTTGGGTTCCTGTGCATTAGGGGAGAGATCTGTGTGTGGGAAATTTTAACAGTATGCAGTCGGGTTTGGGAGAATTCTGTGGCTATGCTGTGTATGCAAATCGATGGGGGATGGGGGAAGGCTCTGTTCAGTCGGGTATGTAGGGATGTGTGTGGGATTTCATTATGTACTCGGGTTGAGGGGAACTGTGTATGTGGCTGTGCATATGTATGTGTGAGTATTAGTTTAGAGGAGCAAGGAGAGGGAGTTGTGTAGCAGTGTCTTAGTGTTAGTGTCTTAGTTGATTTCCTGTGTGTGTGTCTAAGTTTTAGTAACAGTTCATCAAAAATCAACTATGTTAAATTCCTGTGTGCAGGTTTTGATGTTGAGATTCAGTAAATGTCTACATCAGTATTGTGTGAACAGTGCCTGTGCAGTGCAAATGGGTAGACAGGGTATTACCTAGGTGTTAGATGACCTGTGTCTACTGAGAAATTCTCAGTGTATTACCTATATGAACCAATGTGTTTGTAGAGTTTGCATCAGTGTGTAGGTATTTAGGATATCTGTGTGTATCAGTTTTTGGTGAGTTTATGTGCAAGTGTGCAGTGTGCAGAAATTGATACCTGTGTGCAGTCCATATTGTAGAAGGATGTGCAGGTCAGTTATAACCGTGTGTAGATAATTAAGAGGCAGTATGTGCCTGAGTATAGAATACTGTGTGGGAGATAATGTGGTGTAGAGTGTGTTTTAGAACTGTGTAACTGTGCAATGTATCAGTATTGCAGAAAGGGGAACATCAGTGTGGGTATATTCAGTATATGTGTGTGCTGTATTGGTGAAGTGCATTCTGTGTTTGTGTGTCTAGATTTCAGTAACAGTTTATCAAGAAACCAACTGTGTTTCCTGTGTGTGCATAGGTAATTTGACTGTGTCAGTGGCTTGGGATCAAAGGGCAGTGAATGTGTGTGTCTATGAGCAATGTCTGAGTATCAGTTATTTGGGTTAAGGGGAGCAAGTAGTATTAGTTGTGTGAACTGTGTATGTGTGTAGTTGTTATGTGTCAGTGAGTTAGTGTAGTGTAAAGGAGAGGGGGGATCTGTGCATTTGGACTGAGAAGTGATTCTCAGTGTCCCTGTGTAAAGGGTTAAGAGAGGACAGTTCAGGACACTGTGTACCTATGTGTCTATCAGTCTTAGAGTGGTTGAGGATGTGTGTGAGATACCTGTGTACAGAAAACTGTGTATCAGATTTAGGGGGGGGGGAGCCTGAGTTCTGTGCATAGCAGTGTGTGTGAGTGGTACCTGTGTTACCTGTGCAGTGTGTAGCAGTATGTGAGGGTGAACTCAAGTGGTTGTGTGTGTGTGTCAGTTTGAAGTCCCAGTGAATACTGTGTATACTGACTTATGTGTGAGTGTATTATGTATGGGTGTGAGTATCTGAGAACAGAGTAACACTAGCAGTATCATTCCAGGCCTAAGATTTGGAATTTGAGTATTTAAGTTAAGTTATGGATTTTATACTTAGATATAGTATGATACCATTTGTGTCAGTAGGTGTGAAGGTGAGTCTTGAGTGTTAGGTGAAGGTGCTATCAAAGTAGTGTTACCTAGATCATATAAGTAGTGTGCTAGTTATGTATCAGTGAGACGGGGTTATTGAGAGTTGTATTAGAGAACCCAGGCACCAAGACTAAATCTTAATGATAGATTAGAGTGTCCTTATGTTAAAGAGGTTTTGAGTAATATGAATAAGGTAAGGTACTAGTAAGGTAAAATAAGTATTAAGTTACTAGTTAGGATATCGACCAGTATTAATTAGATTTTGACCAGTAAACCTTAGACATGACCTAGAAACCTCGTTTTTAAATTGTTAAACATGTTATTCTTTTAATTCATTAATTAACATTGAATTTTCCATATTAGGTCATTTTGATCCCATTTTGGACATCGATCCTCACACCTTGCTCAGGACCACAGGCGAGTACATTCTCTGACAGTTTTCATGGTTGATTACTTCTATAAATTGTAGTGTATTTCATACTTGATTCCGACACTGCGGATACACGGGTTAGCACCCTAGGTCCCCATCACGAGGAGTCGTGGTTGGAATCCATCGTGCTAGCTGGGGGATGGGGAACTATTAGTAGATTATGTGATCATATCCAAACATTTATATGCACCATAGCTCACCCCACTTCTCACGTCGGGTGCAGCCTGACCACTTATATGCTCCATAGCTGTTATATATGATTAGCCTGACCACTATATGCACCATAGCTAACCATGCGGTTAGCCTGACCTAAAAGAATCATAGCTAATCATATATAACCAGCCTGATCTAGTCCCAAGCCGATCACATAATAAACTAATATTTCAAACACTTAGTTAGATGTTTTATCTTTATTCAGATTTACTGTTCTAGCATTCACTGTTTATTGCTCATTGCTAGATGCTCTGTTGTCTATTTTCATTTCTCCAGTACTTCACATGTTCAGCTTTTATTTCCATCTTGTATCTCTTACACTGTTTATAGATTTTGTCAATTTAAATGAAACTGCTGTTAGTGCTTGTGCTTCGCTCCAATCCTGACTGGATAACAACATTTTCAGAGGACCTGGAGGACTTTTGCCCTACTCATTACGGCCCAGGAATAGAGGGAGATTTCACTCCAGAAATCCCAGAGGAGGTGCCTATCCTAGAGGAGAACTTGCCTGCCCATGCTTAGATTATTTTTCTGCATTTATTGTTTTAGACTGAGACTGAGACTGAGATGTATTTATTTTATTTGTGACTTTGTGAGGTCATTCAGACCCAGGATTTGAGTAGGACTTATTGTGGTTAGTTTAAATAGAACTCTTTTCAATTCTCATCGTGCCATTATGTTTATAGTTGTGATTGAGTATATTATAGAACTGTGATTCATTTATCATTGTCCTCCGTACGGAGTTGAGACTATTGACAGGATATACTAGGTTTGTGACCTAGACAGCGTTCTACCGCCGATGCTGCGGCGTAGGCTGGACGTACCCACGACTCATGCCCAATTTTCGGGTGCGGGTCGTGACACGTTTTTAGTGGTGGCCCATGCAGGTCCAGTCCGTAGTCTTAGATTCACAGAGAGCGATATTGTAGTAATAGGAATTAGGCCAAGGATATGCTCAATCACAATTAGGAAATTCTGATTCTTATGATACTATACTTAATAATTAATTCCTTTAGAAATTTTCTGTCCTTCCTTGATATCATATCTATTGCCTTAATTGAATCTTTCGATCTGTCTTCAGGATGCCGCCAAGAAGATCCCAGAGACTCGGAGCAGCAGATACAGAGAGGTCTGCCACCTCTCGCGCTGCCGGACAGACATCAGCAGCACCTCCTACATCTCCAGTACATGTGGGAGTGTCTGCAGCATTCGGGGGTCCTCCACCACCAGTTCAGAGGGTCCCCACAGCTACGACTGCACCACCACCACCAGCTCAGCATCCAGGAGGTGTGCCCGTCGATGGGGCACAGATGTTCGCCTTGATTCAGGGCATGGTCGATGCCCAGAGGACGTCGGCAGAGGCCCAGAGAGTGCAGGCTGAGGCACATCAGGCCCAGACAGAGATGATGAGGGTGAACATGGAGAATGCTCACCAAGTGGCTCTCCAGGCTGTGGAGAGAGTCACTCAGCAGCAGCAACAACCTGGTCAGCAACAACAGAGGCCGGGCACCATTGTGGACTTCAAGAGGATGATGCCTCGGGAGTTCAAGGGGACAGAAGGGATACTCTACGCCGATGATTGGCTAGAGGACATCGAGAGGAACTTGCGTTTGGCACAGCTTCCAGAGGCGCTCAAGATCGAGGCCGCTGGCAGCCAGATGTTTGACATTGCCTTGACGTGGTTTCGCACGGAGCCGAGACTCATGCGCAGGGGACTCACTTGGGAGGACTTCAGGGAGCTCTTCAAGGAGAAATTCTTTCCTGACGTTGCCCTAGGAGCCTTGGAGAGTCAGTTCCATGACTTAGTCCAGGGGGGTTCGTCCGTCGATGAGTATGCCGCGAAATTTAGCCGTCTGAGCCGCTTCGCGCCGTCGATGATTAAAGATCCGGGGGACAGGGCCCGGAAGTTCAGGAAGGGGCTGACAAGGGAGATCAAGTCTCGCACGTCGGGACATCGCACTGCTACTTTCGAGAACATATTGATGGATGCCCAGGTAGCCGAGGACGACTTGGACCTCAGGCCCAAGAGGGGACGCGATGTTACCGGAGGGGCAAACAGTAGTGCGGGAACAGGCAAGCGTCCACACTTTCAGCAGCAGCAGAGACACTTTCAGCAACAGCACCAGGCACCAGCTCGAGGGCAGGTTCAGCAACAGCAGCAGAGGCAGACTCAACCCGCCATCCAGTGTGCGTACTGCGGGAAGATGGGACATACTAGAGAGATCTGCAGGCATAGATTGGGCTCATGTTTGTCCTGCGGATCGACGACACATCAGCTGAGGGATTGCCCTACCATTCGGACTCGTCCAGGTCAGGGTGGAGCAGCCGCCCAGAGAGGACCAGGCAGGGTACCTGCAGCGCCAGGAGGCCAACAGCAGAGGGGACCACTTCCACCGCAAAATCAGAGGTTCGCCCAGCATCAGCAGCAGAGAGGTGCACCCCAGGGGCGAGCGTACGCCATGGCAGTCGAGGAGGTCGAGCCAGCAGGAGATTTGATCACAGGTTCGGTTCTTCTCGATTGTATTCCCGCATTTACCTTATTCGATTCTGGCGCTTCCCATAGTTTTGTGTCTGTATCATATGCACTTCGACATCATTTAGACACAGAACCATTAGCTAGGACTTGCAAGATCATGACTGGTGGAGGTATTATCCTAGTTCGTGATCACTGCAAGGACCGGAGAGTGTCAGTAGGAGGCCGAGACTTGAGCGTGAGTTTACTCGTCATGCCACTTCCAGGGTACGATATTGTACTCGGAATAGACTGGTTGAGTAGGCATCATGCTACTATCGATTGCCATAGAGGCAGAGTATTGTTTAGACCACCAGGAGAGCCGAAGTTTGAGGTCGTCAGAGTAGCAGCGGAACAGAGCAGGAGCACATTTTGCGGAGCCAGGACGGAAGAAGAGGAGTTGCCACATCCTCTGATAGCGGAATTCCTGGATGTATTTCCAGAGGAGTTGCCAGGCTTGCCGCCAGACAGAGACGTTGAGTTCTCTATAGACTTGGTTCCAGGAGCGGAGCCCATTTCACAACATGTCTATAGAGTCAACAACAGCGAGCTGGCAGAACTGAAGAAGCAAGTTGAGGAGCTGCAGGACAAAGGCTTCATCAAATCCAGTTCATCACCATGGGGAGCTCCGGTATTGTTCGTACCGAAGAAGGACGGCACGGTGCGCATGTGCATTGATTATAGAGCTTTGAACAATATCACCATCAAGAACAAGTACCCGCTGCCGAGGATAGATGATCTTTTCGACCAGTTGAGCGGGGCAAGGGTGTTTTCAAAGATAGATTTGAGGTCGGGCTATCACCAGGTGAAGGTGAAGAAAGAAGACACGCCGAAGACAGCTTTTCGGACCAGATACGGCCAGTTTGAGTTCATGGTGATGCCATTTGGTTTAACCAATGCGCCGGCAGTATTCATGAACCTGATAAACAAGGTGTTCCACCAGTACCTTGACAAGTTTGTGGTGGTGTTCATCAACGATATTCTTGTGTATTCCAAGACTCCGGAGGAGCACGAAGAGCACCTGAGTTTGGTCTTAGAGACTCTCAGGAAAGAGAAGCTGTACGGGAAACTCTTCCTTGACAAGGTCAAATTTCTTGGGCATGTGGTATCGGGTGACGGAATCTCGGTTAACCCACAGAAGATCGAGGCAGTAGAGTCGTGGGCTACCCCCAGTTCGGTAGCTGAGATCAGGAGTTTTCTCGGACTAGCAGGATACTACAGGAGGTTTGTACAAGACTTCTCCAAGATTGCAGCGCCGATGACCAGACTGACTAGGAAGGATGTGGATTTTGTGTGGACGGAGGAGTGCCAGGCTGCATTTGATGAGCTGAAGAAGAGGTTGACGACAGCTCCAATTTTGACATTGCCATCAGGGACAGGTGGTTTCACCATCTACAGTGATGCTTCAGGGAAGGGTCTGGGATGTGTTCTTCAGCAGCACGGGAAGGTAATTGCCTATGCTTCCAGGCAGTTACGCCCTCATGAAAAGAACTACCCCACCCACGATTTAGAGTTGGCAGCAGTTATCTTCGCTCTAAAGCTGTGGAAACATTACCTGTACGGAGAGCGTGTGGAGATCTTCACAGACCACAAGAGCTTGAAGTACGTGTTCACACAGAAGGAGCTGAACATGAGGCAGAGGAGGTGGTTGGAGTTGATGAAGGACTTCGACATCTCATTGCAGTACCATCCAGGGAAGGCTAACGTAGTCGCCGATGCCTTGAGCAGGTATCCGATGGCTATGTACTTGACGACTGATAGGCATTTGTTGGCTGATTTAGAGAGCTTGGAGATTGAAGTGTTAGTTCCCGGTGCTGAGATTCAGATGTGGGGATTGCAGATACAGTCCAAACTGATGGACAGGATCAGAGCTGCGCAGTACGATGATGAGACTTTGAGGAGTATTAGAGCACAGGTTCAGATGGGATTGTCGGACGACTTTACTATCGCAGATGATGGTTCTCTACGGCACGGCACGAGGATATGTGTGCCTAGCGGAGAGCTACGCGAGGAGGTTTTGCAGGAGGCACACCGCTCTCAGTACTCGATGCATCCCGGTGCCAACAAAATGTATCGAGACTTGAGGGAGCACGTATGGTGGTATGGAATGAAGCGCGAGGTAGCACGCTTCGTATCCCGGTGTCTAGTGTGCCAGCAGGTAAAGGCAGACCGGCAGAGGCCAGGTGGTTTGCTTCAACCTTTACCGATTCCAGAATGGAAATGGGAGCACGTGACCATGGATTTTGTTTCAGGGCTTCCACGTTCTCCAGGAGGGAAAGACGTGATTTGGGTCATCGTGGACAGGTTGACCAAATCAGCCCATTTCTTACCTTTCAAGGTGGGCACGTCGACAGAGAAGCTAGCAAAGATGTACGTGCGACAGATTGTTAGGCTTCATGGAGTTCCTGTGAGCATCGTCTCGGATCGGGATAGTCGTTTTACTTCCCACTTCTGGAGGAGTCTGCAGGTTAGCTTGGGCACTCAGCTCAAGTTCAGTACCGCATATCACCCCCAGACAGATGGGCAGTCTGAAAGGACTATTCAGACTCTCGAGGATATGCTACGCACTTGCGTTCTAGATCTCGGAGGTTCTTGGGAGGATCATCTGCACCTGGTAGAGTTCGCTTACAACAACAGCTACCAGGCCAGCATCGAGATGTCACCATTTGAGGCTCTTTATGGACGGAGGTGTCGTACACCGCTATCGTGGGACGACGTTGGAGAGAGAGCCTTGCTAGGACCAGAAATGGTCGTGGATGCAGCAGAAAAGGTGAAACTCATCAGAGACAGACTGCGAGTGGCGCAGGACAGACAGCGGCATTGGGCCGACAGCCACCGTAGACCCCTTGAGTTTCAGGTATAGATTGTTGTTTTCTGGTTGTGTTGTTTGTTTGTTTAGACTGCATGTTGAGACTGTTTTGTGTTAGGTTGGCGATCTAGTATTCCTACGGATTTCTCCGACGCGTGGGACGATTCGTTTTGGTAGAGGCGGAAAGCTTAGCCCACGCTACATCGGACCCTTCAGTATTCTTGCAAGGGTAGGTGCAGTGGCATATAGACTGGACTTGCCGCCTGCATTGGAGGGAGTGCATAATGTGTTCCACGTGTCGCAGCTGAGACGGTACGTGGCAGACCCTGGTCACGTACTTGACCACTCGGAGATTGAGGTTGGTCCAACGCTCAGCTACCCTGAGCAGCCCGTAGAGATCTTGGACCATAGAGAGAAGGTGTTGCGGAACCAAACTATTCCCTTGGTTCGCGTAGCGTGGAGACATCACTCTCCAGGGGAGTCGACCTGGGAGAGAGAAGACGAAATGCGCGAGCAATACCCGTATCTCTTCCAGACTTGAGGTATATTTCCTTTTCTGGTTTCATCCTTGTTGTAGTTCAGTCCAATTTCGAGGACGAAATTTCTTTTAGGAGGGTAGACTTGTCACTACCACTTTTCCATATAAGGGTATTTCTGTAATTTAGCTATTTTAAATAATTATGAATCTAATTATTTTGCTGAGTTTTATAAATTAATTATATTTATTAGTGATATTTGGTTTAAGGTAGAAACCCTAGAACTCATAGGGACAGACCCTAGTGAGTCAACCCTAATTTTGTAAACCTTGTTCTAGTGAAACCCTAGAATACAAAATTAGGGTGAACCCTCAAAACCCTAGACTGACTTAACCTGAGTCTATTAGGTTCTACATGAGAGGGCCAAGGGGTTTAACCTAAAAACTAGGCATAGAAACCCTAAAACCTAGGTTTAATATAAAAAGAAGCTTCTCACAAAGCTATTCTTTACGTAGAGAGAAAGGAAACCCTAGCCTCCACAAGAGAAACCAATTCCCTACCCCATTTTCGAAATTAAACCTAGGGCTTCCATTCTCTCCTCCTCCAAAGCAAGAAAATCAGGAAACTTGGGTCAAGGAAACTCGGGAAGGAAAAACTTTCATAGAAGAACCTTCCCTGCAGGTAAAACTCTAGTTTTATTCCTTTAATTTCTGTTTTTAGATGGAAATGGCCATTAGGAACCCCCAAATCTGTGTGTAGTTCGATTTTAGGGTTTTTGGATTAGGTTTTGGTGACCAACATAGTTTTCCCCAATTAACAGAACCCTAACCCTAGATATTCGAAGGTAGGTTGATTTCATCTCATGTGGGTAGGTTGATACCCGATTTTTAGGGTTTTGGGTTGAGGATTCATGGGTTGTGTGTATATTTGTTCCTTGCACATCATGTGTTTGATGAAATGATTGTTAGGGTTGCCTATCTATGTATACTAATTAACTGCATGTTTCAATATACCCATCTATATACATAATACTTTTGAACTGTGTTTAGCTATTGTTGGGTTCCTGTGCATTAGGGGAGAGATCTGTGTGTGGGAAATTTTAACAGTATGCAGTCGGGTTTGGGAGAATTCTGTGGCTATGCTGTGTATGCAAATCGATGGGGGATGGGGGAAGGCTCTGTTCAGTCGGGTATGTAGGGATGTGTGTGGGATTTCATTGTGTACTCGGGTTGAGGGGAACTGTGTATGTGGCTGTGCATATGTATGTGTGAGTATTAGTTTAGAGGAGCAAGGAGAGGGAGTTGTGTAGCAGTGTCTTAGTGTTAGTGTCTTAGTTGATTTCCTGTGTGTGTGTCTAAGTTTTAGTAACAGTTCATCAAAAATCAACTATGTTAAATTCCTGTGTGCAGGTTTTGATGTTGAGATTCAGTAAATGTCTACATCAGTATTGTGTGAACAGTGCCTGTGCAGTGCAAATGGGTAGACAGGGTATTACCTAGGTGTTAGATGACCTGTGTCTACTGAGAAATTCTCAGTGTATTACCTATATGAACCAATGTGTTTGTAGAGTTTGCATCAGTGTGTAGGTATTTAGGATATCTGTGTGTATCAGTTTTTGGTGAGTTTATGTGCAAGTGTACAGTGTGCAGAAATTGATACCTGTGTGCAGTCCATATTGTAGAAGGATGTGCAGGTCAGTTATAACCGTGTGTAGATAATTAAGAGGCAGTATGTGCCTGAGTATAGAATACTGTGTGGGAGATAATGTGGTGTAGAGTGTGTTTTAGAACTGTGTAACTGTGCAATATATAAGTATTGCAGAAAGGGGAACATCAGTGTGGGTATATTCAGTATGTGTGTGTGCTGTATTGGTAAAGTGCATTCTGTGTTTGTGTGTCTAGATTTCAGTAACAGTTTATCAAGAAACCAACTGTGTTTCCTGTGTGTGCATAGGTAATTTGACTGTGTCAGTGGCTTGGGATCAAAGGGCAGTGAATGTGTGTGTCTATGAGCAATGTCTGAGTATCAGTTATTTGGGTTAAGGGGAGCAAGTAGTATTAGTTGTGTGAACTGTGTATGTGTGTAGTTGTTATGTGTCAGTGAGTTAGTGTAGTGTAAAGGAGAGGGGGGATCTGTGCATTTGGACTGAGAAGTGATTCTCAGTGTCCCTGTGTAAAGGGTTAAGAGAGGACAGTTCAGGACACTGTGTACCTATGTGTCTATCAGTCTTAGAGTGGTTGAGGATGTGTGTGAGATACCTGTGTACAGAAAACTGTGTATCAGATTTAGGGGGGGAAGCCTGAGTTCTGTGCATAGCAGTGTGTGTGAGTGGTACCTGTGTTACCTGTGCAGTGTGTAGCAGTATGTGAGGGTGAACTCAAGTGGTTGTGTGTGTGTGTCAGTTTGAAGTCCCAGTGAATACTGTGTATACTGACTTATGTGTGAGTGTATTATGTATGGGTGTGAGTATCTGAGAACAGAGTAACACTAGCAGTATCATTCCAGGCCTAAGATTTGGAATTTGAGTATTTAAGTTAAGTTATGGATTTTATACTTAGATATAGTATGATACCATTTGTGTCAGTAGGTGTGAAGGTGAGTCTTGAGTGTTAGGTGAAGGTGCTATCAAAGTAGTGTTACCTAGATCATATAAGTAGTGTGCTAGTTATGTATCAGTGAGACGGGGTTATTGAGAGTTGTATTAGAGAACCCAGGCACCAAGACTAAATCTTAATGATAGATTAGAGTGTCCTTATGTTAAAGAGGTTTTGAGTAATATGAATAAGGTAAGGTACTAGTAAGGTAAAATAAGTATTAAGTTACTAGTTAGGATATCGACCAGTATTAATTAGATTTTGACCAGTAAACCTTAGACATGACCTAGAAACCTCGTTTTTAAATTGTTAAACATGTTATTCTTTTAATTCATTAATTAACATTGAATTTTCCATATTAGGTCATTTTGATCCCATTTTGGACATCGATCCTCACACCTTGCTCAGGACCACAGGCGAGTACATTCTCTGACAGTTTTCATGGTTGATTACTTCTATAAATTGTAGTGTATTTCATACTTGATTCCGACACTGCGGATACACGGGTTAGCACCCTAGGTCCCCATCACGAGGAGTCGTGGTTGGAATCCATCGTGCTAGCTGGGGGATGGGGAACTATTAGTAGATTATGTGATCATATCCAAACATTTATATGCACCATAGCTCACCCCACTTCTCACGTCGGGTGCAGCCTGACCACTTATATGCTCCATAGCTGTTATATATGATTAGCCTGACCACTATATGCACCATAGCTAACCATGCGGTTAGCCTGACCTAAAAGAATCATAGCTAATCATATATAACCAGCCTGATCTAGTCCCAAGCCGATCACATAATAAACTAATATTTCAAACACTTAGTTAGATGTTTTATCTTTATTCAGATTTACTGTTCTAGCATTCACTGTTTATTGCTCATTGCTAGATGCTCTGTTGTCTATTTTCATTTCTCCAGTACTTCACATGTTCAGCTTTTATTTCCATCTTGTATCTCTTACACTGTTTATAGATTTTGTCAATTTAAATGAAACTGCTGTTAGTGCTTGTGCTTCGCTCCAATCCTGACTGGATAACAACATTTTCAGAGGACCTGGAGGACTTTTGCCCTACTCATTACGGCCCAGGAATAGAGGGAGATTTCACTCCAGAAATCCCAGAGGAGGTGCCTATCCTAGAGGAGAACTTGCCTGCCCATGCTTAGATTATTTTTCTGCATTTATTATTTTAGACTGAGACTGAGACTGAGATGTATTTATTTTATTTGTGACTTTGTGAGGTCATTCAGACCCAGGATTTGAGTAGGACTTATTGTGGTTGGTTTAAATAGAACTCTTTTCAATTCTCATCGTGCCATTATGTTTATAGTTGTGATTGAGTATATTATAGAACTGTGATTCATTTATCATTGTCCTCCGTACGGAGTTGAGACTATTGACAGGATATACTAGGTTTGTGACCTAGACAGCGTTCTACCGCCGATGCTGCGGCGTAGGCTGGACGTACCCACGACTCATGCCCAATTTCCGTGTGCGGGTTGTGACAAAAGGGTCTCGATATCCATGTCTAGGTGACGTTGCACAACTCCGCATACGGTGTTGGCACCCGACTATTAATCGGACGCTAAGTAAAGACACACGGTCCTAGGTCAAGCATGTACAGCATATAAATAAGACAAGAAAATATGTTACAAGAACTGCAAGTTTTGGCAAGGTACACTTGCCTGGGGTTCTGGCTCCAACTGTAGCTCTGGTCTCAGTGGGATTTGCTTGCAGTTCTCCGGTTGCTGAAATAAATATCACCATCAGGTTCAAAAAATATAAAATATCTAGAAACGCCTGTCCTTGAGTCCAATTTGGACACAGGAGCAAAAATGACAGTTTCTGATCAAAGGGGGTCCACATGTGGGCCGCTTTGTACCAAAAAATATGTCAGAACCAATGGTCTCCAAATTCATCAAACTTAGTATCAACAAGTCCAGAACGATGATATGAACCCAAGGAAACTTTCAGAATTGGATTCCGATGAGCTGATCACAAAATCGCCCGTCAAGTGGAGCCGCGGGGCCCACGATACGCGATTTTGTCAACGTTCTCAGAATCGAACCAAACTTGGGTCACAGGACCAGCGTATTGCTACGAGTCCGATGGCATAAGTTTCGTTTCGATCCAACGTGTGTACACCAAGTTGTAGCGAGATCCAGAACAAGCGGATACGGGACGTTGTCGGCAGATACGCGTTAATTTCGGTGTGCACGCACATCCAAATCAACTTCTACGAAATCTCGCACGTCCGTATCAACGGTGCGCACCTTTCGTTGAAGACCACACGCGACCATGTCGTCCCATTTGGTGGGGCATACTCGGTTTCAGAGAAAAATGGGGTGTTGTTTTTCCTGTTTTTGGATCGCAGTTCGCGATCACCACAGGACGCGACACATCGAGCGGGTTGCACGGGCATCGTGAGTGTCACGTAGGGTTCGTATCGCAACTGACGGAACAAAAAATAGGGCAACGAGGAGAGAGAAAATGCTACCTGAACAGGGCTCCGTGGAAACTAAATTCTCGTGTCCGCGAGTTGACACGACACAAGGGGACACGACACTGGGTACTGTAGCTAGGGTTAGGGTTCTGCTGCTGGAGGCTAGCCGGAGCTGGGGGATACGGCCGAGGGCTTCGTCGGAGGAGCTCGCGGAGGCGGCTGGCCTGCGCTAGCTCAGGCGGAGGCGGAGGCTGTCCGGCGTCGGGGCTGCTGCGGCTGCTGCTGTTGGTCGGGGGAAGCTTGCCGGAGCTGCTGTGGGGTCTGGGAGAGAGAGACGGAGGCGAGCGGCGGAGCTAGGGGGCTCGAGAGGCGGGTGACAGGCGGTGGCAGCGGCGCTGGGGGTTCATCGGCGTCGAGGCGGTTAGGGTTCAGGCGGTGGCGGAGAGAGGCGGAGGAGTGAGGGGTTTGCTCGGGGAGACGACGGAGGGGATCGAGGTCTTATAGGAAAGGAAGGGAGCTGGGTCGTCGGGCGTTGCTGGCAGGGGAGGCGGAGCGACAAGCGTTGCGGGGGAACCGGAGTGGCGCGGTGGTTACACGGCGGAGGAGGCGGGGGTCAGTTACAGGGAAGAGAGAGGGTCAGGCGGGTCGGGTCGGCGGGTTAGACCCGGATCCGACCCGTAGGGTTGGGTTCGGTTCAGTTAAACCTGGTCCGGTCCGGTTCGGGTTGGTTTGGGTAAAAAAACTGTCACGACCCGCACCCGGCATAGGGGCACGAGAGCGTGGGTACGTCCAGCCTACGCCGCAGCATCGGCGGTAGAACGTTGTCTAGGTCTTGATGCTAACTAAACAATCTTACACGAGCATCCGACTCCAAGAGGAGACACGGACACCACAAAATAATAGGAACAACATACTCAATCACAACTACAGCATGATAAGATCTCAAAGAAACAAAATGCAACATCAGTCTAAAATAGAAATTGTCTAACTCAAATAATAATCCAAGTCTCAAATAAGATTGCCGGAGACAAATCCGGTACCAAAATAGACAACTAAGAAACTAACTAGATAACTAGTGATTCCGGCTAGACTTTCCGGAATCATAACTGAACTACCAAGTCCAGGTCTGCAGCTACTCACCCTTTGGTCCATGAGGTATCGGATACCGGTCCTCTAAGGCATAGTCTGGAAAATGTTTCCAGTCAGGAAGGAGCAAAGTACATTTCTAATAGCAGTTCTATATCAATGATATAAGCTATGTAGCAGTAAAATAAATGGAAATATATAAGATGCATGTACATGTACGAGAGATATACAATAGGAAATACTGGAAATACTATAAGTAAATACGGGAAGGAACAATATGTCAATGAGCATAAATACTATGACTAAGTGTGTGAGTACTAGCTTTAATATATGATCGGCTTGGGAACTTGATTAGGCTGGTTACATATGATTAGCTATGATTCATGTAAGGTCAGGCTAACCATTTGGTTAGCTATGATGCATGTAGAGGTCAGGCTAATCATATATAACAGCTATGAGGCATGTAATGGTCAGGCCGAACCCAACGTGAGATATGGAGTGAGCTATGATACATGTAGAGTTGGGTATGATTACATATCTACACTAAAATACTCTTCACCCCCGACTGGTATAGTGGATCCAACCATGGTACGCTATGGCATGGGATTCCCTAGGAAGGTAGCAAGTCTCCCCGAAAATCAGTGTCTGTACATGTACAAGATAACAATAAAATAAGACTTGTATAAGCTACACCATGAACAAGGAATAACATCTCATGACGAGATCCGTATACACCAATCCGTGTAACCAACGTGTCAAGAATATGGATATTTACACTAGATATAATGAACATAGGGGTTATCATAAAGAAGAAGCCAATCAGAGAATGTACTCGCCTTGGGTCCTTAGCTGGTAATACCAATGTCCAGTCTCAGAGTATCGTCTGGAGGATCCAACAGTCCTATAGACATATAATAAAACAATACAACATTTGCATCAGATGCTACACTACACACAATCAAAAATACACTGGCCTCAGGGCTATGCCAGGTATGGCACTAGTCAGCTAGGGTTAAGTGCATCAAGTTGCACGGGCGTCCCGTCCGTGATTGCTGGGCAAGACAAACGATCAAAACGGTACGGGCCTTGCCAGTACGTCAGTGTACGTGTGGCAGACTGCTAACAGTTTACAGGGTCATAGGTCATGTGTAGTTACGGGGTATCCGTATTTACACTCGGGTCATCTAGTAGAGATATATAAATATACATATCATTAACTAACATATATATTAATATCCATTAATTACAATAATAGATATATGTATATATAAACTTTGAATAAAACTAATACTTGTATATATATATAAACATATATCATGGAAAGAGATATACAATACGTGTATATATATGTCTATATACTAAATAGAATTTAACATACTATATTTATATATCCTAAAAATATATGTCAAAATACGTTTTATCAAACATATACTATATATATATATATATATATATATATATATATATATATATACCAAAAATATGTATTAATATACGTACTAAAATATATTAATACATGTACTAACATACACTATGTATGTACATATATACTAATTTGAGAATATACTATATATATATATATATATATATGTATATATACATGTATATATATACTAATTGAAAATACACATATACATTTACACATACACATATACGCATATACACAAATACTTATTTTTATCTACATACGTATATATAATGAAGGAGGGAGAGGGGCTCACGGTGGTTGGCCGGAGTCGAGAAATGACAGTGGTGGGTGGTAGTTCTGATGGCCGCCGGAAGAAGAGCTGGCCGGTGGAGGATGGCCGCACTGGTGGAGGGTTCTGTCGAGACGAGGCCGGCAGGGGAGGTGACTGGCCGGATCGAGCTCGAGTGGAGGATGATGGCACTGGTGGTGGTGGCTGCACAGCTGGAAAGGGAGGTGGTGGAACGGAGGTGAAACCGGAGGGAGGAGGACCGTAGCAGCCGGGGGAGAATGGCCGGGGGCTCGGCCGGAGTACAGGCTGGCTCGGGGTCGGGGCTTGCAGAGGAGGAGCAGCAGGGAGAGGTGGTTCTGGAGCCGGTGGTGGTGGTTATGGAGGAGGGTGGTGATGCCGGAGTGCACTGGCCGGACGTCTTCAGGCGGAGCGGGGGATGAGCGGAGGATCTCGGGTTGGGGAAGGAGAGCAGCGGGAAGAGGGAGGTTGCAGCGACTGGAGTCGGCTGGCCGGGAGTTACGGAGTCGGGCTCGATCGGGACAACAGCTGTGGTGGGGGAGACTCGGCGTAGGGAGGAGGGGAAGCTTCGCCGGGGTCGGCTCGAGTGAGGTGGAGTAAGCTGGGCCGTGCCAGAGCAGCAGGCCGGGGGTGCCCAATGAACAGTGTACAGTGGTGAGTGGTTCCCCCTTTCCAAGTTTTGAAAAAACAAAGGAAAGAAGAAGAAGGGAAGAAGAAGAAGAAGAAGAAGAGAAGAAGAAAAGGGAAGAAGAAAGGAGAAAATGAAAAGCATACGGTTGGGGGCTTGTGAGGAGGTGGGGGCTTCCCTAGGTTTGGGGATTAGGGCTTCCTTGGGAAGGGTGCCTTGAGGGGACATTAAATTGGATGGTGTGTGTGGGAATGAAGGGTGATGATGCACTCATTTTGTGGATGGTCAAGATTTGACATGGAAGGATTTCTTCTTGTTGGGATGAGGGTTGTTGACTAGTCAAATTATTAGGGCTTCTCCATTAGGTTGAACCAATGGGGTGTTGACACCTAATACAATATTTGTAAATTAGCCCCCCCTTAAATTGGGTATTTGCACTGACACGTAAAATGATAAAAATTTGGTAGACGATTCGGTATTTGGCATTTTTTAGGGTGAGGGGGTGTTGTGTGTTTTGTATGGGCTTAATTAGTAGGGTACTGGAATTAAATCGGGATTAACAGAATCAGTCAAAATAGTATCCCCAATTTAATTAGAAATAAATGCATGCTGTGTTCTAAAATTAATTAGGAGTACATGGGGCCAAATTTAGGTCGGGTCACAAATACCATTAGTGAAGAAAACTCAGAACAAAATATTACTCTAATTTGGGTTGCACGAAAAATGGGTCAAGATTTGCCTCCAATTTTGATTGGAACGCACAACGATACAAAATTGAAATTTATTCATAAATTAAATAAACGTTCGCGACGAATATTGTGCGGCTAAAATGGAGCACAAGAGAGCATGATTATGAGTTGCAAAAAGGTCAGAATGGAAGGCAGGCAGGTCCAGGGCAAGGTTGTAAAATTTGTTGGAAGGCAAAAGCCAGGGTAGCGCTCCAAATATCGAAGCAACGGCAATGCGCAACAATTAAATAAATTACGGTAATTAATTACTACCTCCAACAATTTAAATTCTAAAATAAAACAATTAAATACATAATCCCATAATTCGGTCAGGTGTTCGTCTAGTGGGCTTCTAGGTCAAGTCTACCAGCTCAAATATTAATGAACACTGTATATAATAATATATTTAAATACACATATCATGAAATCATTTAATATAAATATCATAATATTAATAATATATAAAAATTCGAAAATATCCCTGTTTTTGGAATGTGGTAGTGACAAGTCTACCCTCCTTAAAAGAATTTCGTCCACAAAATTTAAAATCCTCATAGTAGTGTTTATTCATTATATTATTTTCCATGAATAGTTAAATTCACCAACCCTTATAATCCTGGAATAATCCACCTTGCATTTCACAATTTTTAAAAATTTTGAAATTATTGTATTCCTGAAAAATCCTCGAAATAAAATCAGTTTCCATTTTCCTCACAATTTCCTCCGAAATTTTTTATTTTTTTAAGTTAAAAAATTTAATACTCAAAATTTAATATCTACTCCTCAAATTTAATTTCAATCAATGCGTATTTACAAAATTGAAACCTCGTCCCAAAAAGTTTGAATTCAAAATACTCGACAACGCGATACCTATGGATTCTTCAAATACAACGTCCCTAATATAAAATTTTAAAATTCATAACTTGCATTCAATTAAATATAATGATAATCTCCTTAATTTCCTCAAGTTTTTAATGATAATTTATACCATAACCAATAAATCATCGATTCTACCATATTAAATTCTTAACCTCTCATTTAAATTAAGGCTTATCCTCAAAGTTTAAGCATCATGTTTCTCCTTGTCAAGTCATAACTTCTTCATAAATCTACTATGGTCAAACCCCAATAATCATGGTCTAAGAAAATTCTACCTACAGCCATATAATCTAAGAAAATGTGTACGGTCATGTGTCCTTTGTCATGGTATTGCAGTCTCTGCCAGGGTATACTACTAACGACATTCTAACAAGGAAATCATGAATATAACTACGATACTAAGGAATCAATCAATCAATCAAATAGAGAGGAACAGAAGGAAGGAAAGAACAGAACCTGCTAACACATTACCTGCAGTATCGGTCTCCTCGACCGTCATCGCAAATGCCCCGCCCTGCTGGGGTGGTTCCCTTCACAGGTGCTGAGCAATATACGGTTCCACAGGTAGCCTAACTGGATCTCTATAATTTGGAGCTGCACGCTGAGCTAGAGGGCAATCCCTCATTCGGTGTCCTGTATCACCACAGCGCAAACAAAGCCCTAGCCTCAATCTACAGCTCTCCCAAAGGTGACCTGGCTTCTTACAGAAATGGCAAGTCTGCTGTGTCCCTCTCGGAGGCTGCTGTCGATCCTGCTGAACACGAACTGGTGCATGATACTGTTATTGATACTGAAATGCCCATGGTTGTCGCTGAATATGAACTGGTGCCAGGTACTGCTGTTGATACTAAAATATCCTCGGCTGCTGCTGGCCAGGATACTGCTGGGCAACTCCCTTAGCTGCCTGTAGTGCCATCTGGTAAGCGTTCTCCATGCTCACTCTCATTAATTCAGTCTGCGCCTGGTGCACTTCTACTTGCACCCTCAGAGCCTCAGCTTGAACTCGCTGAGCGTCTGCCGTCACTCTTTGGGCATCTACCATGTCTTGGATCGAGGTAAACATCTGTGCCCCGTCAATAGGCACACTTCCGGAAAACAAAGTCGGAGGAGGAGGAAGGTTGTCCGTCACAGCAGCGGCAATCCTCTGAACAGGTGGGGGAGGAGGACCCCCGAAAAGTGCAGATACTCCCACATGCATCAGAGATGTAGGAGGAACTACGGCTGTATGTCCATCAGGTGGAGAGGTGGTAGACCCTTCTAAAGCTGATGGTCTCACTCTCATAGATCGTGTCTTCGGCGACATCCTGAAGACAGACCCAAAAGAATCAATTAAGGCAATAAATATGATATCATCAAGGAAGGATAGTAAAGTTCTAAAGAAGCAACATTCAGAAGGAATGAGGATAACAAGATAAATAGATTGGAATTGCATAGGTCAATGATGCATCCAAGGTTGATGCCTCTATCCCCTTTAGATACCACAGTTCTACTACAAGCACACTCACTGCTAGCTTCCTTACCTACTACAATTGTTCATGCTAGTTGTTCTTATCACTCAAGTGCACACAAAGTGCAACACAACACACTAAGTACTGTTCTTCCTAATACAACTCTAGATGGACACCCAAAGTCTGTTTGCAGTGCTATATCAATCATGCTCAAGTCAACAAATCCTTACGTATGCACTTCATCCACTCATATATTAATATATATTTCTTACCCACCATAAAAAAAATATCCTCATAATAGAATCCTCAAAACTAACTCCTCAAACAATTTAAAGTAAAATGCATATACTTTCCTTAAGTCAAATATTCAAATACTGAAACGAAAATTTAATCACTTCTAAAATCTTTATAGCCTTGACCATGTTTATTGAATCAAATTGAGTCCTCAATATTTTAATAACATAAAATATTAACTTCTTAAAAATTCTTAAAAATTACAATTCATTCCCACTCTTCAAACGATAAAATTGAATCCACAAGTATACATATAAATACTCACAGTCTCTAATACTCAAGGTGCACACTAATACACTAATTATTTACAACCTCAACTGTGTACGAAAATTGTACTGCCCGAATTATTTACACTATTACTTCCAAATGATCATCATTACTGATACTCTTTCTCCTCTATCTATAGTGCCAATACTAACTATAACACAACTATCATAGAACTATTGCTACAAGGCACTACGCTATGGGTTAACTCCAGATTAATGCCTACGGCTCACATGTCCAACTAGGGAACACTTACAACCCACAAGCAACACTCAGTCAATACTAATACTCAAGTCACAAACATAATTACAAGTCACTAATCATCATACTTAACAAGGAGTCCTCAAGAAAAGTTGAGGACTGAAGGTATTCTACTGCTAGCAACAAGGAAACGATGGAATAAAGTCCTGTAATGACAGAAAATAAGTATTGAGATGAGACTTTAAGAACCAATTTAAGATATAACCTGATAATCATACACGTCTGTCAGAATCATGACACTTAGAATCCTCGCCACGCTAGTGAGCATAGGTGCGATAAACGACAGGTTCCGTAACTAAGGTATGCAACCCTATAATCATGTCATCTAGAATCTTTGCCACGCCAACCGGTATGGCTGCGAAAGGCTCTAAATTTCATAACTAAAGTATGTACATCCAAGTCAGGTTCCTACGTTCTCGTCACGACAGCTAATATGGCTACGATAAAATCTAGGTTCCATAACCAAAGTAGACGTTTTACCTTTCTCACTGTCCTCACTAATATATGTCATCAGATGATACCGTAAATTTTAGCCCATAAAATTCATCTTGATAAGAAATCAACTTAACAACGATACCCAGAATTAAATTTAACAACTCGTCAACAAGAATTAAACTCAATATCAATGAGTGAGGACGGACGGAAACAAGGGCGAAGGATTAAAATTAGGAATTGTAATAAGATTCTCAATGGGTCGTCCCAGGAATCTCTCAAGAATTTCGTGATTGAGTATCCTCTCTCATCCTAGTACCTATGTCCTATATTCTATAGCAGGCACGCGGTAGTACAACTAATACGTCGTACTACCACGATATCGTATAACTTGCGAAGTCTGACCTGCATGGGCCACCACTAAAAATGTGTCACGACCTTACCCGGTATAGGGGCACGAAAGTGTGGGTACGTCCAGCCTACGCCGCAGCATCGACGGTAGAACGCTGTCTAGGTCTTGATGCTAACTAAACAATCTCACATGAGCATCCGACTCCAAGAGGAGACACGGATACCACAAAATAATAGGAACAACATACTCAATCACAACTACAGCACGATAAGATCTCAAAGAAACAAAATGCAACATCAGTCTAAAATAGAAATAGTCTAACTAAAATAATAATCCAAGTCTCAAATAAGATTGTCGGAGACAAATCCGGTACCAAAATAGACAACTAAGAAACTAACTAGATAACTAGTGATTCCCGCTAGACCTCCCAGAATCATAACTGAACTACCAAGTCCAGGTCTGCAGCTACTCACCCTGTGGTCCATGAGGTGTCGGATACCGGTCCTCTAAGACATAGTCTGGAAAATGTTTCCAGTCAGGAAGAAGCAAAGTACATTTCTAATAGCAGTTCTATATCAATGATATAAGCTATGTAGCAGTGAAATAGATGGAAATATACAAGATGCATGTACATGTACGAGAAATATACAATAGGAAATACTGGAAATATTGTAAATAAATAAGGGAAGGAACAATATGTCAATGAGCAAGAATACTATGACTAAGTGTGTGAGTACTAGCTTTAACATGTGATCGGCTTGAGAACTTGATCAGGCTGGTTACATATGATTAGCTATGATTCATGTAAGGTCAGGCTAACCATTTGGTTAGTTATGATGCATGTAGAGGTCAGGCTAATCATATATAACAGCTATGAGGCATGTAATGGTCAGGCCGCATCCGACGTGAGATGTGGGGTGAGCTATGATGCATGTAGAGTTAGGTATGATCACATATCTACACTAAAATACTCCCCACCCCGACTGGTATAGTGGATCCAACCATGGTACACTATGGCACGGGATTCCCTAGGAAGGTAGCAAGTCTCCCCGGAAATCAGTGTCTGTACATGTACAAGATAACAATGAAACAAGACTTGTACAAGCTACACCATGAACAAGGAATAACATCTCATGACGAGATCTGTATACACCAATCCGTGTAACCAGCGTGTCAAGAATATGGATATTTATACTAGATACAATGAACATAGGTGATATCATAAAGAAGAAGCTAATCAGATAATGTACTCGCCTTGGGTCCTTAGCTGGTAATACCAATGTCTAGTCCCAGAGTATCGTTTGGAGGATCCAACAGTCCTATAGACATATAATAAAATAATACAACATTTGCATCAGATGCTACACTACACACAATCAAAAATACACTGACCTCAGGGCTATGCCAGGTATAGCACTAGTCAGCTAGGGTTAAGTGCGTCAAGTTGCACGGACGTCACGTTCGTGATTGCTGGGCAAGACAGACGATCAAAATGGTACGAGGCTTGCCAGTACGTTAGTGTACGTGTGGCAGACTGCTAACAGTTCACAGGGTCATAGGTCATGTGTAGTTATGGGGTGTCCGTATTTACACTCGGGTCATCTAGTAAAGATATATAAATATACATATCATTAAATAATATATATATTAATATCCATTAATTACAATAATAGATATATGTATATATATACTTTAAATAAAACTAATACTTGTATATATATATAAACATATATCATGGAAAGAGATATACAATACGTGTATATATATGTCTATATACTAAATAGAATTTAACATACTATATTTATATGTCCTAAAAATATATGTCAAAATACATTTTATCAAACATATTCTATATATATATATATATATATATATATATATATATATATATATATATATATACCAAAAATACATACATATATATATAGGTATATATATATAAACCAAAAATATGTATTAATATACGTACTAAAATATATTAATACATGTACTAACATACACTATGTATGTACATATATACTAATTTGAGAATATACTATGTATATATTTATGTATATATACATGTATGTATATACTAATTAAAAATACACATATACATTTACATATACACATATACGCACATACACAAATACATACAAATATGTATTTCTATCTACATACATATATATATAATGAAGGAGGGAAGAGGGAGAGGGGCTCACGGTGGTTGGCCGGAGTCGAGAAATGACAGTGGTGGGTGGTAGTTCTGATGGCCGCCGGGGGAAGAGCTGGCCGGTGGAGGATGGCCGCACTGGTGGAGGGTTCTGTCGAGACGAGGCCGGCAGGGGAGGTGACTGACCGGATCGAGCTCGAGTGGAGGATGATGGCACTGGTGGTGGTGGTTGCACAGCTGGGAAGGGAGGTGGTGGAACGGAGGTGAAGCCGGAGGGAGAAGGACCGTAGCAGCCAGGGGAGAATGGCCAGGGGCTCAGCCAGAGTACACGCTGGCTCAGGGTCGGGGCTTGCAGAGGAGGAGTAGCTGGAAGAGGTGGTTCTAGAGCCGGTGATGGTGGTTATGGAGGAGGGTGGTGATGCCGGAGTGCACTGGCCGGACGGCTTCAGGCAGAGCGGGGGATGAGCGGAGGATCTCGGGCTGGGGAAGGAGAGCAGCGGGAAGAGGGAGGTTGCAGCGACCGGAGTCGGCTGGCTGGGAGCTGCGGAGTCGGGCTCGACCGGGACAGCAGCTGTTGTGGGGGAGACTCGGCGTAGGGAGGAGGGGAAGCTTCGCCGGGGTCGGCTCGAGTGAGGCGGAGTGAGCTGGGCCACGCCGGAGCAGCAGGCCGGGGGTGCCCAATGAACAGTGTACAGTGGTGAGTGGTTCCCCCCTTTCCAAGTTTTGAAAAAATAAAGGAAAAAAGAAGAAGGTAAGAAGAAGAAGAAGAGAAGAAGAAGAAAAGGGAAGAAGAAAGGAGAAAATGAAAAGCATACGGTTGGGGGCTTGTGAGGAGGTGGGGGCTTCCCTAGGTTTGGGAATTAGGGATTCCTTGGGAAGGGTACCTTGAGGGGACATTAAATAGGATGGTGTGTGTGGGAATGAAGGGTGATGATGCACTCATTTAGTGGATGGTCAAGATTTGACATGGAGGGATTTCGTCATGTGGGGATGAGGGTTGTTGACTAGTCAAATTATTAGGGCTTCTCCATTTGGTTGAACCAATGGGGTGTTGACACCTAATGTAATATTTGCAAATTAGCCCCCCCTTAAATTTGGTATTTGCACAGACACGTAAAATGATGAAAATTTGGTGGGCGATTCGGTGTTTGGCGTTTTGTAGGATGAGGGAATGTTGTGTGTTTTGTATGGGCTTAATTAGTAGGGTACTAGAATTAAATCGGGATTAACGGAATCAGTCAAAATAGTATCCCCAATTTAATTAGAAATAAATGCAAGCTGTGTTCTAAAATTAATTAGGAGTACATGGGGCCAAATTTAGGTCGGGTCACAAATACCATTAGTGAAGAAGACTCAGAACAGAATATTACCCTAATTTGGGTTGCACGAAAAATGGGTCAAGATTTGCCTCCAATTTTGATAGTAACGCACATCGATACAAAATTAGAATTTATTCAAAAATTAAATAATCGTCCGCGACGAATATTGTGCGGCTAAAATGGAGCACAAGAGAGCATAATTATGAGTTGCAAAAAGGTTAGAATGGAAGGCAGGCAGGTCCAGGGCAAGGTAGTAAAATTTGTTGGAAGGCAAAAGCCAGGATAGCGCTCCAAATATCGAAGCCACGGCAATGCGCAACAATTAAATAAATTACGGTAATTAATTACTACCTCCAACAATTAAATTATAAAATAAAATAATTAAATACATAATCCTATAATTCGGTCAGGTGTTCGTCTAGTGGGCTTCTTGGTCAAGTCTACCAGCTCAAACATTAATGAACATTGTATATAATAATATATTTAAATACACATATCATGAAATTATTTAATATAAATATCATAATATTAATAATAAATAAAAAGTTGAAAATACCCCTATTTTTGGAATGTGGTAGTGACAAAAATTGGGTTTAATTAGGGTTTTATTTGGTTTATTTAAAACTTAATTTTTTGGGTTTTAAAATACTTTCGGGGTCCAATAAATTTCCGAAAAATTACCCTATGTCTAATTTTTCATTTTACACCAGAAAATATTATTTTCATAATATTTTTAATATTATTTAACATCATTTAAAAATCATTAATATTAAAAATACCTTAGTTTTAATTACAGAAAAATTCCAAAAAATTGTGAAAAATCTATTTAAAAATTCCTGAAAATCAGGGGGTTTACACTTGTACGCATTGATTCATATTTCTATTTCTAGTATTGCCCATTCTTTCACTGTTCTTGATTATCAGTTATATTTCTCATCATAGATAGCATCCTCTATTTTACTGTTTTATAGTTTTTGTCAATTAACTGGAACTTCTATTGGGTTGTACTTCGCTCCATTCCTGACTGATAAATATTTTTCAGAGGATTTGAGAGAGTGGTGTCCGACATACTATGGACTTTGACTTATAGATGGTGTAGACTTAGACCCACTAGTTCTGGAGTGATTGTTGGGAGGTTTATCCGGATCACTAGTTTTTCATAGTTAGTTTCTTTAGCATTTTGGTACCGGATTTATTTTTGGCTTATATTTGAGTTTTTTATTATTGTTTCTATTGTTGATATATATATTTTGAATGTATAGTTAGACTTCCTTCATATCTTCTCATGCTTTAGAATTATGATTGAGTTTTGTGTTAGATATTATTGGTAGAATTTATATTATTGTGAAACATTTAGATAGTTTAGTTGACCAAGACAGCGTTCTACCGTCGATGCTGCGACGTAGGTTGGGCGTTATTCCCGACTTGCATCCCTACACTGGGTGCAGTTCATGACACTATGTGCTCCTGCAATCGAGGACAACATTCAATGAAAGGGCAGATTGACCACGAGTACCCGAGTAGCACTCAAGTGAGTCACTAGCAAAATACCGAGTAGTGCAAAATAAGGCACTAGCAAAACCTGATACAGACACGACACAATATTGCCCAAGTATATAGTATATTTTCTTCCCACCCAATGTATCTATAAGTCGAGTCTAAATTAACTAGGAATCTATTATAAACCATGTACTCTTGTTAAACCATGAGAGTACGTATCAAGAATCTAATCATAACTAGTCAAGTAATAATACACATACTCTAATTTTATGTATGCAACTTTCCGTGTACAAATATGTGTCAACAAGATAGATTGCTCTACTACTAACAACAATAAGAAATTTAAAATAAACAAGACTAAGTAAATAATCAAAGAAGTATATCAAATATAAGAATATTAGACAATCATGAAAATACTGTAGTAGGGCAAGGTATACTTGCCTGGTAAGCAATCTGTGTAATATAAAGCGTCCAGATGTCAAGCACAAGGAACCAGAAGGTAGGGACTCTGAATGAATGTCTCTGGATACTGAATAAATCCAATATTTTTGAAATCAGTGAGATAGTCAGAAAACTATACCCTTTCGTCTAATTTGGACACATGGGCAAAACGATAATTTTAGGTGAAAGCGGGGTCCACATGTGGCCCATTTTGCACCAAAATACATGCCATAGGTAAAGGTCTCTAAATAGGATAAATTATAGGTTAAACAAATCCTAAACGACAATACGAACTCAATGATATATCCAGTTTTGGATTCCGATGAGCCGATCACAAAATTGATCAAGTCGAATCATGGGGCCTACGAAACAATATTCCGTCAACTGACTCAGAATCAAAAGAAATTTGGGTCACATAACAAGTCAAATTATGCGAGTTCAGTGGAGCAAGTTTCGTGGTGATCCGACGAGCGTACATAAACTAATTGGGTATTTTGCATAACACCGATATGGGAAACTTTTGATGTACACGGGTTGATTCCAACGCACACACACGTCCCAATCAACTTCCACAAAAGCCCACAAATTCGGATAAATCATTCGCTCCATTTGGTATAATTGGTACGTGACAAAATGGTCCCGTTTGGCGGGGCGCACTCCGTATCGCAAGATTTTGGATTTTGAAAATTAAGTTTTTTTTATTTTGGGAGTTGATTTTATAGAAATTGGGGACAAATAAAAATAAACTAAAAGATGATTTTTAAACTCGGTTATGTTATCTAAAAGTCTGTTCAAGTTGATTTGTAAACCATTAATCGAGTTGGTAGAAAATTGGACATGAACAAGGGTAGTTGGACTAAAATCTGACAGTTATGAAAATAGGATTTTTGTCCAACTTTTGATTCAATTCTCTCTTAAAATAATCCATTTAAAATTAAAATACTTGAAGGGGATTAAAGAGGGTAGGGTTGTGAATGTACCAGCAAAGAAAGATTAGAATTTGGTCGAACGATGGAGGAGAAACGTCACCGCAAAGTTGGGGTCGGAGGATGTCATGTGCGCACGTTGCTGTCGTGTGACCTTTGTCCGAGGAGCTGCAGCCCGCGGCCAGTGCGGTCGTCGACGGTGCAGGGTAGTCGGAGGGCGATGCCAGAGCAGGCAAGGGTGATGGTGGCAGTGGTTGATGGTAAGGGTGGCGGTAGTTGTGTTGATAGTTAGGGTTCTATATATATATATATATATATATGAATAGAGGGAGGGAGGAAGGTCGCTTGTCTGGCCAAGTGGGGGTATGCTGCTGGTCGGATAGGCTTAGGAATAGGTTTTCTTTTCTTAATTCTTATCTTTTCCTTTTTCTCTTCTTATCTTATTTATATCTATCATAACTTGATTTGTGACCCTACTGGAGATTGTGGTATATATCTGCTTAGAGGTAATATGGACGTGGCAAAATATAACCTGATTTAAACTCCACGAGGGAATTTTAGTGGACTTATCATCGTTGGTATATTTAAGGCTAAGTATGGATGACAAGTTGAAATGACTGACACCATCAGAGGTATTATGGACGTAACGGTAGATAGTCGATAAACAAGAATATTTGCTTAGAGGTAATGTGGACATGGCAAACTCTTGGGTTATTAACTTATTACCCATGGCGTACCTTAAGTACGGATAATAAGCTTTAATGACTGGAACTATCTGGGATTATACGAACGTGATAGTAGAAATTCGATGAGCAGAAAGTCACTCAGAGGTAATATGGACATGGCAAAGTACTGCAAATATCTTACTCAGAGGTAATGTAGACGTGGTAAGATATGACTTTATGGGGATAAATAAAGGATAGTAGTTCAGAGATAATGTGGACTTGAACTTGGGGACTTACTACCCCTGACGTACTTATACTAACTACAGGTTATAAGTTGGACGATGAAGATGCTATCAGAGGTAATATGAACGTGATAGACTACTTTTGGTGGTAGATTCACTCTACTGAGGAGAAAGACAGGATTACAGTTCAGAGGTAATATGGACATGAATTATTGCTTGGGGTGATCCTACCTTACTTGGGGGAGCATTTTCGATCCAGACTGGGGTCGCAAATGAAATATCTTGGAAGCGACTGGGCTTCAAGGATATGTTTTTTTGCTGGAGAGAACCAAGTTTGGGTGGTCTCAATGAGAATGTTTCGCTAGACCTGAGAACTACTCCACTGGAGAATTTTTGGTGGATCCATTATCCGTTGCGTATTCAGGACCCCTGAACACAAATAATAGATTTGGCAAGGAATCATGGAGGGAAAATAATCTCCTAACGCATTTGCACTCTCTAGGGAAAACAAGTTATAAATACTGTATATTTTGAATTAATCTGCTAGGGATGGGGAAGTACTTGTTGGTCCATCCGGTCTCAGTCAACTTGATTTTGATAGTTAACTAAACCATGTTTCGATATGTCACAATATAATACTTTCTGAAGATTCAATAACTTCTGCTACAAATGCTGATTATACTCCGTCATTCAAATATAATCTTTCACTTTATTTGAGTATAGGACTTATATACATCTAGTCGCACTAGCATAACCCAAAGTCCACTTAAATAAATTATCAAACATATCCACCAAACCACCCTATATTCAAGCTCAAACCTTACTAGAATAGGCAACCGAACTCGGACCAAATTTATGCCAAACTTGGACTAAACTCGATCACCTATTTAGTATGAAGTCACCCAGTTATTGCATCCCTGATTTCTTGGCCCAACTTTCAAAATTTTTGAATTAAATCCAATACGAACTCTGGCCGAATTCAATTTGAGAATACCCTATAAATAGAGTTGGATTCGCACATTCTTACTCACTCAACCAATTCTCTATCTTTTTATCCTATAATGAGTAAACCATTGTCGACATCGCAAAGATATCGCGTAATATGCTCATTGGTTTTATTGTAATTTGACAAAGAAAAGAGTACAAGAGAAATCCTATACAGGAGGATCTAAGTACAATCAAAAGAAGATCTGGGATAAGTGTGGCGGTGGAGATCAAGTCTGCGATCGACTTTTTTATTCCATTGACGATCTGGGACCAAAAACATTGACGAGAAGACGCTCTTGTCTTCTCCTTCTCCTTCGTGTAGAGGCGGCTGCCAGCTCCCCCCATTTTCTTTTTATGGACGTGTATATGAGGGGTCCGACCTTGGCTCCTTTTTATATGGGGAATAATACCTAGGCGAAGATTTGTCTTTGACTGTTGTTTGTGGTATTAAACGAAAGAATTAAAGTGTATTTCAATGACAGGGTTTATGCGAAACCCGTGCCCTTTGGTTTACAAACAAACTTGTACAATTTAATCCTATACGAGGATGTGGGAGTACAATTTATTTAATCTGGATATAAATTGCTATAGGTGTCTGATCTGCAGTCGATCACTTTAGCCCTTGGACCACACGATGTTGAAGAAGTGCCGTGGAAGACAGGTAGCAGCTTCGAAGGTTGCAGGAGAGGGTGGATGCACGATGCCAAAGTCGTCGATCCCTGCTCTTTGCCTGAGCTCCGGTCTCTCTCTCTCTCTCTTTCTTGACCTTTTGATCTGGTATTGGTTTTCTTGACCAATTTTCCGACCCTCCAATTTGTCGACCTTGTTCCCCATTGATAGGGGTCTCTATTTATAGAATTTTGGTGACAGTGACCACTCCGTCGGTGTAAAAACTGAGGAGTGGGAAGTACAGCACCCTTTTACACAACGGTTAAAATAACCAATGCCTGCGTATAGTTGACCTTTTGAGTGTGCATGTGATGCGTGTCCAACTAAGGGGGCAAAACACGTATATCTGCTGCGAAGATCACGACGTAGAAGCCACGTAGGTAGGTATCCTTTGTGTAGAAGAGGTTGGCGTAGAAGCCAAATTACTGTCACCCTGGCGTAGAAGCCAAGTAGGCATAGAAGCCGAACAGGCATAAAAGCCGAACAGGCATAGAAGCCGAACAGGCATAGAAGCCAAACAGGCGTAGAAGCCGAACAGGCATAGAAGCCGAATAGGCGTAGAAGCCGAATGGTCGTAGAGGCCGAGTGGTCGTAGAGACTGAGTGGGCGTAGAAGTCGCATGAGCACAGATCCTGAATGGGCATAGAAACCGCTGCGTACCGTGCCAGAGTGCTGATGTGGACGTCTTAGCCGGAATTACCGCTTTTGAAGATATAATCAAATCTCTTACAGAAATTTGTCACCATCTTATGCATTAAATGCGAAGGCGTGTTTTGAAGGTTTGCAGCCCTTCTGTGCATCCATCGCAGAGACGTGCCTTGAGAGAAACTGTTACCGCTCTGTGCAATTAGACGTGGAGACGTGCCTCGAGTCCCGTACGAAGTGCAGCTTTTGACGTGGCAGGCGGTTTATCTACTGCGGAGCGTAAAACAGCTCATGTTTGCCTGTGTAAAACAAGGCAACGTATTCCCTTGTACGCGAAAGAGCGGTTTACGCTGAGGGGACTTTAGTAAACGACGGTTCGGTGATGTTTTAACCAAATCTTCTGCATTAAATGCAAAGATCCGCCATCATACTGTGATATGCGTCCCGAGGGATCTGCCATCGTTTCCAGCCGTCATCTGGGTAGCCGTGCAGCACTTTTTGTCAGGAGTCAGAGGTCATATTCACTGCGTGACTTGACAGGTTCATTTCGGGGAAGACGAAGCGTTCCTCGTACGCTTTAACGCTGCTTTGAGAGCGGATGAGTTTTACGCCATGGAGGCGATGAAGAACCCTGTTTACGCTGGAGCGGCCTGGACGTACTGCACTTACACGGATGGTCCTTTGAGCTTATTCTTTATGCTGTGTTTTAGCTTAAAAAGCTCTGTTGCACACTTGATGGCTCTGAAGGCCTCTGTTTACGCTGCTCTGCATCAAGAGGCTGCGTAGATCCTCCCAGCATATTTTTTATGCTTCTACAAGACCCCCTTCAAAGCTTTTAAATTTCTCAGAATTTGAAACACTTTGAATGAAGCATGAACGGCCCCTCGTAACTCGAAACATTTCTGAATGGAGCGTTGAAACGGTCGATGCTAACTTTATGGCGGATTTATTGGGGACCGCTGTGATCTCTTTCACCTATAAAAAGGCTGGGGGAGTTAACCTGTTCTTCCCTCATTCCCATCACCTTGCAGAGATGATCGCCGGAGTTCATCGGGTCGACCTAAGGAAGAAGGAGATCATGTTCTTCCAGCATATAGGGAGCCGAAAAAGATGGCATCTTTGAGCGAGTATCCACTGCAACGATAGATCATGGAAGGATATCTTAGCCTCCCTTGCTCGAAATAATCAGCAACTTTGTATGGCGTTTGCCCAGTAGAGAGGAAGGGTCGTCTTTGACCACACAGCTTACAAGTGCTGTCTTCTCTCGTTGCCACCGGTGACGAGAGTCAGACAGACTCGCTCTGTCCCGGCTTGAGCGACACACAAAGCGAGGGATCTGCATAATTTATGCAAACCCCAACTCTGTCGTTCTCTCGCCGTTGATCATTGCCATGTCAGTCAGTTTGCTAGAACTGACTGACTGCTGGAGAAGATGGATGAAGAATTGAAGCCCAGCGAGAACCTATCAGAACAGCTTCTGGGCAATCTTCAGACGACGAGGGGGTATCTCCTTTGTAGACAGAGTTTCCCTCAGATGTAATCATCAAAAATAGAGAAAAACCCTTGTAGATTGGATTTCCCTCATATGTAATCATGATTTTGATTTTAATAAAATTGTCTTCTTCTTCATACGATCATCTTGCCATATGTTGTTGTGAAGTCTGAATATGTGTAGCTTCGACATGTCTGAATCTTTACGCCAACTCTGATAGAAAGAGTATTAGGCCCTGTCCTTTACGCATAATGTTGTTTAAGCATTTTAAACATTTAGAACTATCCTGTTGCTAGGACTGAGGGACCGCGTAGAGCTCTGAACTGCTGCTTCTGATGAGCAAAAATTTTGTTCAGACTTCGTCTTCAAGAATGATCTCTCGAAACTCCCTTGGAACAGAGTCGAGGTTTTGGCTGTCAAACTGAGTTTGCCATCTTGACAGACGAGATATTCAGACTAGAGTCTGGATGAACCTCCAATTTTGGACCCGAGAAGAGTAATTTCTCAATGTTTGAACTCTGTATGCTTCGGGTACTTGGGATGCTCTGGGTCAAGAACGAGTATCTTCTGTGTGAACTCTTGGCAATTGACCGCTTTGGGGACTGTTCGAATATGCGGAAAGTCGTGGAGCATGAAATCATCAGTCTGTAGCCTCTGGGTGTAAAACACCATCGAGTGTGAAATCGTAGACTTGTGCTTCCTGAGCGTGAAGTCGTAGGTTTGTAGCCTCTCGAGCATAAAAGCTACCGAGCACAAAGGCATCCGGGCATAAAACCATAGACTTATAGTTATCGAACGTAAAGCTATAGATTCGTAGCTGTCGAGCATAGAAAGCTCCTTTAGCGTAGGGCTGGAGATCTGTAGCCTGTGAGCATAGAATACCATCGAGCGTGAAATCGTAGACTTGTGGTTCCTGAGCGTGAAGTCGTAGGTTTGTAGCCTCTCGAGCATAAAAGCTACCGAGCACAAAGGCATCCGGGCGTAAAACCATAGACTTATAGCTGTCGAACGTAAAGCTGTAGATTCGTAGCTGTCGAGCGTAGAAAGCTCCTTTAGCGTTGGACTGGAGATCTGTAGCCTGTGAGCGTAGAACACCATCGAGCGTGAAATCGTAGACTTGTGGTTCCTGAGCGTGAAGTCGTAGGTTTGTAGCCTCTCGAGCATAAAAGCTACCGAGCACAAAGGCATCCGGGCGTAAAACCATAGACTTATAGCTGTCGAACGTAAAGCCGTAGATTCGTAGCTGTCGAGCATAGAAAGCTCCTTTAGCGTAGAACTGTATATCTGTAGCTCCTGAAAAGAAAATTTCTCCGAGCGTGAAGTTTACGAATCTGTTGCTTCTGAGCGTAAACTAAGCGCCACCGAGCGTGAGATCATCGATTTGGTATCTGCTGAGCGTAAAGTCGTAGGTTTGTGGCCTCTCGAGCATAAAAGCTACCGAGCACAAAGGCATCCGGGCGTAAAACCATAGACTTATAGCTTGCGAGCGTAAAACCGTAGATCTGTTGCTGTCGAGCATAGAAAGCTACTTTAGCGTAGAACCTGCTGAACCGTCTTGCACGAAAAACTTTTCGAATTTGCTGATTGTCCGTCTTTCAAGGGTAGTGGGCTGACGTAGCATCCAATCATAACCCACTATTAATTGCGAGATTTGGTTAGGGTCTCGAGGAGTCCGTCCGAGGATTCGAGGAGTCGACCCGAACTCTATATATATCCCAAGCTTTTGAGAGAAAAACTTTTTATCTGTCTTCTGCGAAAGAGAGCTTTCGAATGTTCGAGTTTTTCTTCGTTCCTTCTCTGAGCACTTCGAGTCTTCAGAAATGGCGCCGAAACAAACCCCCTCTACTAAGGGAAAGAGTATAGGTTCTTCTTCTCATTCTTCTGTCCCAGCGAGGGAGTCTTCGGTCGGGCAAGGTAAACTTCCTTCCGAGCGAAGTATTCCGCCAACGAGCAGCGCACCCGGTCTTAGAGGTAGAGCCTTTGGGGTGACAAAAACGACAAAAAATCCTTCGCACACGTTGAACGTGACCGCGCTAGGTCATCTTCTGTGCTGATAGCCTCTTTTGAGGAAGATGATGCACGAAGACGTTTTTATCTTTTACGTCCATATTTCTAATGTGCCAGCGTAAAGACTCCATATTTTCGTAGTTCTGAGCGTAAAAGCTCTGGCTACCAAAAATTGGCGTATATCGTAAAATTTGAGTTTTACGCTTGTGGAGGGGACTTCCGGCGTAAAATAACCAAATTTGTACAATCATGCGTAGAGCATAGACTGTCGTTTCTTTGGTCTGTATGTTTGTGCAAGATTTGCAATGACATATTTTCTTGCACTTTTGTAGTTGATTTGGGTGAGTCTCCACTGGCCGAGGTGATGGGCTCCGCTGCCGGGATGCTGCACTCGAACTACCTGGAGGATCTGTCCCACGTGGCATTTCCCATCTCCAGACCCCAGTATCCTGAGGGAAGAGAGTTTTTGATATCGGCTTAGGGGGAGCGGACGCTGCTGAGCATGATCAATGGCGAGCCCTTGACATATGTAGACGGGGAGCAGTACATAAAGCCGGCTTTCCTTTTCGGGGACATGATTGACAAACAGTCCCAGACGAAGCCCAAGAGGGAGCCCTGGGTTTTTTCTGTCGGGAACTTGGTCTTGTATCTGCCAATGATGCCGAGGGATTATCCCATCTTGGCTTTCTTCCACGCGATGCATCCCAGGAAGATGTCGTGGACGTTGACTCCTGATCTTCACGGCAAGCCGGGGAAGATCTTTCATCTGAAAGGAGCTGACCAGGGGTCGTTTGTCAGTCGCCCTTCCGGCGTTGTGACATTATTCAGGGGACTGTGCCCGGGCAGTGTCCCGAGTGAAGACAGCTCAGTGATCCAGCCGGTCCAATTGCCGACCTTCTGCAACGACTTCATGGGACGAGGCGGGGTATATCCCAAGGAGAATCCTCGGTGCAATGGGTGGATCGCCCCCAACAAACTCCCGATGGACATGCCTAGTTGACTGGGCCTTGAAGCACTTCCAGAGAGAGCTGGAGGGCATTGGACTGTATGCCGCTGTGAGTGCGACGAGCGTCAGGTTGCCTCCCAATCCTAATTTGTTCTTGGCACTGATGGAGCGATACATTTCGCTCACTGGCACCTTCGCCACTCCACTGGGGGAGCTGGGATTGGCCCTCCATGAGATGGCAGTTGTCTCAAGACTGCCGATGGGGGATACCCCATATGAAGAGTATTTTTCCACCAATCGGGAGTTGGTGGACTTGGACCCTCGGGTGGCGAAAGTGTATCAGGAGCTGATGTGTCAATACTTCGTGTGCACCACTTTTTATAACGAGCCTTCTGATTTGGCTCACACCACCAAGTGGATATCCTATCTCTTCTTCCACCGAGCCAGGGCTGCCAAGTCGGAGAAAGCCTTGGGGGGCAAGAATGAGCCCGTGAACTGTTTGGGCGTGCTTAGTGCCCAGGTCGTGGAGGATCTTATGGAGGAGGCTAAAAGCATTAAGGTATTAAGGCCCTGAAGGCATTAAGGCCTGTAGTTACTTGAGGCACTGTCGCAGGCCTCTGTCTAAGGAAGCCCAGCTGGCTGGTTTCCTCTCCATATGGCTGCGTCGAGTAGTAGTGCCTGGTACTGCGTCCGCGGACCACATTCACCGGAACATCCTGTGGCCGGCAGTGCGCCTGGTGTTCGGGGCAAGACTGGGCTTGCTTCCTGCCATGGTGTGCCGTATACAGGCTGGCCTGAGAGCCATGACTGATGGGTTGCTCGTCGATGAAGCTCGGCGTGAGAGTTTTCCCCGGATGGAATTACTATACCTGTATTTGATGGGATGGTTAATTCTCCACAATCCCCGGGTGATGTCTCCTGGCTCCGGTAGCAGCTCGGGGGGTATATTCTTTCTGAATTACAAGGACTCTCCCTGGAATATGAGCACAGTTTTAGACTGTCGGCTGGTGTTGAACCTCAGCCACGGCTGGAAGCTCCTCTGTACTCCCCCTCCTGTACATCGCAATCAATCAGGGACGAGGCTTGAGGATTCAGGTAGAGAGAAGACCGATCTTTCTCCGAAAGCTTTTAATTGGTTGGTCTGCATTAGACCCTCCCATCTGCTGTACAGGAGCGAAGATCATTGCTTCTTCGAGCCCTACTTGCCTAGTCGGTTTGCCAGGCAGTTCGGGTACGATCAGTTGCACGTGGGCAATGCCGTCACCAGCTTCAGGTCCAGGGGCGGACTCATTGATGGAGCTAGAGGGTGGCGATATTTCATCATGGGTTGCACGGGGGCAATTTTTATCGTGCCGGTCGTTACAACCTCCACGGAGCTGCGCATCCTTCATTCTTGCGCCCAATTTTACGTGGCGATTAACACCTTCCATCGTGATTTTGACATGCGTGGAAGCTTCAGGGTGCCTTCTCCCAAGCCTGGGGGAAGAGTCGAAGTCCCCTCGGTTTCTTCAGACGAGGGTGAGGAGTCTGGCACTCCGGATGAGCCTCTGGTGTCGGTGCCGAGGTGTGAAGTGCCTCCGCCTGCGGGGGCTTTGGTAGTCTCTTCTGGGAAGCGACGGGCTTCCGCTCCGAAGGAAGCTTCTCTTCGTAAGAGGAGGAAGGAGACGGTTGCTCGTCCTCTCCGCATTCTTGGTGTTGAGGCTCCCGGGGGTGAGCCTGCATCTCCCCATATCAGGGATGATTCTTTGGCTGGAGGTTCCTCGCCTTTTAGAGAGGGACCTTCTACAGTTCCGGCCGGCGGCACCGAAGAATCCTCGCTAGAGGTTGCGGTCGTGGCTACTGCTCCAGGTAGCGGAGCGAGATTGCTTGTGTGGCCGAGGCAGATGGGAGAATCTTTCCCAAGGTCAGCAGCGGGTAAAACTCCCGCCGTGTCAGCGAGCACGTCTGGCGAGATTCCAGCTGATGAACCTCGACCGCGTCTTGGTGAAGGCTTGACAGAACTCTTGGCGATGTCGGTCGGCCCACCTCCTTCTCCAGGTATGACAGTTCGCATTGCATCATTAAGGCGTGGTTTAGCTACATCGGCTGCAGATGCGTCGTATATGCCGTTGGCTCCGGGTAAATGTCGTCTTTATGTCTCCCTTTAGAAAGATTACCATCATACTGGTATCAACTTTCTTGTCCTTTTCTCAGGGGATGGTGTCCACGGAGAGCACAGCGTTGAAGCGCCTTCTGGCTCTGCTCCGGCTCCTGGCGATGATGTGGAGGCGCCCGACTTCGAGGAGGAAATGTCCTCGGGGGCTAGCTCGTCCAGAGTGGTTTCGTCGTCTCAAGAGGAGGACGAACCCGTCATCGTGACCTCGTCCCTCGCGAGTATGCCGATAACTTCGATTATTGTCGTCGCACCTTCTTCGGTCGTACCACGCGTCGAGGCGGCGGCTGTGGCCACCTCGTCTGCAATTATCCCTGGAGAGGGACTTGCTGATATCGCGGCCACTCCTGGCGTTCAGTCGGATCTAGTTGCGTTGACCGAGCAATATACCAGCCTCTTTTATACCGGTTTGAAAACGATGATATCAATGGTGTTGGCGAAGAGTCTCGACTTCGAGCGCCTGAAGAAGACTTCTTAGTTTTTGATCGGGGCCATCAGGGAGCTCGGCGATCTTGGGGTAGCTGACGCCCTGGAGGCGGTGGTTAATGGTTTAGAGCAACCCATTAACGAATACTTGCAGCTGACTCGGGACAGCTTCGATGCTGAGGTCCAGACCAGGTACGACCACATGACTGCACGGCTCACTACCAAGCTGGAAAGCCTGAACAACTCCATTAAGACACATGAGCTGGAGATGGATAGAAGAAAAGCTGTCGTGGCAGAGGCTCTCGCTCTTGAGACAAAGTGCCGATCCGAGCATGAAGGGAATGCAGCGAGGGCCTCCAAGCTGAGGGAAAAACTCGCTCGGGCAGAGGAGTGGGCTTCTCAATCGTTGGTGGGTCTAGATGTAGCGACTGGTCGACTGAGCGCAGCGCGACGGGATTTGGACCGTGCAGAACCTGCTCGCACGGGCTGCCTTCGGGCAAGGGCTGAGCTGTCCTGTATGAATACCCCCGAGGCACGGCTGGAGAGGGCTCGCGCCGATGCCTTGGTTCTTAGAAATGAGAGGATAGCTGCACTGGAGCGGCTGATTCATAATCTGACTACTCTGCCATCATGACGTATCCTTTCTTTTTCTGCTTCCCCAGATGTAATTCTGCTCTCTTTTGGGAATAAATAAAAGCGACTCTTTTCTGACTTTTGTGGACCCAACATTTTGGAATATAAATGACAGTTTTTAGGCGAGAGTGATATCTGATGATAAACTCTCGATAAACTTTTAGCGGGACATATCTGTTCAGAGGTCATACGGACATGATAGAATGTAACCCAACTAATTGCGTTCTGGAAGTAGTTTTGTCAGAATTGCGATCCTCGCTATATTCCACTTGAGCAAGGGAGATTTAAGCATAGTACCTTTTCAGGAATTTGTCGTTGATAGGAGCCATTAACAGGTCTCCATTAGGCTGGGCTATCCTGTAGGCGCCGTTCGAGAACGTTGTCTCGATCACATAAGGGCCTTCCCACTTGGGCTAGAATTTGCCTTTACTTCTGTGAGTAAGAATCATCGGCCTTCTTACGGCTAGAACTAGCTCGCCAACTTTGAACACTCTTTTCTTCACTTTAAGATTGAAGGTTTTGGAAATACGTGCTTGGTAGAGCGCAATGCGCTGCTGAGCTTGTAGGCGTTTCTCGTCTAATCCTTCTAGCTCTTGGAGCCTTAACAGGTCATTCTTTTCTTGAGTCAGCTCACTAGTCACGGCTATCCTGAGTGACGGGATCTGGATTTCAATGGGGAGAACTACTTCGCTCCCGTAGACCAGCGAGAATGGGGTACAACCTGTCGGTGTTCGTACCGTTGTGCGGTATGCCCAGAGACATTCGTCCAGCTTCTCATTCCAATCTCTCTTGTTTGAAGAGACGGATTTCTTCAAGAGTTTGATAATGGTTTTGTTGAAAGCTTCCGCCAAACCATTAGCAGCTGGATAATATGCCGTAGAGGCAATATTGCGTATCCAATTTTTATCGCAAAATTGATGAAACGCTTGGCTGATGAACTGAGGCCAATTGTCGTGAATTATCCTCCGGGGTACCCCGAAGTGATAAATAACGTGATGCTTGATGAAGCTGATCACATTAGACGCCTTCACCTCAGTGAGGGGGATCGCTTCTGCCCATTTGGAGAAGTAATCCGTGATGGCCAGTATGAACTGGTGACCGCTAGAAGAAGACGGGTGAATAGGACCAATGATATCCATATCCCATGCTTCGAAAGGCCAGGACGCAACCGTAGGATATAGATATTCAGACGGTTGATGTAAGAAGTCCGCATGAACCTGACAGGCTCTGCATTGTCTTGCATACCATATTGCATCTGCGATCATAGTAGGCCAATAATAGCCCATTCTCCTGATGCGATCATGTAGCTTAGGACCGGGTTGGTGCACTCCGCATACACCGTCGTGAGCTTCTCGGATAATCTGCTGTGCTTTGTCTTCGGATAGACATCTCAATAGCAGTCCGTCGTAGGTCCGGCGATACAGGCATTGTGAAAATGCATCGTAGTAGAAGCGTAATGATCGTCTTTTGACGGATATTGCTTCTTTGGGGTCCTCCGACAAGATTCCGTACGCGATAAAATCTATGAAGGGACTTCTCCAGTCTCTTCTGGAGGGATCTGTGTTTACAGCGTGGCTGCATTCTATGTGAAAGTTGTTTTTCACACAGAATAAATCTCTATTAAGAAGGATTACCGAATCCTGCCTTCTTATAGGAGTAGCTAAATCTGCAGCTAAACTGGCTAGGGCATCAGCTTCTAGATTCTGAGATCGAGGTACATGCTCTAGGAAGAACCCTTTGAATGTCATGGCAATCTCGATCGTCGCCCGGTGATAGGGGATGAGGTCTGGATTCTGGACTTCATATATCCCTCTGACTTGATTGACGATAAGCAGAGAATCACCGAAAGCTTCCAGGGATTCGACCCCCAGCTCTTTGGCGACTTAGAGCCCGATTAGCAGAGCGTTGTACTCTGCCACATTGTTGGAGCAGGGCTCGCTAAGAGAATATGCTCGGTAGATGACGAGCTGATCAGGAGTGACCAGGACGACTCCTACTCCTGAAACGACGTTTCCCCTAGGACCGGTTCTGGAGGCACCATCGAAGAAGAGTTGCCACGCGTCACTTTCCATCACGGAATTACATTCTGCAACTTCGTCGGGAATGTCCTCGTATAATTTGGAGGCCTCCGGGATCGGATGAGCAGCTAGGAAGTCAGCCAGCGCTTGGCCCTTGATGGACTTCTGCGGTATGTATACCATGTCATATGGTGTTAATAGCATCGCCCAAGTCGCGAGTCGGGAATTAAGAACACTAGGCTTGCTCATCAGTACTCGAAGAGGGTTAATCCTGGAGATGATATGAATAGTCTGGCCGGCAACATAGTGCCGTATCTTCTGGATAGCGAACATCAGAGCCAAGCATTCATTCTCCACTGGGTTGTACCGGCGTTCGGCTCCGACCATCATCCTGCTGAGGTAGTAGATAGCCTGTTCATGACCCATGTCATTCTTCTGTGCGATAAGAGCTCCTAGTAAATGATCCATCGCTCGAACGTATAGCAAGAATGGTCTTCCCATGACGGGAGGCACCAGAACTAGCGGACTGGTGAGGTAGTGCTTGATATCTCCGAACGCTTGCTGACAGGCTTCGTCCCATACGAAGGATACACCTTTCTTCATGAGATGAGAAAAGGGCTGACATCTCCCCGAGAGGTTGGATATGAATCGCCGGATGTAAGCCAGACGGCCTTGAAATCCCCGAAGTTCCCTCAGATTACGGGGCGGTCGTATTTCTACGATTGCCTGGACTTTGTCGGGGTCCACCTGGATGCCTTTGGCGGTGATAACAAATCCCAGGAACTTGCCACTGGATACACCCAGAAAGGGCTTCGTAGGGTTCATCTTGAGTTGATGTTGGCGCATTAACTCGAATACCGTCCTCAAGTCTTGAATGTGATCACCCTTGAGGCGACTCTTGACTGCTATGTCGTCTACGTAACATTCCACTATTTTACGTAAATGCTCATGGAATATATTACTCATAGCCCGTTGGTATGTAGCCCCGGCGTTCTTCAATCCGAAGGGCATGACCGTATAGCAATATACCCCCAATGATGTCTGGAAGGCAGTGTGCTTCTCGTCTTTAGGATGCATCTTGATCTGATTGTATCCTGAGAACCCGTCCATGAAAGACATGCGTTCAAAGCCGCAGGTGTTGTCGATCATGATGTCCGTGATGGGAAGAGGGAATTCATCCTTGGGGCAGGCCGCATTCAGATCTCGGTAGTCGATGCAGATACGTACCTTCCTATTTTTCTTCATGACTGGGACAACGTTGGCAACCCAGTCGGGATGTTGTTCTTCCCGGATGAAACCACAGGCTATCAGCTTCTTGACTTCAACTTCAATGGCGTCCATCATGTCCGGGCGGAACCGGCGTTGGTGCTGCTTCACAGGCTTTGAGTCGGTCAATATGTTGAGTTTGTGAGTAGCCACCTTCGGGTCTAGGCCCGGCATATCCTCATAATCCCACGCAAAGACGTCGACGTATTCCTTTATCAGCTGTATGATTTCTTCCCTTTCAGCTGGAGGAAGATTGTCACTGATAAATATCGGCTTTGGCGAAAGTTCACCCCCAACATCGATTTGGATAACTTCATCTTTGGTAGAAGGTTCCCTTTGCTTGAAGCAGAATTCCCACTGCGTATCCATTTGTTGAGCCCAAGAGTCATTCTCAAACGGTTCAGAATCCTGTTCATCTGCTCCTGAGGGATCTGTCACCACCATATTTACTGATAGTGTTTGTTCGAGAGCATCAGGTGAGTCGGGAGATGACGAGCCATTCTGGGAGGAGGAAAAGATGTCCTCATCTGATTTGGAAGCCGTAAGGGAGGTGGCATACCCTAACCCAAAACAAGTTTGTCGATAGCGGAGGTCGTCGCGCGGCGGCGTTCGTCTGCCTCTTCCGTAGTTGAGGCCTGGCTTCCGCTTCAAGTCGTAGCCCATATTTTGCATGATCTTCAGCGCTTGCGGGCTGTATCGGTGAACTTGCATTTTTCCAGTATCGTCATCGAAAGGATCTTCCTGGTTAGCCGGTTGATTGCGCATGCGGCCGAAGAATATTGGACGCTGACTGCTGCAGGTAGGCGGGACAATGAAGATAGAATCCTCATGGGGTCCATACGTTGTGATAACGTTGGATGATGACGCTACTTCCCAGACATACGGATGGTAGGAGTTTATAGCTTCCAAGAATTTTTGTGCTATGGGCTCTACCTCATCACGGGGAGTGGTACATACTTGCTCAGAGGTGAGATGGGCATGGCAATTGATGGTCAAAAGTTTATTCAGAGGTAATATGAATATGACAAACTTTGTGATTGTGACTTCCATCGAGGATGGAGGCACACATCTGCTCAGAGGTGATATGGACATGGCAGTTTTTGTGGACTTAACACCACTGGCGTACTTAGAGTTAAGTACGGATGTCAAGTGTAGACGACAATCGATATCAGAGGTAATATGGACATGACAACTGACGGTCGAAAGTTTATTCAGAGGTAATATGAACATGACAAACTTTGTGATTGTGACTTCCATCGGGGATGGAGGCACACATCTGCTCAGAGGTGATATGTACATGGCAGTTTTTGTGGACTTAACACCACTGGCGTACTTAGAGTTAAGTACGGATGTCAAGTGTAGACGACAATCGATATCAGAGGTAATATGGACATGACAACTGACGGTCGAAAGTTTATTTAGAGGTAATATGAACATGATAAATTTTGTGATTGTGACTTCCATCGGGGATGGAGGCACACATCTGCTCAGAGGTGATATGGACATGGCAGTTTTTGTGGACTTAACACCACTGGCGTACTTAGAGTTAAGTACGGATGTCAAGTGTAGACGATAATCGATATCAGAGGTAATATGGACATGATAACTGACGGTCAAAAGTTTATTCAGAGGTAATATGAACATGACAAACTTTGTGATTGTGACTTCCATCGGGGATGGAGGCACACATCTGCTCAGAGGTGATATGGACATGGCAGTTTTTGTGGACTTAACACCACTGGCGGACTTAGAGTTAAGTACGGATGTCAAGTGTAGACGACAATCGATATCAGAGGTAATATGGATATGACAACTGACGGTCGAAAGTTTATTCAAAGGTAATATGAATATTATAAACTTTGTGATTGTGACTTCCATCGGGGATGGAGGCACACATCTGCTCAGAGGTGATATGGACATGGCAGTTTTTGTGGACTTAACACCACTGGCGTACTTAGAGTTAAGTACGGATGTCAAGTGTAGATGATAATCGATATCAGAGGTAATATGGACATGACAACTTGACGGTCGAAAGTTTATTCAGAGGTAATATGAACATGACAAACTTTGTGATTGTGACTTCCATCGGGGATGGAGGCACACATCTGCTCAGAGGTGATATGGACGTGGCAGTTTTTGGGGACTTAACACCACTGGCGTACTTAGAGTTAAGTACGGATGTCAAGTGTGGAGGGCAACTTATATCAGAAGATAGTCGGTAGCCGAAAGTTTTATTCAGGGGTGATATAAACATGACAAACTTTTGAAAGGAGCAAATCGTTATGTAAGAAAAGAATGGAAATCCAATCGGTACGGACGTCCCTTTGTTCACAGATTCAAAGTAATGACCTTGGCATCGATCGTCTCCTAAATTTTCCTTTTTAGCACATAGCACGCCTTTGTGGGGTGATGAGTGTATCGGTGGAAGAGACAATAATCTGGGTGATCCACGTCGCCAGCCCTCTCAGGATGTCTGATGTTGGGTAGCTGGAGCTTGCGCTCTTTCATTAATATATCAAAGATCTCAACGATGTCGTCTTCATTGAAGGAAAAAGTCCCTTTTTGTCTTCGGGCTCTTGATGCCTGAATTTTACGGTCTTGCAGGGAGATCGTTGCTGTTGCATCATTTTCGAATCTTGAGGGGATTCTACCCCCGGCCCTAGACGTCCCCTTGTTCTATCGAGGTAAGTTACCTCTGGACATGCCGTGGTCTCTGGCCACAGAAACTGATTCATCAAGAACTGCCTCTGGTTGTATAGGACTGGACTTCAGAATTTTGGATTTCTTGAGAGACGCAGTATATCCCAACCCGAAACGAGCTTCTCGATAGTGAGAATTACTACGCACCGGCGTTCGCCTACCTTTTCCATAGTTGAGACCTTGTTTCAGTTTTAAGTCGTAACCCATATTTTGTATAATATTTAATACTTGTAGGCTGTATCTGTGGGTTTGTATGCTGCCAGATTCAGACTCGCATGATTCCTCTTGCACGATTGGGGCGTTCTGCCTGCTACCGAAGATTATCGGACGCTGATCGTCATGGGTTGGTGGAATAATAAAGATGGAGTCTTCCTGTGGTCCACCTGTTATGACGACATCAGATGTTGACGTATTTTCCCATATAATTTCCCTGTGTTTGATTGTTAGGGGAACCGAAGTCCGTTTATGACTCTCGTTCTTGCGTTTCTGGATTAGGTAATCCCGCAGGTCAGGAGGAGTAGAGGAAGAAGACGAAGGCTTGTTTCTTCCATCAGCGGGCGTGCGGATATTGGGCACCCCAGTTTTCCCTCTGCCACCTGTGTACAACAGGTTGGCCATCTGGGCGGCGGATAATCCCCTGGGAGGGTGTCTTTCCGCAATCTGAGCTTGTTTTACGCTGAGGGACTGTGCCTGGCGTAAATTGGAGATTCGCTCAGTCTGGCATAAAGTTGGAGAGGCCCTCAGTCGGCCATCGGCTTCTCGCATAATCCGGAGGGTAGGCAGATTGTTCCCTTGCTGGCGTAAAGGCCGAGTAGCTGAGTATTCGCCTGCTTGCTTCCCCTCACGGAGATCACAGCGCTCATCTGGTTTACCGTAGAGGTCAGATATTGTCTTGCGCGTGGAGCGTGATCTGTACCTCCGATTTGGCATTGAGGCACCATCGAAAGTTTTGTCTGTACCGCGCGTAGCGGGAGACTGATTTCTGCGCATAAAGCGCAGTGGATATTCCTGGGTTAGCGCTGAGGCTTTGCCCGAAGTTTTGTCTGTACCGCGCGTAGCGGGAGACTGATTCCTACGCGTAGAGCGCAGTGGATACTTCTGGGTCAGCGCTGAGGCTTTGCCCAAAGTTTTGTCTGTACCGCGCGTAGCAGGAGACTGATTTCTGCGCGTAAAGCGCAGTGGATACTCCTGGGTTAGCGCTGAGGCTTTGCCCAAAGTTTTGTCTGTATCGCGCGTAGCGGGAGACTGAATTTTACGTGCGGGGCACGGAGGGAGCGATGCTACCACCTCATTGGTCGGAGGGATCGGAGACATCGGAGAGTCTATAGGAACGGCAGAGGATGTCTTGGGCATCCATACTTTGCGCAGCTTCCTGTTGTCTTGGACGGAGAGAGAGTGAGAGCAACCCCCGGTTCGAAGCATGTCTTCGTAGGCAGACTGGTCGAATTGGACGACCAGTGTCTTCTTCACGGATCCCACGGATACCGTATCGTGTTGAGCAATTGCTTCCTCATCAGAAGAGAATGATGTCCCCAGCAGAGTCGCCATCTGGTTTGTGGTATTAAACAAAAGAATAAAAGTGTATTTCAATGACGGAGTTTATGCGAAACCCGTGCCCTTTGGTTTACAAACAAACTTGTACAATTTAATCCTATACGAGGATGTGGGAGTACAATTTATTTAATCTGGGTATAAATTGCTATAGGTGTCTGATCTGCAGTCGATCACTTTAGCCCTTGGACTACACGATGTTGAAGAAGTGTCGTGGAAGACAGGTAGCAGCTTCGAAGGTTGCAGGAGAGGGTGGATGCACGATGCCAAAGTCGTCGATCCCTGCTCTTTGTCTGAGCTTCGGTCTCTCTCTCTCCCTCTTGACCTTTTGATCTGGTATTGGTTTTCTTGACCAATTTTCCGACCCTCCAATTTGTCGACCTTGTTCCCCATTGATAGGGGTCTCTATTTATAGAGTTTTGGTGACAGTGACCACTCCGTTGGTATAAAAACCGAGGAGTGGAAAGTACATCACCCTTTTACACAACGGTTAAAATAACCAATGCCTGCATATAGATGACCTTTTGAGTGAGCATGTGATGCGTGTCCAACTAAGGGGACAAAATACGTATATCTGCTGCGAAGATCACGGCGTAGAAGCCACGTAGGTAGGTATCCCTTGTGTAGAAGAGGTTGGCGTAGAAGCCAAATGACTGTCACCCTGGCATAGAAGCCAAGTAGGCATAGAAGCCGAACAGGCATAGAAGCCGAACAGGCATAGGAGCCGAACAGGCATAGAAGCCGAATAGGCGTAGAAGCCGAATGGTCGTAGAGGCCGAGTGGTCGTAGAGACTGAGTGGGCATAGAAGTCGCGTGAGCACAGATCCTGAATGGGCGTAGAAGCCGCTGCGTATCGTGCCAGAGTGCTGATGTGGACGTCTTAGCCGGAATTACGGCTTTTGAAGATATAATCAAATCTCTTGCAGAGATTTGCCACCATCTTATACATTAAATGCGGAGGCGTGTTTTGAAGGTCTGCAGCCCTTCTGTGCATCCGTCGCAGAGACGTGCCTTGAGAGAAACTGTCACCGCTCTGTGTAATTAGACGTGGAGACGTGCCTCGAGTCCCGTATGAAGTGCAGCTTTTGACATGGCAGGCGGTTTGTCTACTGCGGAGCATAAAATAGCTCATGTTTACCTGTGTAAAACAAGGCAGCGTATTCCCTTGTATGCGAAAGAGTGATTTACGCTGAGGGGACTTCAGTAAACGACGGTTCGGTGATGTTTTAACCAAATCCTCTGCTTTAAATACAAAGATCCGCCATCATACTGTCGGGCGCGTCCCGAGGGGTCTGCCATCGTTTCCAACCGTCGTCTGGGTAGCCGTGCAGCACTTTTTGTCAGGAGTCAGAGGTCAGATTCACTGTGTGACTTGACAGGTTCATTTCGGGGAAGACGAAGCGTTCCTCGTACGCTTTAACGCTGCTTTGAGAGCGGATGAGTTTTACGCCATGGAGAAGATGAAGAACCCTGTTTACGCTGGAGCGGCCTGGACGTACTGCACTTACACGGATGGTCCTTTGAGCTTATTCTTCACGTTGTGTTTTAGCGGAAAAAGCTCTGTTGCACGCTTGATGGCTCTGAAGGCCTCTGTTTACGCTGCTCTGCATCAAGAGGCTGCGTAGATCCTCCCAGCGTATTTTTTATTCTTCTACAACTATTAGATTCATTCCATAATTTTGATGTCGAGTTGTTCGTGAGCCATTAATGGCATCCCTGCTATAAATAAATGGCTAGAAAGAAAGAGAATGGTGCATTTTCTCTTTTCTCGCCATGTCTCTGTTGAAGTCAGGCATGGAAAAGTCTATCGAGTAATTTTGTCGACCCTCTCCCTTTGATGGTCGATCACCTATCGGTTGTTAGCGAAGGTACGGAGTACTTACACTCTCTTCTTACTGCTGTGTCACATGTTTCCACTACTCCCTACATTGTGCGAATCTTTTGACCAGATGTGCATGGTCGTAGTCGAAGGGCTTTATCTGGTGGATGCGCTGACGGTAAGGGTTCCTTCTTGGCAATATGGATGAGGTTTTCTTCGGACGCGCACCTGAGGCATTCGCCGAACATTAAGGCACGAACCTGCTGCAGGGCATGTTTCCCTCTATATCGCGGCAGCCATCTTAGTACTATGATGGCCATGCGCCTAACACTGATGCGTATAACACTAATGACGCTAATGCGCAGCTCTACTGATTGGCGTATGACACTGATGCGTGCCTTTGTACGATCTTGCAATTATTCTGACTTTGGTTATGTTCGTTTATGGTAACCCCCTCACCCAAAATAGGTATTGTGTGTATTTTATATTATTATATTTATTATAGATGTTGAATTTATTTAGAGTATTCTCTTAGTTAATTAAAAAATAAATTTCTTGATATATTTATTTATATAAATATTTATTTAGAATTATTTTAGGTTATGTTTGATTTTGGAGATTTTCTAGAACTTTTGGTAATTAAAACTTAGGAAACATAAATTTTTAGGACTTCCATGATTTACTATGAGACCATACTTGAATGTTGTTACTATCCAAAATTTATTTTAGAGTTAAAATATTTAAATATATTTTTCTATAATTTATTTAGAATTTTAAGTAATTATTGGATTTTTGGAATTATTGAGGATTTATTTCGATATATAAAGTCTTAATATTAGATAGATGCTAATTTAGTGTTAATAGATATTAATAAGATTATATATAAATTATTTGTATTATATTTAATTCTATTTAAGATTATAAATTATTGAGATGAACTCAAACTCTATTTTAAATTAATTCAAATCCTGAGCCTACTAGGAAAATAACTTCATGCATATCATATCCTTATTTAAACTGATCCTAATCATATCCAAATTAGCCAATCCTAGTCTTATTCAATTAAACAATCTTCACCATTATAAATACCTATTAGACTTATGAAATAAACTAATCTTTCATATTTTTATCCCCAAACTCATCTCTTTTTCGTCCAAAAATAGTCAAAATTTGTCATAAATTTAGCCTCATTTTCTAGTAGCTATGACAACTTAAAAAGATGATATCTCCTAGCTCCGGACTCCAAATGTGCTCCAGTTTTTTGTTAGAATCATATCAAGGTTAGTTTTCTGAATATATAAATTATTTCAGTAATTTCAGAACCTATTTTTTCAGAATTTTCTGAAAGTGCCAGCTATCCGAAATCAGATGCGTTTCCGTATTTTCGAGATTTTGGAAGATCCCAAACTCGGAATTATGAACCGTTTAAAGTTTCGGAAAGCTGACATGATGAAATTCCTGAAAATTATTTTCTCCAAATTTAAAATATAATTTTATTCTACTGTAAAATTCGTGCAACGTAGATGTAAATAGAAAACCACCGAAAACTTTCATCTGTACGCCCTTATGGCCATAACTCTTTACCAACTTATGATTTTATGAAACTGTCAATTCCAGCATTCATGTAGCTTTGAAATCTATAGGATTCCATACACAAATCCAGGATTTGAGTTGGTTGACTTTTTGGTCAACGGATTACCTCGATTTGCGTACCATGGATCACAAATCCGTAAAATTGACTTTCTTTGGACCAAAACTAGGGTTTAACAATAAAATCAGATTATAATAAGATTAAAATACTATTTTAGGTTATTTATTCAGAATTAAAAATTAATTAAAATGGAGGAACCTATTCACCCACTTTTGTAACCTAACTTATTTAATTTATGTGACGGGTAGATCGGACGACCCCTTGAGTTGTAACTTCATCCTTTTTCAGAGCAGGCAAGTATACCTTGCCATTGTACTGTTATTTATATTTCATATGTTGTATGCATCTTTATTTTTTGTCTTTAGTTCATATATTTTAACTGTTATATAAAATGTGCGCGACGGTGTCGTCGCGATATATTTTTAGTTATGTATTTGCATTGACCTTGTTTATAAGACTGCCCCATTTTCATGTAGCATCATTAGGTCTCATTTAACTGTGACACATTTTTACACGAGTTGTGAGTCTCATATAGATCACGGACGTACGTATTAACTGATCATCGGTACGTGTGGGCCGTGCATTAGGGATAACTGCTGATAGAAACTTTGTATGCTAGAAGACTTAGCAGTTATTAGAGGTCCATGGACATAGCCTATTATAGTACGGTGGTCCAATCCTTGTCCTTGTTTGGTTGCAGAATTGGGCTAGGGTACTAAGGATAGGCTATGAACCAAATCGTGTCATGGATGTGACATGCTTAGAGCATGGGGTAGGGAGAACAACAAGTATCGTATTTGGGCTCCTTTGCACTTTTTCTTTTGTAACCCGGAAGCTCCACTGGAGATACGGGCGGTGATGACCCCTATACTACTTGGCGGCCTTCGCCATTCAAAAGACGACATGCTTTGAGGCCCCTGATTCTCCGAGAGAGTCATGCCAATCCCATTTATGGCTAGATAGCCCACTTGTTAGAAAGTTGTTCTTAAACTGCATTCACTTAGACGGTTAGGCAACCCATTGGATATTTATTTTAGTACTTTATTGGCATATATTTTATGTATCTTGTTATGTCCCTCTGAGAACTTGGCCCCTTCCAGGTGTATCTGTTCTTGAGTATTCGCAGGATCGCAGATTCGGATGGTTACATAATTTCGAGGATGTCTTCTCTTCGAGCCCGTGATTGTGAGCTGGTATTCTTATATTGTGTTTATTGTGTTGTACTTTTCCATTCGAGTTGGTAGTGGATTTGTTTCCATCCAACTAGTATCTTTAGATACTTTGTATTGAGATCTAGATTCATAGATATTGGTTATTTATTTATATTTAATTTTCGTGGATGAGATTTAGATTATACCCTGTTACTTGTGACATATGTTTATACCACTTGTGGATTTGATATTCATATTACAGCGTACGTATGGTTTTGGTTTCCATATATTGGAGTTGCCATATCCATGCGGCTGACATGCTTACGTGACCTAGTCCTACGTATTTTGGGACTGGGGCGTGAGATGTTTTTAGTGGTGGCCCATGCAGGTCGAGAGCATATTGTCTCGGTTACGTTATTGTACTGAGCAAGCCTGCACCGACTAGAGTATAGGATCTCATCCATATTGACTATGACTCATCCTTCTTCCAATCTATTCCATTTGAATAATTTGCACCATGCTTGATTCATATGCTTTCCTATTAGTTTTTTGAGTATAGCCTCTCATAGAATATAGAAGTCCCTGTTGTTAGATGATAAGTAGGGTAACATTCCTATTAAGAGTACAACTAGAGTGTTGACACACCACTAAGTTTAGAATACTAGTGAACCCTAGAATTCCTTATCTATAGATTGGCTTACCATTATCTCTTGATGTATTATGAGAACTTGAGAGTAGTATAAACACTATTATAATTAGTTAGAAGTTTGACCATATTGTTTGACCCTGGTATTAAGGAACCAATAGAAATCCAAGGTTGAATATTAAGACTGAACCTAACTTCATAGTAAGGTAGTATTAGAGAACTGTAAAGTTAGATTCTTGATATTACCAGAACAGTACCTTAGGAAGCCTAGAGGAATGTAATCAACGCTTTTTCCTTGATTATACCTTCAACACAGAGACTAGCATAGCATCTTCCCTTAGGAAACTATAACATTATCAATAGCCTCTCTATTTTAATTTCATATATGGTTCTTCTAAAACCTTAGCGTTCGCTAATTATGCGACGACTAAATTATGTTCTTCTTTTCTTCATCTTTCAACTCGTGCCACCTGACACCTCTGATTATAGACCAAGTGATTTTATTCTACGTTAGGATATATAGCTTGCTAGGATTTTGGTTGTTACTCTTGAATTTTGAATTATGTGATTGGTAATTAGAACTTGACAGTTTAAGTTATTCTTGTAGATTACAACCTAATGATTATCCCTTAGTTTTCAAATTGCGTAACATGTACCCTCACCTCGATACGAGTTATATTCTCTTTCCCCTTGAAGGCCAGTAACCTTCCATTCTTACTATTGACGCTTGCTCTATAAGTGCTATGACTAAGACTTAAGACGACCATGACCTATGTAATATAAGAGGATACCCTAATAAGTACCAAGACCCCTTTTCGTAGACCTTAATAGGAGCTTCTACGGTATCCTTAAGACAATTACAGTATTAGTTTATTGTTATAAGTTGGGTAGTATACCTCACAACATAGTATATCACATAGTCTTTTGACCTATTATTGAAGTGTAATTGAACGACATTAACTGTATGCTACCTTAAGACGACAATATTTATTCAGATTGTAGAACTTAGAGGCTATACCCCTACTTTGTCGACTATCGACTTAGACAAGGAATTAGTATGACAACTGTAGAGATTATAGAGTCTTATCTTTTTGTGAACTTGAATTATTATGTACCTTCTTTCATCATAATCCAGCGTATTTATATTTGCTGTACTACCTTGACTTATGCTGCTATTATAGCCTAGTTTTTACAAGCTTATTCTTTATCGAGCTTGTTCATGACATATGTATTATTGGGGGGCCCACAATAATACATTTCAGAATCAGTGTATTAGGGTCTAGCTAACCTTAGTGCGCTTGGTTCGTCCTTCACATAACTACTTTACATGGATTGAGATATATAGTGATTAGTAGACGAATGTACTTGCCCTCTAGACATGTCTGAGCGTATCGTATCAGTTACATAACTGTACTAATACGAGCATGCGAACAAAGAATTACCAAAAAAGGATTTCAATCCACAACTGCCCTAACAATTCCTATTTGAATTATTTAAACGCCTTGATCCCCATACTTCTATTTCTATTACCCTTCCCTTGAACTCTTCATCATTGTTTTCCGTCTTCCCTTATTTCGGAAAGACGAAACCTCGTGCTTGGTATAAGTTTGATATGCAGATAGTACTAGAGGTACCCATAAGCCAATCGCATTATTTGGTGACTGTCTTTTATAATTGATTAAGGGCCTATCATATAGGATATAATCGGTGTTAAAGTTTTGAGGATTGAATGACATGAGTAAATAAATTAAGGAATATTTTCTTAAAGTGTACAGCCTTATATGATATATGGGTAAATTCTAAGTTGGGTAGAAGTCGTATTGTTAATTTGAGGTTAAATTCTTTCAGATTATGATCAAGTAGGATTAGATAGAGAGATTAAGTCATTTTTTTAAATATAGAGAATTTTAGAAGGAGTTAGATGATGAGTACTTAATGAATTTTGAAACCTTGATGCGTCGGACCAAATATTTATACTTTAAGTACATGATTTAAATTTTGAATATTGATGGTAAATCATCAATTTGAATTTTGAGGATAAATATAGAATTTCAAACTTGAACATTGGTGGATTGAAATTAAAAAAAATTATAATTTGATAATTTGTATTAAGAGTTAAAATTTGATTGCTAGATTACGTATTTGAAATATTGAGGATGTGAATTGAATTTAAAAATTTGAAGAGTACAAAAATTATAAGTGAAAATAGGAATAATATTGGACTAGAATTATTTTCTAGAGGAGATTATGATAGTTGGAGATCATGAGGTAAAATTTATATGCGTATTTAAATCATGAAGATGTTATATGTATTTAATTTAAATTTGGATGTTGATGATTTAAAAATCGAGAATAGATTACGACTGGTTGAATTTTGATTTAAATAATGGTTAATTTGATTTTGAAAGTGATTGGGATGGATTTGAATAGATTTTAAATTTTTGAAAGAAATTGCGATTGACTTGCCCTATGTACGAATGTGAATGATTTACCAAACCATGCCTTATTTTTAATTTCAAGGACAAAATTCTTTTAAGTTGGGTAGATTGTAAACCCCCTCACCCAAAATAGGTATTTTGTGTATATTTTATATTATTATATTTATTATAGATATTGAATTTTTTTAGAGTATTCTCTTAGTTAATTAGAAAATAAATTTCTTGATATATTTAATTATATAAATATTTATTTAGAATTATTTTAGGTTATTTTAGATTTTGGAGATTTTCTAGAATTTTTGGTAATTAAAACTTAGGAAACATAAATTTTTAGGACTTCCATGATTCACTATGAGACCATACTTGAATGTTGTTACTACCAAACATTTATTTTAGAGTTAAAATATTTAAATATATTTTTCTATAATTTATTTAGAATTTTAAGTAATTATTGGATTTTTGGAATTATTGAGGATTTATTTGGATATATAAAGTCTTAATATTAGATAGATGCTAATTTAGTGTTAATAGATATTAATAAGATTATATATAAATTATTTGTATTATCTTTAATTCTATTTAAGATTATAAATTATTGAGATTAACTCAAACTCTATTTTAAATTAATTTAAATTGTGAGCCTACTAGGAAAACAACTTCATGCATATCATATCCTTATTTAAACTGATCCTAATCATATCCAAATTAGCCAATCCTAGTCTTATTCAATTAAACAATCTTCACCATTATAAATATCTATTAGACTTATGGAATGAACTAATCTTTCATATTTTTTATCCCCAAACTCCTCTCTTTTTCGTTCAAAAATAGTCAAAATTCGTCATAAATTCAGCCTCATTTTCTAGTAGTTATGACGACTTAAAAAGATGATATCTCCTAGCTCAGGACTCCAAACGCGCTCCAGTTTTTTTTGTTAGAATCATATCAAGGTTAGTTTTCTGAATATATAAATTATTTCAGTAATTTCAGAACCTATTTTTCCAGAATATTCCGAAAGTGCCAGTTGTCCAAAATCAGACGTATTTTCATATTTTTGAGATTTTGGGAGATCCCGAACTTGGAATTATGAACCGTTTGAAGTTTCGGAAAGATGAAATGATGAATTTCCTGAAAAGTATTTTTTCAGAATTTAAAATATAATTTTATTCTACTGTAAAATTCGTGAAACGTAGACGTAAATAGGAAACCATCAAAAACTTTTATCTGTGCGCCCTTATGGCCATAACTCTTTACCGACTTATGATTTTATGAAATTGTCGATTCTAGCGTTCATGTAGCATTGAAATCTATCGGATTCCAAACACAAATCTAGGATTTGAGTTGGTTGACTTTTTGGTCAACGGATTGCCTCGATTTGCGTACCATGGATCACAAATCCGTAAAGTTGACTTTTTTTGGACCAAAATTAGGGTTTACCAATAAAATCAGATTAAAATACTATTTTAGGTTATTTATTCAGAATTAAAGATTAATTAAAATGGAGGAACCTATTCACCCACTTTTGTAACCTAACTTGTTTAATTTATGTGACGGGTAGATCGGACGACGCCTTGAGTTGTGACTTCATCCTTTTTCAGAGCAGGAAAGTATACCTTGCCATTGTACTATTATTTATATTCTATATGTTGCATGCATCTTTATTTTCTGCCTTTAGTTCATATATTTTAACTGTTATATAAAATGTGCGCGACAGTGTCGTCGCGATATGTTTTTAGTTATGTATTTGCATTGACCTTGTTTATGAGACTGCCCCATTTTCATGTAGCATCATTAGGTTTTATTTGACTGTGACACATTTTACACGAGTTGTGAGTCCCATATAGATCACGGACGTACGTATTGACTGATCATCGGTACGTGTGGGCTGTGCGTTAGGGATAACTGCTGATAGAAACTTTGTATGCTAGAAGACTTGGCAGTTATTAGAGGTCCATGGACATAGCCTATTATAGTACGGTGGTCCAATCCTTGTCCTTGTTTGGTTGCAGGATTGGGCTAGGGTACTAAGTATAGGCTATGAACCAAATCGTATCATGGATGTGACATGCTTAGAGCATGGGGTGGGGAGAACAACAAGTACCGCATTTGGGCTCCTTTGCACTTTTCCTTTTGTAACCCGGATGCTCCGCTGGAGATACGGACGGTGATGACCCCTATACTACTTGGCGGCCTTCGCCGTTCAAAAGACGACATGCTTTGAGGCCCCTGATTCTCCGAGAGAGTCATGCCAATCCCATTTATGGCCAGATAGCCTACTTGTTAGAAAGTTGTTCTTAAATTGCATTCACTTAGACAGTTTGGCAACCCATTGGATATTTATTTTAGTACTTTATTGGTATGTGTTTTATGTATCTTGTTATGTCCCTCTGAGGACCTGGCCCCTTCCAAGTGTATCGGTTCTTGAGTATTCGCAGGATCGCAGATTCGGACGGTTACATAATTTCGAGGATGTCTTCTCTTCGAGCCCGTGATTGTGAACTGGTATTCTTATATTGTGTTTATTGTGTTGTATTTTTTAATTCGAGTTGGTAGTGGATTTGTTTCCATCCAACTAGTATCTTTAGATACTTTGTATTGAGATCTAGATTCATAGATATTGGTTATTTATTTATATTTGATTTTCGTGGATGAGATTTAGATTATACCCTGTTACTTGTGACATATGTTTATACCACTTGTGGATTTGATATTCATATTACAACGTACGTATGGTTTTGGTTTCCATATATTGGAGTTGCCATATCCATGCGGCTGGCATGCTTACGTGACCTAGTCCTACGTATTTTGGGACTGGGGCATGACAGTTTATGCAGGAACTGTCTTGGTGCTCTGGATGTGATGGGGCATAGAAAACTCTTATTTGTGCATTTATTACCCATGGTGTACCTTAAGTACGGCTAATAAGCTGAAATGACTGGCAGTATCAGGGGTTATATGAACGTGATAGTAGAAATTCGATAGGCAAGAATGTTTGCTCATAGGTAATATGGACATGGCAAACTCTTGTTTGTGGACTTATTATCCATGGTGTACCGTAAGTACGGATAATAAGCTGAAATGACTGGCACTGTCAGGAGTAAAAGTCGATAGGCAAGAATGTTTGCTCAGAGGTGATGTGGACATGGCAAACTCTTATTTTGTAGACTTATTAACCATGACGTACCTTAAGTACGGAGAATAAGCTGAAATGACTGGAACTATCAGGCGTTATACGAACGTGATAGTAGAAAGTCGATAGGCAAGAATGTTTGCTCAGAGGTGATGTTGATATGGCAAACTCTTTGAGTGAGAGTACGATTAGGAAACCATAGTCTCATGGCAAAGTTTACTTAGAGGTAACATGGACATGGTAAACTCTATGAGTGAGAGTACGGTTAGGGAACCATTGTCTCATAGCGAAGTTTACTCAGAGATAATATGGACATGGTAAACTTTTTGAGTGACAGTACGGTTAGGGAATCATAGTCTCGTAGCAAAGTTTACTCAGAGGTAATATTGACATGATAAACTCTATAAGTGAGAGTACGGTTAGGAAACCATAGTCTTGTAGCAAATTTTACTCAGAGGTAATATGGAAATGATAAACTCTATGAGTGAGAGTACGGGTAGGGAACCATAGTCTCGTGGCAAAGTTAACTCAGAGGTAATATAGACATGGTAAACTCTATGAGTGAGAGTACGGTTAGGGAACCATAGTCTTGTGTCAAAGTTTGCTCAAAGGTAATATGGACATGGTAAACTCTTAGTTTATGGGCTTATTAACCATGGCGTACCTTAAGTACGGATAATAAGCTGAAATGACTGACACTATCAGGGGTTGTAGGAACGTGATAGTAGAAAGTCGATAGATAAGAATGTTTGCTCAGAGGTGATGTGGATATGGCAAACTCTTGTATTATGGACTTATTACTCATGGCATACCTTAAGTATGAATAATAAGCTGAAAGATGAAGATGATATTAGAGGTAATATGGACGTGATAGACTTTATTTGGTGGTAGATTTTAGGATTACAGGTTATGGATATAAAATGTTGCTTGGGGGAGCATTTTCGACTAGATTGGGGATCACAAATTAGATGTCTTGGAAGTGACTGGGCTTCGAGGACACACATTTTTTTGAGAGAATCAAGTTTGGTTGGTCTCAATAAGAATGTTTTGTTGGACCTGAGAACTGTTCCACTGGGGAACTCTGGAGGACCTATTATTTGTTGTGGTATTCAAGACTCCTGAACACAGATAATGGGTTTGGCAAAAAATTATGGAGGGACACAAATCCCCTTATGCGTTTGCACTTGCTGGGGATAACAAAATATAAATAATGTATATTTCAGATTAATCTGTTGTAGATGGGGAAGTACTAGCTTAGACGTAGTACTTTTTGAGGAATTTGCCCTTGATCGACATCATTAGCAAATCTTCGTTAGGCTTTGTGAGCCTGTATGCACTGTTGAATCGAGTAGACGATATCCTTGACAAAAGGTTGGAATGAGGTAATATTATCCTTAGTGAAATTGAGAAAATACTATCCTCGATGAAGCATTGGTTCGAGAATACACTATCCTCGATCAAAAGTTCAGATCTGCTCTTATTTATGGACAAAGTCTGGGGCTCGAGATTTACGGACTATAGTCTTGCTGGGGCGACGACGCATGCTAGCGCCTTTATATCCTAGCCAACTACGAGTGCTATTATAATACTTGTCGAATTATAAAGGAATACACTATCCTTTACCAAAATTTAGACCTTCAGCTTTCTGGAGATCTTAGTCCATCTTCAGCATAAAATAGAGAGACTGCTGGCTGTAATGATGAAACTATGGCAGCTCATCTTTTATTGCACCGGATACTACCGATGTTTTGGCTTGTGAAGAACGGGGAGTCAGGTGTAAAGGAATACTGCAGTATACACATGAAAGAGTTGGCTGAACTGTGCGCGTAGGATCACTGCCACCTGTGCATGATTGCTTGTTACGCTGAAGACCACTGCTTGTTATGAGTATATACGTAATATGTAGAGGGACACTACCTGCTACTGGAGATTTATTATGTCGAGAAGCACTGTCTCGCCGTTGTTGATAAGTAGTACTAGGCTTAGCACTTGTTTATGAGGAGACTTGTTGAGCTCCGGTGAGCATCCGAAGTCTATAATCTGTATCTGAAGAAAAGATCATATGACACGACCTACATTTCTTTCCTGTTGACCTGGTCATTGAAGGTACTACTTGTTGTGTCAAGTCTTGAAAAATTTCAGGGTGAACCCACATGACCTCACCTCTTGGATTTGTGAGTGGTACCAAGCCTGCTACTTGGTTGCAAGCTGGCGAAAGATTGATGACCTCCATAATTGCCTTATGGATTGAAACAACACCGTCCTGGGCTTCCATCAATGGTAAATTGTCGAATTTGAGGGATACTATCTTCTCCATGATCGTCTTATTTTTTAAATTGAGGACGAGTGCCTTGGCATCGATCAGCTGCTGGATATGCCTCTTTAACACAGAGCAGTCTCTGGTTGGATAATAGACGTACCGATGAAAGAGATAATACATTGGTTCATCGACCTTGTTAGCTTCTTCAGGGCGTCTGATGTTGGGTAGGCAGAGTTTGTTGCCCTTTATCAGTACATTGAAAATTTTAATGACATCATCGTCATCGAAGGAGAAAGTCCCATTTGGCTTTGGGGCTTCTGATTTTTGAGTTGTGCTGTCCTCAGGAAAGGCCGATAAATTTGCATCATCTTCGGACTTAGAGGGAATGCTACCCCCAGCTTTAGATGTTGCTCTAACTTGTCTAGGGTTACTACCCCTAGACCTATCATTGTCTGTTTCCTGAGAATCAATGTCCTCACGGAATGATGGGTTGGTGTGGATCACCGAAATATTACTACTCTTGGCTTATAGAGTTACTACTGGCCCTGAGGATGGTAGGACCATGTTCGTCTTGATCTCCAGTATTTCCTGTGCCAAAGTCTGCATTATGGTGCTTATAGTCTGCATCAAAGTACTCAAAGCCTGCATCATGGCTTCGAGTGCTTCAAGGCATTGTTGATTGCTGGATTCTGTGTCATGCTCGTTTTCCGTTATGTATATTGGCATTACATGGGATGAGGTAGACGTCTCACTTTTTGTCTCCGATGTCCGAAGATCAGTCCTTGGGAAGAATGGATAGTGTTGCACTACTTTCATGGTCGGAGGGATTGCTACCCCAGCTTCAGTTGCGGAGGGATTGCTACTCCCAGCTTCAGTTGCAGGCTCGTCCTGGAGTACATGGCCACCCCCAGCCAAGCTGTCATTTGCGCACAGAGGTTCACTGTCCTTATGACTATCTTCTATATGCAAAGTTTTACTGTCGTCTTGGAATAATGGATTATTATAGAATATAGGGGGAATGCTACCCCCAGGGTCGGTTGAAACTCCGCTCGGGATGGCACGGCTACCCCTAGCTTTGGTTTCTGGAACGTGTGTCCTGGAATACCCCATAGCGGGCACATGTTTGCTACCCGACACCCTTAGGTTAGACGAGCTTTTCTTTTAGATTTTCTTCATAGGAGAAGACCTCCATGTCGAGCAACATGAGGCTACGGGAAATTCCTCCTCATCTTGTGGGGATCTCCGGGGCCGTCGTTGGATTGGCGTTGCGGGTTATAACCACTCAAATATCGATCGTCTGGCCGGAGAAACTGGTGCTTTAGAGCAACAACAGTTTATGGTAATGTTGGCACATGTGTGTCTGTAAGAGGATACCTCATACACAAGGGTAGCTTCTCTCGTCTTATGCTTGTGACTGATCACGTTGCGTAGATCGAATGGTTGAAGCTTCATTTTTGCCCCTATTTCATGTGCTTAGGGAAGCCTTGCGCACAGAGGAGAGAATGGATTTTTTTTCTTCCTGAACCAGTTTTGCCACAGAAACTGCAACTGGATCATTAGTGGAAGACTTGTTGCGAGATTAACCCTTCACATACGCACGGTTAGACCTGGCGCATGGGCCTATCATCTCTATATCAGTTTCCTGACTTGGTTTACATACAACTACAACATCCAAGTGGGTTAGGAAAGGCTCCAAGGGTTGACCCACTTCCGACGCATGAGCACCTAGATCTGCCCCATAGAGTCTTCCATTTGAAGCACGTATTACAAGCAGCGACGCATGCTTATGGGGGACTGGTTGCGCATCCCCCTGAGTGCGCACGACTCAGGATGTTTTGGATTTCCTTGAACTAGCATGCTTAGGCGCATAGTACAGGGAATCCAGAGTTGGGGTACATGTTCCCCTATTGGTAGTAGCCTTGGTTGGAGGAGACTCCATATGCCTGGGATCGGTGCATGTATTCTAGCCTAGATGGTGCTGCATGCACACATCAGAGATCATGGTGCGACTCCTCTTAGGCGCAGCTTCAAAAGGAGAGACTGGATGCGCGTCCATTATATGCGCATCTACAGTCGAGGTTGGAGAGACAGAATACACGTCCATTATTTATGCATCTGCGGCTGAGGTTGGAGAAACATGATGCACGTCCACTGTTCGTGCATCTACGGCTGAGGTTGGAGAGACAGGATGTGCGTCCACTGTTCGTACATCGGCGACTAAGGTTGGGGAAGAACTTGGGTTTAGCACAACGGCTTTTGCGAGCCATATCCTGTGAACCTTCTAAGGTTAGTCGGGCCTCGACATGGATCTCGATTTGTCGACAGAGGACAGGTCGACCACTAGTGAAACTACGACGCTGGTTGACGTTGCCTCAAATACTGACCTCGGGTTTGGCACAACGGCACTAACGTCCCAAGTTTTACGAGCCTTGCAGGGTCGTACGGACCATGTTGGAAAGTACGGCTTGTCCAGCATATCCTCGAACACCTGTTGGTCAAAGCGAACGACCAACATCCTCTGTATTGAACCTAACTTGGTTATGTCAGATTGCGCCACCAGCTTCTCGTTGGAGGAGAAGCTCTTCCCCAGAAGGGTCGTCATTTTTGTCGACATCACAAAGATAATGTTTAATATGCTCGTTAGTTTTATTGCAATTTGACAAAGAAAATAGTACAAAAGAAACCCTATACAGGAGGATCTAAGTACAATCAAAAGAAGATCTGGGGTAAGTGTGGCGGTGGAGATCAAGTTTGCGGTCAACTTCTTTACTCCGTTGATGATCCGGGACCAAGAAGGTTGACGAGGCAACGCTCATGTCGTCTTTTTCTCCTTCGTGTAGAGGCGGCTGCTAGCTCCCCCCTTTTTGTGGACGTGTATATGAGGGGTCCGACCTTGGCTCATCTTTACATGGGAATAATACCCACTATTTATAGTGCTTAGGCAAGCATTTTGCATGCGCGCATACGTATGCAGTTAGCAAGTTGGCGTATCGGCACACTGGCACGTTGGTGCATTGGCACACTGGCATGTTGGCACATCGGCATACTGACACGTTGGCACATGGGCACACTAGCATATTGGCGCATTGGTACACTGACACGTTGGCACATGGGCACACTGGCATATTGGTGCATCGGCACACTGGCTCGTTGGTGCTTCTGTATATTGGCACACTTGCACACCGGCACATCGGCATACTTGCAGGCTCATAGGCCCTAGGCGAATGAGGTTTTGGTACTGATGCATATGAAGTTGGTTGACTTACAGGGCTCTTTAATTCGGGCTCTGGCTTTGGGCACATGGAGCAGGATTGCTAGGTCGCATGGAGCTAAACTACTGGGCGCATGGAGCAGATTTTCTGTGCTTCTACAACCACCAGAGCCTTAATCTTTCTATCCCCAAGAGCAACTCCCTAGCCTTCTAAGTGCCAAGTGCAGTCTCGATCTAGAAGTCTATAAGAGTTGTACAGAGCTTGGCTCAACCAGTTCTCTCTCTCTCTCTCTCTCTCTCTCTCTCTCTCTCTCTCTTGCTGTGAAGTTGTGAGACTTCGGATCAAATCTCGTGGCTGTAAAGAAGTGGCAAGCCTTCGGATCAAAGCTTGTGATTCACTATTGATGATTATAGTGGATATAACTCCGAGCAAGAGTTCTCGGGACTGGACTAGTCCTCTCAAAGAAAAACCAGTATATATCACGGTGTTTGCGTTTGCTCTCTCTAACTCTTATAACTTTATATTATTGTCTTGCATATACACTATTAGTTACTATCTGCCTTCACTCTGCTTAATTTTTAAATGGGTAGATTATTCCTATTCACTCTATTTACCCTCCCTCTAGAGTTGCCCTACAGTCCTTCAATTGGTATCAGAGCAACTTCTCTTGATATTGGCTTAACATCCTAAGAGACTTATGGCAACTATTAGATCTATCCACACCAACAATGGTGAAGGCTAGTCCACAAATAGCCACCCCTATTTGATGGTACTAACTATATGTACTGGAAGACACGTATGAGTTTCTATTTAAAATTACTTGATTTTGACCTTTGAGCTATTGTAGTATATGGATATAAGAAGAAACCTAGAATAGTTATAGATGGTAACCTTGTAGAAAAACTCTATGATAAGTACACGGACACTGAAAAGAAATATGATAGTCTTGATGCTAAAGCTATTAATGTTCTATTCTGTACTATAGACAAAACTGAATTCAATAGGGTCTCCACTTGTGGCACTTCATAAAATTTTAAAAACTTCTTGAGGTCACTCATGAAGGAACCGCACAAGTGGAGTCAAAAATAAGTCGACTGACACATGAATATGAAGCATTCAAGATGAAGCAAAATGAGACGATCACTCAAATATTCACAAGATTCCTCGACATCATCAACCCTCTATCCTCTCTTGGCAAGGAGTACAACAATCATGAAAAGATTCGCAAAGTACTCAAAGGACTTACCAAGAACTGGAACCCCAAGGCCACTGCAATCATAGAAGGGAATGATCTCACCTCGATGACCCTAGAGACGTTCTTGGGCAAGATGATGACTCATGAGCTGGATCTCAAAGAATTCAAAGATCCCAATCAAAAAGAAAAGACAATTGCTCTCAAAGCGCATCACAAGAAGGTAACCAACTACGACTCCGACGACGATGAATCTCAAGATGAAGAAGTTTCCCTAATCATCAGGAACTTCAAAAAAATTCTAACGCTTGAGAGATCAAAGAAGAAGGAGCTTAATGACAATAGTAATAAAGAGCCTATATGCTATAATTGTAAGAGGATAGGACATATAATCACCACAATCACTCATCTAGAAGAATATCATCAAGGAGGTATCCAAATACTAGCATTTGGCACGAAAGCGAGGCTAGTAAATTCGAAGAGGAGAATCCTCGAGAAGCGGCAAACCTATGCTTCATGGCAGTAACTGATCAGGTAACAGATAAAAATTCTTATGATAATTTTACATTTGATGAGTTAGGTAATGCTTTTAGTGATCTGCTTGATAATTTTAGAAAAATTAGGAATAAATACAAGCGTGCTAGAAAAGATGCTCAAGATTATCAAACTGAGATAGAGAGACTCACATCTTTACTAAGTGAAGTAAATGATACAGCTAACGATTCAAACAAGAATTCTAGACTTAATCTTAGTCTCCACGAGGAACTTGCCAGCATTGACAAGAGCTCTCAAGAGAATGCTAAACTTAAGAAAGAACTCGAATCCGAAAAGAAAAAGTTTTCTATTGCTGCTCTTAGGATAGATGATCTTACTGCTAAATATGATGAAATATATGCTACCTCTAAAAGATTAGATATTAGATTGGATAAGCAAGTTGAACAACCCCTACCCAACCTAACACGAGACACGTAGCAAAACAGATAAGCACTCACAAATATGATCCTACATACAAGCACAATGCTTCATGCAATCATACATGCAGAACACATCATAACACTTCATACTATCATCTACGTAGAACTTAACTTGCCTCACATAATCATGCATTCTACTATAGATATCCATGTAAACTATAAAGAATTGCTTCACATACTCATATCTATCATGATGCACCAAGCACCAACAACACAGCTATATGTCACTATTGTGGTAAGAAATGACACATATCTAGATTTTGTAGAACTAAAAATTAGTAGATATGAATGTATATGCATGGGTACCAAAGACTAACACAGCTGGGACCTCAAAGAAATAGGTACCAAGGGTTACATCTATAACTCGTTTTGTAGGTGGACCAACCCTCTCATGCTAGAAGCAAGTGGATTCTCAATAGTAGTGGCTCAAGACATATGACTGGTGATGCTAACTTATTTACAATGCTATCGATGAAGAAAGAAGGATACGTCTCCTTCGGTAATAACCTCAAAGGATATATCATTGGTAATGGTAATGTTGGTATTCCTCCCTATCATGTTATTAAAGATATTTTCTAGTAACGGAATTAAAACATAACCTACTCAGCATCAGTCATCTAGCTGACCATGGTTATGGCATTAATATCGTAAAAGACAAATATTCTATATATGAAAGATCCACATGTAATATTATCCTTTAAGAGATTAGGAAAGATAATATATAATTTTTTTCCTATTTTGCAAAAGATACTAACAATGTAGACAGATGTCTATAAGCCAACAAAGATGACCGCTGGCTATGTCACATGCGTCTAGGACACGCAAATATAGACACTATTGCAAGACTATCCATAAAAAAGTTGGTAAGAGGTTTACCAGAGATTATCTTCCAGAAAGATATGGTATGTGCTAAATATGAAAGGAATAAAGCTACTAAATCTTTCTTTAAGACAATCAACGTTGTAAGTACCTCTAGACCACTATAACTCCGGGCTGACTTCCATGCCAACACGAGTAGTTTAACTCATCACTACCTCGTAAGGGTGTTGAGAATGGTTTTTGCTTTCCAAATCCAAGTTGAGTAGGCAGATTTTTTATTCAAAATCCCATTAGCCGAATGGACCCAAGCCCAGGTATCTGGTTCTTCCGAACTCAACCGAAGAACTATAATTGAAACAAGACCAGACATTTGTTTTCCCCGGTGCGGTGGGTGGATTGTCTGGGCCAGTCGTCTTCATTCGGACCAGTAGAGGGAAAGAGAATGGATCATGTTATCCATGGAGCGAAGAGCTGAAAGCCGAGCGAACTCCCCCCACCGGCTATGCCGGGCACCGTAGCGGCATGTAAGGACATGCCGGACCGGAGTCTCGCGACAGAGCGAAGCGACCGAGAAAATGCTGCTAAAAATGCAGTTTGTAATGAATCAATAGGTTCTTTTTTTGGGGAATATTCCATATGGACTTATTTGGACCTAGTAGAGTCGCCGGTCTTGGTAGTAAGCTTTATACTTATGTCATTGTTGATTTTTTTAGATATACATAGGTTTATTTTCTTGCAAAAAAATGAAGCATTTTCTGAATTTGTCAATTTTTGCAAAAAGGTTCAAAACTAAAAAAGTTTCATGATTGCTCGTATCCAAAGTAATCATGGAGGAGAATTCAAAAATAGCGATTTCAAAAGATTTTGCAATAAAAATAGTTTTTTCATAAATTTTCTTGTCCAAGAACTCCTCAACAAAATTGTGTTATGGAGCGAAAGAATAGAACTATTGGCGATATGCCTAGAGTCATGTTAAATCAGTATAACCTTCCAAAATATTTTTGGGCTGAAATTGTAAGTACAGTATGTCATGTTTTGAATAGGGTACTTATTTGACCCATATTGAAGAAAACTTCCTATAAACTTTGGTTTGGTAGAATCCTAACTATTAGTTACCTTAAAGTTTTTTTTTTTGCAAATGCTTTATTCTCAATACTAAAGATAACCTAGAAAAGTTTGACTCCAAGGCCGATGAAGATATTTTTCTAGGTTACGCTGCCAAAAGCAAAGGATTCATAGTAGTCAATAAGTGATCATTGACTATTGAAGAATTAATAAATATTATATTCGATGAACTCAACACTCAAGTACCAAACGATAGCGACGATGAAGATACTCAACCCGTAACTAACAAGACTCCTGAGGATACAATCGGTACAAGTTATCTAGAAAGTCTGCCAAAGAGACTGAAATTCTCTACAGATCATCCAGAGGACTTGATAATAGGTGATGTATCAAAAGGTATAAGTACATATTCTTTAAATAGTGATACCATTGCAAATGTTGCTTTTATTTCTCAAATAGAACCAAAGAATATAGGAGAAGCTTTTGCTGATGAAGTTTGGATTTTTGTTATGCAAGAGTAACTCAACCAATTTAAACTTAATCAAGTTTGGGAACTTATTCCCAGACCTAATGATTATCTGATCATTGGTACTAAATGGGTTTCCAAAACAAATTAAATGACAATGGTTCAGTCACACACAAAAAAGCACGTATCTTAGCTCAATGTTGCAACCAAGAGGAAGGCATTGACTACGATGACACCTATGCCCGGTTGCTAGACTCGAATCTATCTGAATGCTTTGCACTTTTTCTAGTTTTCACAACTTTAAACTTTTTTCAAATGGACGTTAAAAGTGCTTTTCTGAATGGTTTCATAAAAGAAGAAATTTTTGTTAAGCAACCCCCTGGTTTTGAAGATTTCAAATATCCTGACCATGTATTCATGCTACGAAAGGCATTCTATGGACTCAAACAAGCCCCTTGTGCTTGGTATGAGCGCATTAGCTCCTTTCTACTTGGAAACGGTTTTTTAAAAGAAAAAGTTGATACTACCGTTTTTATAAAATCTTCTGTTGACTCTTTGTTATTAGTGCAAATATATGTAGATGATATCATATTTGGATCTACTAATGAGAAGCTATGTAACGAGTTTGCTAAGTATATGCAGAGTGAATTTGAGATGAGCATGATGGAAGAACTAATATTCTTCCTAGGATTGCAAATCAAGCAATATTCACAAGGAACATTCATCAATCAAGCTAAATACACGAAGGATTTTGTCATGCACAACATAATATAATAACAAGATATATAATATAATAACAAGATATAAGATCAGCTGACATAATATAGTAAAGCTTCCCAAACAAAATTATACAGATGATCATGATGCTAGTAAACACAAAATGAATAAACTAGCCAGAGTCTAAGTAATACATGATCAACCATAGGATATGCCAATCATGCTAATGTCCATAGGCTAATAGATCGAACCAAAACATGAGCTAAACACGTGCTCGGTGGCTAAACACCAACAAAAATAGAATGTACAACAAAGTGGAGAAGTAAAAAAATCCACTCAGGTGGTCTGGTGCTCCTGGTGGTCACCATCTCCAAGAAGGTACAAAAGATCCTCCGGTGCTGCTATTGGATCTGGCTATGCAAAACCAGTGGGGTCAGACCCCAAATAGCAAGTACCACAAAGAAAGTCAACTAGGAACTTAAACTAACAATATAATCAATACAAAGACTGAAAGAAAAGACTAGAAAAGTAAGGAATTCTATGGTAATATAAGAAGAAGTGCAGCATGCAAATATGTGACATATCCTAGTAAGCAATAAGAATAGCACGTGCAGAATGTAAGGGGGTGTAATCTCCTACATAAACCTAGACTAACATCATCCATAAACTACGGCAAATAAATAAGTACGGCTTGATACTTTAACTAACTAGGGTTATCACAAGTCCTAATTACTATCAAGATGCAACGCGAGACTACAGTTCCTTCTGATCGCATGCCCCTGCAGTCAGTCCGGGTTACCCATTCGCTCAAACCAGAACTTGATACTCCTCATGATACTCCATTAATACTCCACTTGATATTCCATTAATACTCCATAACCCTTTGCTATGGGGAACCGGGACTGCATGCAACCTAGAAAAATCCCTAGCTATGATCTATGTGAATTTATAATTTTTAATCCTTAACATATTCTTGTAGAATTCTGGGTGTGGCAGTCCGTAGAATCTATCCTAGACATGAATGTTCAATAGATAAGGTTTAATAATCACTGCACAAATGGACTCATCTAATCCATGACAACAAACAAGGCCATGTGATACCAAGTGAAACCAGGTAAAGCCAGGCGAAACCAAGTAAAACCAGGTCAAGCCATGTAAAGCCGGGTAAAGCCATGTATAGTCATGTGAAACCATGAGAATCCATGTAAAGCCAAGTGAAACCAAGTCAAGTCATGTCAAATAGAGCTATCTAAAGTCATGTCAAGTCACCATGTGTCCAAATATTGCCAGAAGAATAAAAAAATAAGAAAATATAAGAAATAAAAAAAAGTGCATGATCGATATACCGTCAATATATTATAGTATATCATCGTTATGCTGCCCTAGAGATAGGAAAAACACAGCAACTTTTGGGTTCCAATAAATCAGTATACCATCGGTATGCTAGTTAGTATAAATATCCTGAAGTCGGTTAACTAAGTTGGCCAGGATCGGTATGCCATCTGTATACTATAGTATACCGTCGGTATACTGATAAAGTTCACAAAAGGTTTTAGGATTTCAAGTCGATCAAAATTTGTATACCGTCAGTATGCCAGTTTCCAAGAGAAAACTAGAATAAAGTCAAGTCTGATATCCGGGACCCAAATCAAATACCAAAAATTACCAGAACCAAATCTAACCAGGATCAAATCTAGTGTTATGTCTCATATCACGGTATGGACTAAAACTCACGATCAAAACTTCGGTACCGTTTCCAATACCGAGTTACCTAAAAGGGACGAGACAAGATTCCAAAAAACAAAACCGAAACTGTCACAATGCTAGAAACTATGCAATGAACAACTATAGTAAAACAAGTTATACTAAATAAGCAACAACCAAAACTCCAGAAAACAAAAATGGCAAGAAAATAAAGAAAGTTCACGAAATCAGCAAGGTGTATTTGCCTAAAGCGAGCTCTCAGCCTAAACTTTCTAATCTACTACCAAGAAGGGGTTCAGAAACCACACTCCAGGTCTCAAGACCAAACTCCAAGCTCAAGAAAGAAAGGGTGAAGAGAAGAGAGAAAAGAAAAAAAAAAGAAAAAAAAATCAAGTCCTATTTATAGAAGAAAATCTCGAAAATATCTCGTGAAAATATCTCAAAAGTAATATAAATATCTTTCTGGCAATATACCGCCAGTATACTGGAGCATACCGCCAGTATACCGGTCGGGTAGTAAAGTTTCAATTTTAAGAATTTCTGAGCTTCCATGAGATCTAATAAAATTCAATAAATAGCACAAAATATGTATCCACATAAAATACGAATACGTAAGCCGAGTCTCACAACTCTTCCCTCCTTAGAAAAATTATGTCCTCGGAATTTCTACAAGGATCTAAAACCAACAGGCAAGTAAATCCAAACAGGAAACTCATGTGAGCAAAAAATTCTTGGACAACGACAGAGAATTAAAAGATAAGGCAATAATAGGCATAACAGATAAGCTAACAATCTATCTCATACACAAGATAATATAGGATACGGGTATACGAATGAGTATACCTCCCGAGTCGAATAGAAATGGATAACGAGTACGCATATCGTCATTGCGCTCCGAAGTTGACTCGCCCAGTGAGTGATGCCTCCAAGCAACTCAAACTAATCGGACAGTCTGGTTCTTGAGAACCTTCTTCCTCTGGTCAAAAATAGACACGGGCCCCTCCTTATACGATAGGTCGGTACCAACAACCAATTCAGAATAATCTAGGATATGGCTCGGGTCTGGAATATACTGGCGCAACTGGGATACATGAAAGATGTCATGTACCTCATGAAGCTAGACGGTAAGACACATCTCTAATTCGCTCGAGAATATTGAATGGGCCTATGTATCTAGGACTAAGCTTTCCCCGTACCCTAAATCTGATAACCCCACGGGTAGGCAAAATCTTCAAAAATATATTATCGTCGACAGAGAACTCCAGATGACGACGGTGCTAATATGCCCAAGACACTGGCGATCCTGAGCCACTCTGAGATGCTCTCTAATCTACCTGATCACTCTAACCGACTGAGAAATCATCTCTGGACCAAGCATTTTCCTCTCACCAAGGTCATCCCAAGCCAACGGTGATCTGCATCTCCTACCATATAAAGCCTCGAAGGGTGCCATCTGAATGCTCGCATGAAAGTTGTTGTTGCAGGAGAACTCTACTAAGTGCAGGTGTTCCTCCAGGAACCACCAAAATTATCCCTATCATATTTCTAGAATAGGGATATTTTTATTATTATATATTATTATAAATAATATGGTTATATTTTATTTATATATATGTGCATGTTATATATATAATATGACTATTATTATTATTGGTTAGTAGATTGGACTATTTAATTAGACAAGACCCTAGTGGACCTAACCAACTTGACATGATAACTTAACCAATTAGTTAGACTAGTCCATTTAGACCCAACTAGCTAACTATTCTCATTAACTAAGTATTTGAATTAACTTTCATTAAGAATAGAACCCTCCACTAATTAAATAAATCTTTGTAACAACCCATAGGGGCCTATTAGACATTTTATATTAGCAAAACCTAGGGTTTTCATGGCCTAACCTATTTAACAAGGGGAGAGCCTTCCTCAACTTTATTTATTAGTTCACATAACACTGATTTGGTATTCTTCCCCAAATCTACACATCCCTCCTCCAAATTCCACCAAACCACTCTCAATCTATTTATATTCACCATTAAGGAGCACTAGGAGCTTGGATTACAAGAAGCATTGGAAGAGAAAGAGTTTGGCTAGGAGCTTGTGTCCAAATCGTGTCTTATTGAGTTTTCATTAGAAATCCATCTCCCAATAGGTAAATTCTAAAAATCCTTTCTCTAATTAGTTCTATTTAGTATTTTAGAGTATTTAGAATATACCCATGCATTAGGGCTACCCATAGGGAGGAGTTTGAACTTCTATTGACCATATTTGTGATTTCTATATTGAGTTGGATGTCCATTTTGGAAAAATCTGAGAATGGAACACCAAGTGTTTGTCATTAGGTTTGCTAGACCTAATTAGTGTTAGATTGGTCATGTGGGGTAGTAACGTGTCCACAATTAGATACGAGTAGGGTGTATCACGATATAGTGTGATACGGGGCTCTAATTTGGGGTTTTTGTGCTTGATAGTGTATTCCACCCTAATTTCCTTTGTAAAAAGTTCTAATAGCTATATATAATTATTATTGATATGTATATTCAGTTTAATTGAATATTGTAAGTTTTGATACTTTAGTTGGTGGTATATTGTTCATCAAGTGTTTGTTATTTTGACACTTGGAAAATTTGTATATGGTAGTTGGGTACTATATATATGGTTGTGTTAGATTATATTATACCTAATTCCAAGTGTGTTAGAATTTATATTATACTATAGGTTAGTATTGGGTTATTGAATTATGTGTTTGAGTTGTTGACAGTAGAGGGAAAGAGTTGAACTGTGCTCGAGCACTGTTGTTCAATTTTGAGTTTAGTATCAGTTAGTTGAACTGTGAGTATTGTGGTGTCAATATATGTGTGTGAGTGTAGATCCACTAGCACTTATGTTAGGGTATTGAGCCTTGGATTGCCTGTTATGGTATTCAGTTAGTCAGAGGTGATGCTCGGGTATGACACAGTGGAGAGTGTATCAGTGAGCTTACTGTAATAGTAAGCAATATGGACTGATACATGTAGTATCAGTAGCATGGTTGTAAGCAACTAATGAGGTATTATGAGTTATCAGTTTGGATAGGGGGGATCGAGTGTAAGTTAGCACAATTGATTAGTGTTAGGGACTGATGGAAGCATTAGTTACCAAGAAGAATAAGAGCAACACCAACAATAGTTGGCATGTATCGGGTTTGTGTTGTACTGCAGATCAAAGGGCAGCAGTTGTAGATGTGTGAAATATGTGCACTTGCATTGGGGTGCAAGTGATCGAGTGTTGGCTCACACAATAACATGAGCAGTAGTGTTTACAAGGGGTAGTGTACCAGTAAGAGCTAAGGGGTGTTCACAGTGAGTACTTGTGTTAGGTTGATACATAAAGTATCTATTGCATTGGCATAACAATTGAGATTAGAGGGAGCTTAACCTCTGTACAAGAGTGTGTGTGTGTGTGTGTGTGTGTGTGTGTGTGTGTGTGTGTGTGTGTAGTAGGTAAAAAGGGGGGACAAGCTTGGACTGATACCACATTGTTATTAGTTGTAGTGGTGCCATTTTGGCATAGTAGCTGCACAGTGAGCAGTACATGAGGTAAGTTAGTATAAGTTAGTATAAGTTATTTAGATTGAAAGATTTAAGACCCGAGATCGGCCTCTCATTTCCCGGTGGTAGGAGCAAATTCCGTCTATCGGAAGAGGAGACAATGGGGGTTACTATTAAGAATTATTAAGTTAGTGTTAGATAACTGATACAAGTTAGTGTGTTGGTTCAGTTTTGAACTAGGGAGTTGACACAGTGGTTGGATATTCAAGAGAAGCAAGAACATCGGTGAGGGGTAAGCAAGTATGTGGGTACATGAATATGGGTTAGTATCTAAGTTAAGATACTATAGTAGGGTGTCATGTGTAGTGATAAGAACTAGTTAGGGTACTTGAGTTGGTATTGGGTTATAGTTATAACTTGAGTCTATATTAAGTTATTTATATACTAATGGTCTCTAGTATATAGTTATAATCTAATATCATATAGATACTTAATACTAACAGTTAGTATAGCTATTAATGACTAGTTTAGTTAGATATTGTCTAATATAGACTATTATGATATAAAATTGACTAGTGGACCTAGCTAACCAAGTCTGGACTTAGACATGGCCTAGAAATATCATTATTGGTTTGTTAATCATTCTCATCCTTTATTTCACCTAATTAACATTAGTATTTGATATTTAGGTCCTTCTGACTTCGTTTTGGATCCCGACCCTCATTCGTTGTTCAAGACCACAGGCAAGTACATTCTCTGATAGTTTTTTATTTTGACGATTACTATGATTCTAGTTTATAGTGTTATAATTGATTTCTAACACAGTGGATACACGGGCTAGTAACATACATACCTGTCATGAGGAGCCATGATTAGATCCATCATACTAGCCGAGAATGAAAAAGTATTAGTTGATTATGTGATCATACCCCACTCACTTATGCATAGCTCACCCTCACTATACGAGAGAGTAGCCTGATCTTATTACTTGTGCATAGCTCCCCATATATGATTGGCCTGATCCCCTTACCTGTACTTGTGCAAAGTCAATCCTACTTGATTGACCTGATCCCTTACTGTACTAGTGTATAGCTAATCATATAAGGTAGAGCCTGACTCGTCCCAAGCCGATCACATAATAACTAATATTTTAAGGCACATAGTATTTATTTATTTCTCTATTCCAGTTTATACCTGCTGATACAGTTATTTCCTTGTTTATCTACAGTTCATTATTGGCTATGATATGATTATCTGTGTACCAGTTCCTTATTGTTCCAGTATTTCTTCCATCTTATATATTCTATTGCTTACTATTTTATAGTCTTTGTTAATTTAATGGAACTACTGTTAGTTTATGTGCTTCGCTCCAATCCTGACTGGATAATATTTTTCAGAGAACCTCAAGGACTTTTGTCCCACATATTATGGACCGAGAGTAAACGAAGGTTACATCCAGGAGCCTCAGGAGGATCCCGTTCTAGTAGAGGATCCATTAGTAGTGACTTAGAGCTAGCATCCATTACGTATTTGGGATTATTTCACTTGAGTTATTCTGAGTTGTATTTTGTTGAGACTTATGTTGTTAATTCAGTTAGCTAGACTCTTAGATTATTGCTACTATTTTGAGACGTTATTTCTAAACTTGTGTTGGAACTTCTTTATATCATTTCATATCTTATCGTGACATTCATCTTCCTATAGATATTATTGTGATTGAGTATTGGTTGACATTATATTTATACTTATTTTGTTCTTCTTATAGAGTTGAGATCATTGATAGGTTAAATATCATTGTGAGATGTGTTAGTTATATTATGACCTAGTCAGCGTTCTACCGTCGATGCTGCGGAGTAGGCTGGACGTACCTATGACACATGCCCAATTTTCGGGTACGGATCATGACACATTTTAATGGTGGCCCATGCAGGTCCAAGTCGCAACTAGTATGATATCGTAGTAGGGCTCAAACTTGGAGTACTACTATGAGCCTTCTATAGGATATAGGATATAGGATAAGAGTATACTCAATCATAACTAAAAAAAATTCTAACCTATTAATTTTGATATCCTTATCATTCTGAATATTTGCTTTACTTGAATATTATTGTCCTTCTTTAATGATATCGTATCTTATGCCTTATTTGACTTCTTCTTGTTTCGATCTGTCTTCAAGATGTCGTCAAAGACCAGATCATAGAGATCAGGACCAGCAACTTCAGAGAGGTCTGCCACCTCTCGACCTCCTACCCAGGCAGCTAGAGTTGCTCCTCCTGCTTCACCTGTGCATATAGGAGTTTCAACAGCCTTCGAGGGTCCTTTCCCAGCTTTTCGGAGGGCTGCCCTGACTGTTTAGGAGGACGTGTCACGCCCCAGTCCCAAAATACGTAGGACTAGGAATACGTAAGCATGTCAGCCGTATGTATATGACAATTCCAATATATGGATACCATAATATACATGTACATTGTAATATGAATATTAACTCACATGTGGTATATATTATCACAAGTCACAGAAATACTAATCTCATCCACACAACGAGTCATAAAAAAGAAATAACTAAACTAGAATAATGAGTCTGGATAATACAAAAATGATAGTCGGGTGGAGACAAATCTACTACCAAAGACTATATCCATACTAAAATGAGAGAGGAGGGTAAATCTCTAATATAAAATAAGATAATATAAATGTATCAGCTAAGAGATCCATCGCTAGAGTTAATCAAAGGTGCTCAGAAGGTAAGAGCTCATCGGCAGAAAATAATATGTCAGGTCCTGGCCCGTACTCCTGCGGATACTCCTGGTTGTCTATACCTGGCAAGGGAGCAGGTCCTCAAAGGGACGTAACAAGATACATAGAAGCATGCCAATTGAATACAGTAAAACATGCATAATAGACAAAAAATATATAAGTACGTTGTACAAGACAATATATATGAATGCATAATGAGGATAAATTTTCGACGTATGGGCATGGATAGGCTACTCTATCTAATCTCACAACTCACACACATGTGAGGAACATCAGAAATTGACATACCGCGAGGGTAGCGATCAGCGCGACACAACTATCGTTGTGCATGCTAGTTACTACGGTTTACCAGAGTGGTTTTAGTCCATATGTCTACTGATTGTCCTCCTCTCCCATGATACTATGTGTCAAGTGTGTGTCAACATATATAATATATAATTATGACTGAAAAAATACACATGTAATGAATATATAAAAATATAATAAGCATGTGAAGTATTGTAAACAATTTGGCAAGGTATATGTAAATATTCAATTTTTCAAAATTTAAAAATGAATTTTCAGGAATTTTTTGAGATTTTTACTAATTAAAAAATCAATATTTTCTGGTATTAAATTAATTTTTTGATTTTAATAAATATTATAATATTATGAAAATAATATTTTTGGGTGTCAAATAAATAATTAGACATACAGTAATTTTTCTGGAATTTATTGGACCCCGGAACTATTTTTAAAGACCTAAAAACTAAGTTTTTAAATAAACCTAAATAAACTAATCTGAACCGGATTAAACCAACTTGAACCGAACCAAACCGAACCAACCGGTTAACCCATACTGAACCGACCAAACCCTAGCGGGTGGATTCGGATCTGAACCCGCTAAGACCCGACCCATTAACCCATATACAGTTACTGTAATAGTTCGAAAACCGACCGCCGGCCGTTTTCCTGACTACTCGTCGCCGCCGTGACGCCTCTCCGCCTTCCCTTCCGACCGTTCACCCACCGTCGCTCTGCCTCCCCGACCTTTCACCTTCCCGACCGACCACCTCCCCGCCAACGGCCGCCGCAACCCTATAAAACCCCCTGAGCCGAACCCCACAGCCACCGCCATCACCCCTCTGGCCACCGCCCCTCCATACCGACCGACCCCGAGCTCCCCACGACCTCAGGCGACTCCTCTGGTGACTTCCCCGACGGCCGAAGACGACTGTCACGGCCCCTAGCAGTCGCCGTGCCCCGTCGTAGCCGTGTCGCGCCACCGCGTGTAAACGCCGAAAAGTAGTTTCTGAACCTTCGTCCTGGTGAGTTTCTCTCTCCTTGTAACCTCATTTTCTGAACTGTCTACAGTGATGCGTACCCTGCGTGACCCTCTCAAAACTCGTGTAACTCGTTCGGGGTATCGTATCATGTGTCGGTCGCAAATCGCGACGCAAAAATAGAAAAATATTTCCCAATTTCTGAAAATTTAGAATTTGTCCCGAACACCCAATTCACGACCGTTTTACGACCAACCTGCTAAATGTTTTCAAAAGTTACTTGAACAGTAATTTAGACCGTATAATCGAGATTAAAACCCTATTTTAAGTTTAATTTATGTGCTGTAGATTGTATTTAATTCGAGGGTGAAAATGACCAAAATATTGGTTATTTAAAATCCTTATTTTTTTGGAACTGGGTGCGCCCTGCTAAATGAGCCAACTTGTTCGTATGCAAACTTCACCGAAAGGTGTGCGTCGTTAATACGGACGTGTGGGATTTCGCAAAAGTTGATTTGGATGTGCGTGCACACCGGAATCAACGCGTATCCATCGACAACGCCCCATATTGACCCTGTTCTAAAAATTATTGTAACTTTGTGTGTATTTGTCATTTTGAAATAAAACTTGCACCATCGGACTCGTAGCGATACACTGGTCCTGTGACCCAAGTTTGGTTCGATTCTGAGAACGTTGACAAAATCCCGTATCGTGGGCCCCACGGCTCCACTTGACGGGCAATCTTGTGATCGACTCATCGGAATCCAGTTCTGGATATTTTGTTGGATTCGTATCATCGTTCTAGACTTGTAGACACTAAGATTAATTAATTTGGAGAACTTTGTCTCTGGTACATTTCTCGGTGCGAAGTGGGCCATATGTGGACCCTACATTGACCAGGAACTGTCAATTTTGCCCCTTTGTCCAAATTAGACTTATGGACAGGCAATTCTAGCTATTTGATATCTTATGAACATGATAGTAGTATTTATTTCAGCAACCGAAGGAGTACCTGAAGATCCCATGAATACCGGAGCAACTGTTGGAATCCAAGCACCAGGTAAGTGTACCTTGCCAATCTTGCAGTACTTGTTGCATAATATTCTCTTGATTTAATTATATGATGTATTTGTTCAACCTAGGACCGTGTGACATTACTTAACTTTTGAATAATATTCGGGTGTCAACGCCGCACGCGAAGTTGTGTAACATCACTAGAGATTGATATCGTGACCCTATATATCTTCGTGCTTGCATTATCAAGTACGTCATACCATAGGACACTTGACACTGTTCATGAGACAGAATCTTCCTGAGATATTTATGATGATTATGTATAGGTTATAGGATTCGTGACATAGACTTTATTGCATATGCTTAGCTATTATTATGACTTGCTGCATCAGTTAGAGGTCATGATTTGCGTGTCATGGACATAAGACATGTGATTACATTGGGTGGGGAAAGACACACAGGCTACAGGCTGATTATATATATGTTTATTACGGTGCCGTAGGCCCACTACATAGTATAACTACATAGTAAAACTATATAGTATAACTACTACCGGCTCCCCGACACAGATCTTGTAGTAGTCTCAGCCTGAGTCCTAGTGATGCTCTCATTTGCATATCACTTAGCTGGTTACATAGTTTACCCTATTGATTCATTTATTATTGTACTGCATTATTTTGGCTTGAGTTATTCTTGTACCTTGATATATCCCCTGAGGACCTGGAATCCGGATTATGTTCCCAGGTTTAGCAGAGGAGATCTACCCCGAGGTGTACGGGACAGGAGCAAACATTGGAGCAGTACCAGTACCAGAAGACGAGGTGATTGCCGAGGATTTCTTCTGAGTATCTGTTTTATCTATAATCAGTATTTGTTGTTGTTATACTCTTTATTTCTTGTCTATTGACTGCTGTATCAGACTTATTATCGGGTTGTTCCCCGAGATATGTTTTATTGAGACTTGACGTTGCTTTATATTTCATATTGATTGTATTTATTTCTGTGGATAAGATTAGTACCATAGACCCTTATTGTTATATTACAGCTTACGTATACCCTGATGGGTCCATTAAATTGGGTTTGCCCATCGGTGTGTGCTGTTGGCCATTGCCACGTGTCTAGTCCCTCGGTATTTTGGGACTGGGGCATGAGATAGTTTTTGTGGTGGCCCATGCAGGTCTACGACTAAATTATTTCGGTTTCAACTAAGGAATCGAGCAAGCCTGCAATAAGAATAGGATAAGTTATAGGATCTCATCCACTTGATTGAATCGTTCTTGATCTCTACATCAGATTCGAATTAATTTCTTGACTTGCATCCTGCCTTGATTCTCCTGTGCGCCTTTTATAGTTTATTTTGGATGCAGAGTAATGGATTCACAAGCAAGCAACAAGACTCCCGCAGGAACACCATAAGTTGCAGTTGTCACCTACGATGATGAAGTGACACCAGTTGGTGGAGGACAATCATCTCAACAAAGCAATCAAGCAGATCAGCACTCTTCCAGCAGGCCCAGCAACCGCAGAGGAATCCACCGCAAGGACGCGGACAAGCTTTTGTGATGACCATGGAGGACGCCCAGACTCACAGAGTAGCAAATACGCGTAAGATTTAAGTTTATCATAGATATCTATTCATAGTATTGCTTTAGCACGTGCTTGTTAGTTCATGACCTTAGCCTTAAACCTAGTATTTTGAACTTGTTAGTAATTGATACCCTAGTTTTCCTAAGCTGTAGTTTTCTTTGCTCTAACCCGATTCCTTCACTCTTGAATTACCTAACTTTCATTGTCTAGGGAAATAATTTATTCCTTCCCTACGTGTTTTGCTTAACCATCATCCTTCGATTTCTCCTTGAACATGATTCTTTGGTTGTGTCGTGCTTCGAACATATTTTACAACCATGTCATCTCTTCTGACCGGTTATGTTTCGTTATTCTTTAATTGCGAGGATGCAATCCTCTTAAGGGGGGTAGATTGTGAACAACCAGATTTTTTTCAAAATTTAAAAATAAATTTTCAGGAATTTTTTGAGATTTTTACAAATTAAAAATCAATGTTTTCTGGTATTAAATAAATTTTGTGATTTTATTAAATATTAAAATATTATAAAAATAATATTTTTTGGTGTAAAATAAATAATTAGATATACTGTAATTTTTTTAAAATTTATTGGACCCCAGAACTATTTTTAAAGACCTAAAAACTAAGTTTTTAAAAAAATCTAAATAAACCAATCTGAACCAGAATAAACCAACTTGAACCGAATCGATCGAATTGGTTTAACCCATACTGAACTGACCCAACCCTAGCGGTTCGGATTCGGATCTGAACCCGCTGACCCGACCCGCTAAGACCCGACCCATTAACCCATATACAGTTACTGTAACAGTTCAAAAACCGACCGTCGGCCGTTTTCCCGATTACTCGTCTCCCCGCCGCCGCCGTGATGCCTCTCCGCCTTCCCTTTTGACCGTTTACCCACCACCGCTCTGCCTCCCCGACCTCTCACCTCCCATATCGACCACCTCCCCGCCAACGGCCGCCGTAACCCTATAAAACCCCCTGAACCGAACCGTACAGCCACCGCCATCACCCCTCCGGCCACCGCCCCTCCATATCGACCGACCTCGAGCTCCCCATGACCTCAGGCGACTCCTTCGGTGACTTCCACGATGGCCGACGATGACCCCTAAGGCCCCCAGCAGCCGTCGTGCCCCGTCGTAGCCGCGTCGCGCCACCGCATGTAAACGCCGAAAAGTCGTTTCCGAACCTTCGTCCCGGTGAGTTTTTCTCTCTCCTCGCAGCCTTATTTTCTGAACTGTCTGCTGTGACACATACCCTGCGTGACCCTCTCAAAACCCGTACAACTCGTTCGATATATCGTGTCCTGTGTCGAAGGCAAACCGCGACGCAAAAATAGGAAAATATTTCCCAATTTCTGAAAATTCAGAATTTGTCCCGAATACCCCAGTTCACGACCGTTTTGCGACCAACATGCTAAATATTTTCAAAAGTTACCTGAAAGTAATTTAGATCGTATAACCCAGATTAAAATTCTATTTTTAGTTTAATTTATGCTGATGTAGATTGTATTTAATTCGAGGGTAAAAATGACCAAAATATTGGTTATTTAAAATCTTAATTTTTCCGGAACTGGTTGTGCCTCGCTAAATGAGGCAACTTGGTCATGTACGAACTTCACCGAAAGGTGTGCGCCATCAATACGGACATATGGGAATTTGAGAAAGTTGATTTGGATGTACGTGCACACCGGAATCAACGCGTATCCGTCGACAATGTCCCGTATCGCCCCTGTCCTGAAACTCGTTGTAACTTCGTGTGTGCTCGTCATTTTGAAACAAAACTTGCTTCATCGGACTCATAGCGATACACTGGTCTTGTGACCCAAGTTTGGTTCGATTCTGAGAACGTTGACAAAATCCCATATCGTGGGTCCTACGGCTCCACTTGACGGGCAATTTTGTGATCGGCTCATCGGAATACAGTTTTGGGCATTCCTTTGGGTTCATATCGTCGTTCTCGACTTGTAGACAGTAAGATTGACGAATTTGGAGAACTTTGTCTCTGGTGCGAAGTGGGCCACATGTGGACCCTACTTTGACCAGGAAGTGTCAATTTTGCCCCTGTGTCCAAATTGGACTTATGGACAGGCAATTCTAGCTATTTGATATCTTATGAACATGATGGTAGTATTTATTGTAGCAATTGAAGGAGTACTTGAAGATCCTACGAATATCGGAGCAACTGTTGGAATCCAAGCACCAGGCAAGTGTACGTTGCCAATCTTGCAGTACTTGTTGCATAATATTCTCTTGATTTAATTATATGATGTATCTGTTCAACCTAGGACCGTGTGACATTACTTAACGTCCGAATAATATTCGGGTGTCAACGTCGCACGCGAAGTTGTGTATCGTCACTAGAGATTGATATCGCGACCTTATATATCTTCGTGCTTGCATTATCAAGTACGTCATACCATAGGACACTTGACACTGTTCATGAGACAGAATTTTCCTGAGATATTCATGGTGATTCTGTATAGGTTACAGGATTCGTGGCATAAACTTTATTTTGGCTTGAGTTATTCTTGTACCTTGCTATGTCCCCTGAGGACCTAGAATCTGGATTATGTCCCCAGGTTTAGCAGAGGAGATCTACCCCGAGATGTATGTGACAGGAGCAGACATTGGAGCAGTACCAGTACTAAAGGATGAGGTGATAGCCGAGGATTTCTCCTGAGTATCTGTTTTATCTATACTCAATCTTTGTTGTTGTTATACTCTTTATTTCTTGTCTATTAACTGTTGTATCAGACTTATTATCGGGTTGTTCCCCGAGATATGTTTTATTGAGACTTGATGTTGCTTTATATTTCATATTAATTGTATTTATTTTCGTAGATGAGATTAGTACCAAAGACCATTATTGTTGTATAACAGCTTAAGTACACCCTGATGGGTCCATTAAATTGGGTTTGCCCATCGGTGTATGCTGCTGGCCATTGCCACGTGTCTAGTCTCTCGGTATTTTAGGACTAGGGCGTGACATTATACTTGCCTGGTCTGAAAAAGAATGAAGTCCCAACTCAAGGCGTCGTCCGATCTACCCATCACATAAATTAAATAAGTTAGGTTATAAAAGTGGGTGAATAGGTTCCTCCATTTAAATCTATTTTAATTCTGAATAAAATAACCTAAATTAGTATTTCAATCTTATTATAATATGATTTTATTGTTAAACCCTAATTTTGGTCCAAAGAAAGTCAACTTTACGGATTTGTGATCCGTGGTACGCAAATCGAGGCAATCCGTTGACCAAAAAATCAACCAACTCAAATCCTTGATTTTTGTATAGAATTCTGTAGATTTTAGTGCTACATGAACACCAGAATCGACGGTTTTATAAAATCACAAGTCGGTAAAGAGTTATGTCCACAAGGGCGCACAGATGATAATTTTTGGTGGTTTCCTATTTACCTCTACGTTGCACAAATTTTACAGTAAATTAAAATTATATATTAAATTCTGAAAATATTTTTTTATGTAATTTCATTATGTAAATTTCCAAAACTTCAAACTTTTCGTAATTTCGAATTCGGGATCTCCCAAAATCTCGAAAATAAGGAAACGCATCTAATTTCGGACAGCTGGCACTTTTAGAATTTTTATGAAAAATAGGTATATAAAATATTAAAATAATTTATATAATCAGAAAACTAACCTTGATATAGTTCTAACAAAAAAAACTGGAGCACGTTTGGAGTTCGGAGCTAGGAGATATCGTCTTTTTAAGTCGTCATAACTACTAGAAAATGAGGCTGAATTTATGACAAATTTTGACTATTTTTGGACGAAAAAGAGAGGAGTTGGGGAAGAAAATTATGAAAGACAGTTTATTCCATAAGTCTAATAGGTATTTATAATTATGGAGACTACTTAATTAAATATGACTAGGATTTGGTAATTTGGATATGATTAGGATGAGTTTAAATAAGGATAGGATATGCATTAAGTTGCTTTCCTAGTAGGCTCAGGATTTGAATTAATTTAAAATAGAGTTTAAGTTTATCTCAATAATTTATAATCTTAAATAGAATTAAAGATAATACAAATAATTTATATATAATCTTATTAATATCTATTAACTCTAAATTAGCATCTATCTAATATTAAGGCTATAGATAACCAAATAAATCCTAAATAATTTTAAAAATCCAAATAAATTTCTTAAAATTCTAAATAAATTATAGAAAAATATAATTAAATATTTTAACCTAAAATAAATATTTGGTAGGAACAACATGTAAGTATAGTCTCATACTAAATCATGGAAGTTCTAGAAATTTACGTTCCCTATATTTTAATTACCTAAAAATTCTAGAAAAATCTCCAAAAATCTAAAATAGCCTAAAAATGATTCTAAATAAATATTTACATAAGTAAATTTATTAAAAAAATATTTTCTAATTAACTAAGAGAATACTCTAAAGAAATTCAATATATAAAATAATCTATAATAATATAAAATACACACAAAATACCTATTTTGGGTGAGGGGGTTTACAGGACGTTCCACCACCGCCATAATTTTCTTTTCCTAGAGGTGTACCTGCAGATGGGGCAAAAGTTTTTGCTCTGATCCAACGCATGATAGATGCCCAGAGGGTGTTGATGAAGGCCTAACATATTCAGGCTGAGGCGCAGAGGATGCAGACAGAGGCGCACCAGGCGCAGACTGAGATAATGAGAGAGAGCATGGAGAATGCTTACCAGGTGGCCCTACAGGCAGTGGAGAGAGTTGCTTAATAGCAACCTGGCCAGCCGTAGCAATAGAGGTCAGGCACTATATTGGACTTAAAGAGGATGGCTCCTCGAAAGTTCAAGGGTACTGAGGGGATCCTCTACGCTGACGACTGGTTGGAGGATATAGAGTGGAACATACGTTTGGCCCAGATCCCAGAGAGCATACAGATCGAGGCAGCCGGCTTCCAAATGTTTGACATTGCGCTTACTTGGTACCCCACGGATCCCAGACTTACTGTGCGAGGATTTACTTGAGAGGATTTCAATAAGCTTTTCAAGGAAAATTTCTTCCCCGACGTGGCCCTAGAAGATTTGGAGAGTCAATTTCATGACTTAGGCCAGGGGAACATATCAGTTGATGAGTATACCATAGAGTTTTGCCAATTAAGACATTTTACAGCATCCATGGTTTGGGACCCAGGAGATCGAGCCCGGAAGTTCAGGAAAGGGATGATGATGGACATCAAGTCACGCACTTCTGGTCGTCGCCCGCTACCTTTGAGAAGATCTTGATAGATGCCCAGTTTGCTGAGGATGATCTTGATCTCAGGCCCAAGAGGGGTCAAGATATTTTTGGAGGTACGAGTGGCAGCGCAGGACCGCCCAAGCATCCCTATTTTTAGCAGCAAAGGTCGTTTCAACATCAGCACCAGCAACACCAGGCACCAGTTCGTGGACATGCTCAGCAACAGCCACAGAGGTAGACACAATAGGCCATATATTGTGTATTATGTGGAAAGCCAGGACACACCAGGGAGGTCTGCCAGAAGAGCCTGGTAGTATTTCTTTTCTGTGTGTCACCCGGCCACCAATTAAGGGATTATCTAGCTCGCCCATCTCTGGGAGGGCCAGCTAGAGGACTAGCTCAGAGAGGACCAGCTAAAGCACCAGGTCAGGGAGCACCAGCGAGGCTACCCGTAGTTCAGCAGAGGAGACCTCCATTTTACCTCAGCAGCAGAGGTTTATCCTGTCAGATAGAAAGAAAATGAGACGCTCAGCACCAACAGCAGCAGAGAGGTGCACCCCAAGGGTGAGCATTTGCCATGATGGTCGAGGAGACCGAGCCGGAGGGAGACATGATTTCAGGTTTAGTCCTTCTCGATTCTATTCCAGCATTTACTTTATTTGATTCTGGTACTTTACATAGTTTTGTATCTGTATCTTTTGCTCTTAAGCATAATTTAGAGGCTAAACCCTTGGATAGGACTTACAAGATCATGACTGGGGGTGGCATTATCCTAGTCAGTGATTTTTACAAGGATCAAAGAGTTATATTGGAAGGCCAAAAGTTGAGTATGTGCTTACTCGTAATGCCACTTCTGAGCTACGATATTGTACTTGGGATGGATTGGTTAAGTAGGCACAATGCTACTATAGATTATCGTAGAGGCAGGGTGTTATTTCGACCACTAAGAGAGCTAGGGTTTGAGATTGCCAAAGAAACAGTAGAGCAGAGCAAGGGTATCATCGGCGAAGCCATGGTGGAAGAGAAGGAGCAGCCACATCAATTGATAGCGGAGTTCCTGGATGTCTTTCGAAAGGAGTTGCCAGGATTGCCGCCAGACAGAGATGTTGAGTTCTCTATAGACTTGGTATCAGGCGCAGAGCCAATATCATAGCACGTCTATAGGTTCAACAATAGTAAAATGGCAGAGTTGAAGAAGCAGGTTGATGAGTTGCATGATAAGGGTTTCATCATATCCAGTTCATCACCGTGGGATGCTCCGATATTGTTTATACTGAAGAATGATGGGTCAGTACATATGTGTATCGAATACATGGCTCTGGACAACCTCACCATCAAGAACAGATACCCTCTGCAGAGGATAGATGATCTCTTCGATCAGTTGAGAACACGTCAGTACTACGCATATAAGGTGAAGATATAAGACATGAGGGGTCACTACTATAATCCAACAGTCAAGCCTAGGTCCAACAAACCCTAGTGTCTCTATCACAAGCACAACAAAATATAATAACAAGATGTAAGATCAGTTGATATAATATAGTAAAGCATCCCAAACCATAATATACAGATAATCATAATGCTAGTAAACACAAAATGAATAAACTGGCCAGAGTCTAAGTCATACATGATCACCCCTAGGATATTCCAATCATGCTAATGCCTTTAGGCTAACAGATCAAACCAAAACATGAGCTAAATACTGCTCGTTGGCTAAACGCCAATAAAAGTAGAATGTACAATATAATAGGGAAGTAAAAAAATCTACTTAGGTGGTCTGGTGCTCCTGGTGGTCACCATCTCTAGGAAGGTATGGAAGATCCTCCAATGCTGCTACTGGATCTGGCCACGCAAAACCAGTGGGGTCAGACCCCAAATAGCAAGTACCACAAAGGAAGCCAACTATAAACTTAAACCAACAATACAATCAATACAAAGACTGAAAGAAAAGACTAAAAAAGTAAAGAATCTTATGGTAATATAAGAAGAACTGCAGCATGCAAATATGTGACATATCCTAAACTGGTAAGTAATAAGAATAGCAAGTGCAGAAAGTAGGGGGGTGTAATCTCCTACATATACCTAGACTAACATCATCCATCAATCATGGCAAATAACTAAGTATGGCTTGATACTTTAACTAACTAGGGTTATCACAAGTCCTAATTATTATCAAGATGCAATGCGGAACTAGAGTTCCTTCTGATCGCATGCCCCTGAAGTCCGTCCGGGTTACCCTTTTGCTCAAACCAGCACTTGATACTCCTCATGATACTACATTGATTCTCCACTTGATACTCTATTGATACTCCATAACCTTTTGCTATGGGGAACTAGGACTGCATACAACCTAGGAAAATCCCTAGCTATGATCTATGTGAATTTCTAGTTGTTAATCCTTAACATATTCCTATAGAATTTCGAGTGTGTCACTCTGTAGAATCCATCCTAGACATGAATATTGAATAGATAAGGTTTAATAATCACTGCACAAATGGACTCATGTAAGCCACGACAATAAATAAGGCCATATGATACCAAGTGAAACCAGGTGAAACCAGGTCAAGCCATGTGAAGTCAGGTAAAGCCATGTATAGTCATGTGAAACTATAAGAATCCATGTAAAGCTAAGTAAAACCAAGTCAAGTCATGTCGAATGGAGCCATATAAATTTATTTCAAGTCGTGTCATGTTACCATGTGTCTAAACATTGCCAGAAGAATCAAACAAAATCACAAAAATTCAAGAAATACAAAAGAAAGTGCACGATCAGTATACCGTCGGTATACTGTAGTGTACCGTCGGTATACCGCCCTATAGACAGGAAAAACACAGCAACTTTTGGGTTCCAATAAATTGGTATACCACCAATATACTGGAGTATACCGTCGGTATGTTGGTCAGTACAAATATCCTGAAATCGGTTAACTAAGTCGGCCAAGATCGGTATGTCGTTGGTATACTGATAAATTTTACAGAAGGTTTTGGGATTCTAAGTCGGTCGAAATCGGTATACTGCCGGTATGTCAGTTTCTAAGATAAAACTAGGCTAACGTCAAGTCAAGTTTAATTTTCGGAACTGAAATCAAATTCCAAAAATTACCAGAACCAATGCTAACCAGGGATCAAATATAGGGGTATGCCTCATATCACTGTATGGACTAAAACTCACGATTACAACCCCAGTACCATTTGCAATATCGTGTTACCTAAAAGGGACGAGACAAGATTCTACAGAAATCAAAACCAAAACCATCACAATGCTAGAAACCATGCAATGAACAACTAAAGTAAAACAATTTATACTAAATAAGTAACTGACAAAAACTCCAGGAAAAAAAATAGCAAGCAAATAAAGGAAGTTCATCGTCTTTACTGCCAGGACATTGTCTAAACTCTTTTCGGACACCAGACAATATACCTTGCTATCTTTATTGCTAGTATGATTTTATTTCAGCATTTTATTTTATTGTTCGATATTTATTTTTATATAAACTGTGCGTCTAAGCTTGACTTGGGTGCAAACGACGGTGTTCGTCATATTTCGTAGCTTTTATTTATTTTATGCATGTTGACTTAGTTTTGGCGGACTACCTACTACTTATGAGATATTTTCATATCTTCTTGGGCCATGACACACACATGACACGAGTTGTGACATTTTATTAGGGACACGGACTACGTATTCGACTTGCTACCGGTACGTAAGGAACGTATGACGGTTAAAAGCATAACTGTTATGACTAATGTATTAGAGACGCATACAGTTACAACACTGGACATGTTGTGTATGCGACTTGGTCAGTGCAGGGATGAGGGGGAAGATAATCATTATGCGTATGAGATAGCCAAATTGGTGAGCCAAGTCTCCAGATTGAACTTGGTGTGATGATATTATATTATTAGATATCTTATTATTATATGTACATGAGCCAACAATCCCACTCATACGCACGAATGTTATCTTCTAAATTGCACATTAGATGGTTATGTTACCCTTTGCATATTTATTTAATTTCTTACTTCAGTTTATATAGCATGTTATTTTTTGTATCTTGTTACGTCCCTCTGAGGACCTGGATCCGAATTATGTCTACAGATATAAACGATAATGACTATTCGCAGGAGCACGGACCAGAACTTGCTACTTTATTCTCTTTTGAGAAGGTCTTTCCTTCGAGTCTCTTTGATCATTAGTTGATATTCTATCTATTTTTTATTTTGTTATCAAGGTCGGACTCTATACTTACTCTAGTCTGTTAATTAATTTGTCTCCACCCGGCTGTTAGTTTCTTTTCATAGATTATTTGATATATTTGGTTATTCATTACTTATTTTTTGGATGAGATTTAGTTATGTCATATGACTTGTGACAGTTATATATACCACTTTGTCGATATCGCCAAATCAACGCTCGGGATAAAGTTGAATGAACTTTTTTTGATCTGGAATTGACAAATAGTACAAAAGAATCTCTAATGCGTAGACTCTAAGTACAATAAAAATAAGAATTTGGGCAAGTGTGATGATGGAGATTGAGTACTACAGCGGCTCCTTTACTCCGTTGATGATCCGAGACTAAGGAGGGCGACAAGACTTCAGGGAGCTGGAGTATACTACTCAACGGATGTCCCATGCAGCGCTTTTGTCTTCTTTTCCTTTTTTCTAATTTTTTATTTCATGAGAAATACCCATTATTTATATCCTTTAGAAGGCATTACGCACATGCACGTACGCATCTCTTGCTGCCTTACAGTGGCGCATATTGTAATAGGCTGCCACATGGTCATTCAATATTTGGGATTGCTGATGCCCATAATTCTTGTGACACGTGTCATATGATAATTTTGATTGCACCTTAGGACTACGTCCACTCGGCGCATGGAGATATATGGTAGTAGTGGCGCATGGCACTGCTGCTACATGGGAACACTGGGGAAGTAGTAGCGCATGGCACTGCTGGCACATAGGAAAACTGGGGTAGTAATGGCGCATGGCACTGCTTGCAGATGGGAATACTATAGTAGTAATGGCGCATGGTACTACTGGCACATGGGAACACTAGGGTAGTAATGGTGCATGGTCCTACTTGTACATGGGAATACTACTTATGTTGCGGATGGCACAAGGCTCTGGATCACCTTGGTGCATGGGTCTTGATCACTACGGTGCATGGTTCTTGATTACTGTTGGCGCATGGTAGAGATTTTTCATGCTTCTACAAGGCCCCCCTTCAAAGTTTATAAACTTAAACTTTATTAGATTTAAGTTTGGAAAACTTTGAACAGAAGCATGGAGGGGATAGGCACATGGGTTGCTTCAGCGCATATATAAAATATTATTCTGCTCGACGCATCTGGTCGTTCGGCGTATGGGCAGGTCACTTAGCTGCTGACATACTATCGGATTCATTCCTTTGGTTTCGATGCCTAACCACTCGAGAGCCATTAATGGCTATCTTGCTTATAAAAGGAGGGCTGGGGGAAGAAAAAGAATAGTGCTCTTTCTTCCTCGCCTAATATCTCTACGAAAGTCGAGTGCGGGAAGATTGGTAGAGCGGTTTGTCGATCCCCTCCCTCTGATGGTCGACCATCCAGTTGCCATCGGTGGAGGTAAGGAGCGAAACTTGTGCCTTTCTGTTCTTGGATCACTTGGACACTTTGGCATCATCTATTTGCATAGGTGAGAGATCGACCGTTCATGCGCAGGCATTTTCTTGACTTGACGTGCATGGTCATTGCCGAAGGGATGATACATAAAGATGTGCTAACAAGGAGAGTTCTCCTTCAGTGGCATGGGTGATATTTTCTTCGGACACTTATATGAGGTATGCGCTAGAAGACTATATGTGACCACGCTGCATGGATGCATTTGCCTCCTCGGGGTATTTCATCATTAAGTATGCACTGTAGAGGTTATGTACGTATATACAAGACTTAGCATCTTAGTGCATGGATGGCTGGTTTACCATGAATCAATGAGTGGCGCGTAATCTTGTCGATACATACCTCCTGATATTTACAAATATTTTGACTTATTATCTGCTCGTCTTATAGGGACTTCCTTGGATTACTTGGGCCCTGATGGAGCATGGAAGAAGATTATAGTTACTGTTGTTCGTGATAAACTGATACGTTACCCGGAGGATTGTTCGCGATCTTCCAACTTTGCTCATTGTAGCTATTCTGCTTATGAGGCTAGGATATGATGGCTAGATCTCGGGTCAGGTCCTGGCTGTACGTCTGTGTGGAAGAGATGGGGCTAGTTATCCCAATCGTGACTTCTAGTCGCGTTCTCTTACACGACAGAGTTGGATCTGTAGGCTCAACTCTGTGTTGCAAGCTTCCTTGCTATCCATCAGAATGGATTCTTTTCCATGTATTGTAGCTTGTACTAAGGATTTTGTTGAAGTGATGATCTTAAATATTAATACTCACATTAGTTGGATCTGTAGGCTCCCTTGCTAATGTACCCATGATCTTGAATATTAATAAAAAATCCTTAAATGTAATAGACTTCCATATGTACACATGATCTTGAATAATAATAAAAAATTGCCTTTTTTATGTTTGGAACTTTTCTTGCTACTGTGGATATCGTAGCTGTGAGTATTATACCAGAGGTAATATGGACATAGCATAACATCATAACAGCTATAACACCAACCCCTATCAGAGGGGGTATGAACGTGATAGGTTAGAGTAGTTCCATTAAGAAAGTTGGGTGGGGACATCATCTGCGATGGTAGGGATAATGTGGTATATAACCGATAGTCAAGCAAGTTTGTTTGTAGCTGAGTACGACCATGGTAAAGTATTGTTACGAAGGGAAAAGGAAATGAATCAGAGGTAATATAGACATGACTGCTTTATTTTACTGGGGAACATGGGCATCTCATAGTTCAAAGGTGATGTGGACATAAACTACTTGCTCTGTAGAGATTTTGTGGAGATAACAAAAAAAGGGACGAGTCAGAGGTAGTATGGACGTGACAGCCTTCTTTTGATATGGGAAGAACGACTTATAGTTCAGAGGTGATATAGACATAAACAATTTTCCTTAGAGAATTTTTATGGATCTATTACCCATTGCACACTCGGGACTCCCGAGTACGGATAACAGATTTGTCCGCGTGCTACGGATAAAAATAGTTTGTCGGGAAAAGACATCAGTTGTGGACATTACACTTTTATGTCCTTCTTCTAGGGATAGAAATAACACACACATTTTTTTTGCATGCCTAACTTAGGCATAGTATTTCTTTAGGAACTTGTCGTTGATTGGCATCATGAGCAAGTCACAATTAGGTTTAGCAAGCCTGTACGCGCCATTGGAGTATACCGTCTCTACTACAAAGGGACCCTCCCACTTGGGTTAGAATTTTCTCTCCTTCTTGTGGGTCATGATCATTGATCTCCTAACAGTTAGGACGAGATCGTCGACCCGGAATGTCCTTTCCTTCACCTTTTAGTTAAAGGCCCCGGAGAGTCGTGCTTGACATAGCTTGATGCGCTGCTGAGCTAAGAGACATTTTTCATCAAGTGCCTCCAATTCTTGTAGACGTCGACAATGGTTATCTTCGGTGGTTAGCTAGTGGGTGAGGGGTACCCGGAGAGAAGGAATTTGGGACTCCAAAGGAAGCACAGCCTTGCTTCCATAGACTAAAGAGAATGGCGTGCTACTAGTAGAAGTTCGGACCAGTGTACGGTAGGCCCATAGATATTCGCCCAGCTTCTCATTCCATTCATGTTTGTTGGTTGAAACAAACTTTTTGAGTAGCTTGATGATGGTCTTATTAAATGCTTCAGCTAATCCATTTATTTCCAGATTGTAGTACGTTGAAGCTATATTTTGGATTCGGTTTTTATCGTAAAATTGGAAGAAAGTGTGGCTTACAAATTATGGACTTTTATCATGAATGATCCTGCAAGAAAAGCCGAAGAGGTAGATGACGTGATATTTTATGAAATTAATCACGTGAGATGTCTTGACCTCTGCCATTTGGAGAAGTAGTCTATGATAGCTAGGATGAACCGGTGCCCCTTAGACGAAGGTAGACTAATTGGCCCTATAATGTCCATTCCCCAGGGTTCGAATAGCCAAGACACAATGGTCGGTGTAGAAACTCTGAGGGCCGATGAATAAAGTCGGCATTGATTTGACACATTATGCACTTTTCGTATAATTGATGGCATCCGCCACCATCGTTGGCTAATAATAGACCATACGTCGGAGGCGGTCCTGAAGCTTAGGACCGGGTTGGTGAGCACCACCAACACTGTCGTAAGCTTCACGGAGAGCTTGCTTTGCTTCTACGTTTGATAGGCATCGTAGTAAGATCCCATCATAGGAACAATGGTACAATATCTAACTATTTGTATCATAGTAGAACCAGAGGGAGCATCTTGTAACAGAAGTGGCCTCGTTTGGGTCATCTAGAAGGATTTTATAGACAACATAGACCATAAATGGGAGTCTCCAATCTTTGAAATTGGGATCTGCGTCTATAGAGTGGCTTAGACTCAAACATAAGTTTTTCCTTGGGTAGACCAACTTTTGACCCACCACTGTGATCAATTGGTAGATTTTAATTAGGGTTGCTAAAGAAGCAGTGAGGCTGACGAGTGCATCAGTCTTAATATTTTGTAGTCGTGGTACATATTCTATGAAGAACTCTGTGAAAATGGATATCATGTCGACAGCCGCTTGGTGGTAAGGGAGCAGGTCCTCGTGACAGAATTTGTGCTCGCCATGGACTTGACTGACTATTAATTTGGAGTTGCCATAGGCTTCTAGGTAATCAACCTCTAGTTATTTAGCCAGCTGAAGTCTAATATTGAGAGCATTATACTCCATTACATTATTGCAACATGGCTCCGTCAGCGAGTATGTACCATGGATGACTAGGTCATCGAGAGATATCAGCACTATCCCTACTCCAGCGACGATATTGCCTTTGGGCCCTGTTCTGGAAGCACCGTCGAAGAGCATTCGCCAAACTGATACTCCTATCGTGATGGTGTTAGACTCTAACACATCATCGAGGATTTTGTCATAGAGTTTTGAAGTCTTCGGCACCGGATGAGATGCTAGAAAGTCGGCCAATGCTTGGCCCTTGACAGCCTTTTACGGGATGAATACCATGTCGTAGGGTGACAGTAGGATTGTCCATGTAGCTAGGCGAGAGTTGAGTGCCCCAGGCTTGGTCATAAGGACTCTGAGGGAGTTCACTCGGGAGATCACATGGATGGTTTGCCCAGTCAAGTAATTACGGGTCTTTTGGACAGCGAATACTAGAGCAAGAAGAGCGCCGAGAGAATGTTTCATTGCCTGGATATAGAGTAAGAAGGGCTTTTCCACGATTATGGCCATCAACACCAGGGGTTCATGAGATACTTCTTAATGTCATCAAATGCTAGCTGGCACTCTTCTGTCCAGGTGAAGGAGACTCTCTTCTTCATGAGCGGAGTAAATAAAGTCGTCCGGAAAGATTGGCTATGAATCTCCTAATGTATGCCAGTCTTCCCTGTAGACCACGAAGTTCTCATAGGTTCTTTGGAGGGTGCATATCCAGGATAGCCTTAGTCTTCTTAGGGTCAATATGAATACCCTTTGAAGTTATAATAAATCCCAAAAACTTGCCACTGGAGACTCCCAAGAATGACTTGCTAGGGTTCATCTTAAGTTGGTAGGCTCGTATTAGATCGAATACCGTCTTCAAGTCATGGAGATGATCATCTTAAAAATATCTCATGACAGCGATGTCATCAACGTAATATTCTACTGTCTTGCACAGATGGTCGCAAAAAATAGTGCTCATAGCTCGTTGGTATGTCGCAACTGCATTCTTTAGACCGAAGGGCATTACGGTATAATAGTACGACCCTATTGGTGTCCGAAATAACGTATGCTTCTTATCGTCTGAAAATATCTTGATCTGTTTATTGCATGAAAATCTATCCATGACGGACATACGCTCGAAGCCATAAGTGTTGTCGATCATCACATCTATGATTGGGAGAGGGAATTCGTCATTTAGGCATACCACATTCAAATCATGAAAGTCGATGCAGACTCAGATTTTACCGTTCTTTTTTATGACATCGACGATGTTAGCTACCCAATTTGGGTATTGTTCTTCATGGATAAAGCCTCTTGCTATAATCTTATTTACTTTATCTTCGATGGCATTCATAATATTCGGGGAGAATTGTCGTTGTTGTTGCTTTATAGGCTTAGCGTTTGGTAGGATATTGAGCTTATGCATCATAATTTATGGATCCAATCTTGGCATATCTTTGTAGTTCCATGCGAAGACGTCGATGTATATCTTTACCCGCTGGACAAGGGATTTCTGCTCTTATGTCGAGAGGTTTTTGCTAATAAAGATGGGTTTAGAAGCAATGTCGTCACCCAAATCAATTTTTACAATCTCGTCCTAAGTAGGAGGTTCTCATTGCTCAAATCATAAATCCTATAGAGATTCTAGTTTTTGAGCCCATGGTTCTACTTTAAAAAGTTTAATCAGGAACTCGTCGTCCTCTTCTGGATCCGCTGATACCATGTTGATGGATAGTGTTTGTTTGAGTATGTCCCCGATGTTGATGTCGGAGTCTCAAGCAAAAAACTGCGAAGAGTGTGATTATGTTTTATCTTCCTCCCTTTAGTCTTCGGGGGTTGTATGAGTTGTGACATATCCTAAACCATGACCGATTCATTGTTAGTATATTCCAAGATTGCCCTTTGGGGCAAAGTGATGCAGGGGTAAGTGTCTTCCCTTACCGTAATTTAGGCCTTGGTTGCTCTTCAGATTGTATTCCGTCGATACGCTTACTCTGTATGTTGTAGCGGTGAAGTTGCATTCTGTCACGACCCGCACCCGGAAAATCGGGCATGAGTTGTGGGTACGTCCAGCCTACGTCGCAGCATCGGCGGTAGAACGCTGTCTAGGTCTACTATCTAACTAACAATCTCACGCAATCAATATATATCCCTGTCAAGATCTCAACTCCAAACGGAGGAGCAATATCATAATAATAATCACAAGTACTAAATCACGAATCTAAGCACGATAAGATAACACAAAAGGCTAAGAACTATAAAGTCTAAACAATTGCTACTAAAAAACCACCACAACATCAATAATAATAATACAATATCCTGAATCAAATATAATACAAGGTCTCAATCCAAAACCGGAGACAAATCCGATGCTAAAAGCTAATAAAAACAATAACAAGGTCCTAGTGATCCCGGCTACCAACCCGGAACTCACCCCTAAACTAGAGGGTCCCTGTCTGCACCATCGACAGGCTCAGGTCCATAAAACGTTGGACACCACTCCTCCGGATACTCTGGAAAAAATGTCCAGTCAGGACTGGAGCAAGTACATCTCTAACAGCAGTTCCAGTTAAATGATAAAAACTATAAAATAGTTGTAGCAAGTAGCAAGGTGAAGGAAATATAGTATAAACAAAAAATATATATATGTCACTGGTGCATAAAGGTAAAGATGCATGAATATCAGAAGCAAGATAGTAATGACTGCAAGATACAAGAAATCTAAACTAAGAGTAAGTCCGTGCACATGAACGTGTAGTGAGTCCAGCATGAAATACATGTAATGAGTCAAGTCCAGAAGCTATAAGTGAGACCAGCAAGAAATGCAAGAGAGTCCAGACTAGAAAGAATGAACTCGGTATCTTTGAAATACTTGTTTCGACATGTAAACGGCTAGGGGTAAGTACGGCTCACCGCGCACTGGGTGCGCGGCTGCTATCATTCCAGATTAGACCAGAGGGAGTGATTCCTGATGATTCCAGATAGGAATGTTTACATGTCTACTCGAGTATTTCTCCGCCCCAACTATTATAAGTAAATCCAAGACCCGACACGTAAATCAAGATGAGTCCAGCCTGAAACATGAGTGATGCCTGTAGTGATGCCAGTAGTGATTCCAAAATAGAGGCCAAAAATATGAAAAATATGTGTCGCAAGTAAATAAATCCAAAAATACCAGTCCGTGTCCCGTGTTGTGCCAGAAAAATCAGATGATACTATACTAGAAGCTGAATCATAATAATCATCAGATAATGAAAACTATCAGAGAATGTACTCGCCTGACGTCTTGAGCAACTGGCGATCCAAACTGGTATCGCAAGGACCTATTACGAAAAGCAAGGTTAAACAGGTTTCTAATGAGTTAAACAGATATAAAATAACTAAAAATAGGCTTCTAGGGTCGTTCTAGGTCAAACGGGTCAAACCGGTGAAATCTGGGTCAAAAAGTCAACTCTGGGTCCAAAAAGTCAACCCAGGGTCAAAACTAGGTCAAAAGTTGACTTTGACAGTCAATCGGGTCAACTACGGTCAACTCTAGGTCAAACTAGGGTGCCCCTAAAATTCTAGGCCAAAACTAGGTCATTAAGCTAATAAACCCTCAAACTCGCCTCCTTGAGATACCGGGATATCCTCGGTATCCGATACCTCACTCTACGCTATACGCCCCGCCTATCCTCGCTAAAACCTATGCTAGCACGCGTAAATATATACACATATATATAAAATCCATCTCTAAACTCAAACATAGGCAATTGCTCAAAAACCCCGCTCGAAACTCAATACCTTGGATATCTCAAGGTATTGAGATACCTTGGTATCTCAAGGTATTGAGATACCCTCCAATACCTCACTAACTACCCCTCTAGTTAGCTATCTAAGCACAAACATATATTCCTAGTTAATAGTCTAGGCTAAAAAATATATACCTAACATATATATATACATACCTACGTATCTATATATATATATATATATATATATCTATTCACACATACACACATATACCTATATATATACCCAAACTCATATATATATATATACATAGCTATATATATGCATCTATCTAGCTATATACCTATCTATCTATCAATCTATATCTTATCTATCTATCTATGTATCTATCTATGTATATCTATTTATATACCTATATATCTATCTAGATATCTATCTATCTATATATTTAACTATCTATCTATCTATCTATCTAACTATCTATCTAACTATCTAGTATCTATCTATCTATCTATCTATCTATCTATCTAACAATCTAGATACCTATCTATTTATATCTAGATATTTATCTATGTATCTAGATATCTATCTCTATCTATTCATCTATTTATCTATCTAATTATCTATATATATCAATATATCTATCTACCCATTAATCTATCTATCTATTAATCTACCTAACTATCTATCTATCTATTCATCTATCTATCAATCTATTTATCTAGCTAGCTATCCATCTATCAATTTATCTATCTATTTATATCTAGCTATCAAGATATCTATTTACCTATGTATTTAGCAATCTATCTATCAATCCATCTATACTAAAACCCTCACCCTGCTACCTAGTTATTGCTGCGAATGCTGCTGCTGCCTGCTGCTACTTACCCTGCTGCTGCTATTGCTTAAACCTGCTGCTGCTGCTGCTGCTTTAATTCTACTGCTGCTGCTTATTCTGCTGCTGCTGCTGCTGCTGCTGCTGCTTATCTCCTCGACACCCCCCCCCCACAAGCACATACAGACACACACTTTTATATATATATATATATATATATATATATATATATATATATATATATATATATATATATATATATATATTTATATTTATTTATTTATTTATTTATATATTTATATATTTATATATATATATATATATTTATATATTTAATATATATATATATATATATATATATATATATATATATATATATATATATATATATATATATATATATATCAACATACATATATGTATATATATACACACTCTAACATATATATATACACACACACTAACTTATATACTTACCCACACATACTAACTTATATAAACACACACACACACTAATACATATATAAACACACACACATATATATATATATATATATATATATATATATATATATATATATATATATATATATATATATATATGTATATATATATATATACACTCACTCTCACACACACTAACACACACTCTCACAAACACACAACCACACACACACACACACACACACACACACACATATATATATATATATATATATATATATATATATATATATATACACACACATACACACATACATATATATAGAAACACACACACAAACACTCATACATATACATATATATATATACACACAAGCACCAACACTGTCACGACCCGCACCTGGTGTAAGGGTACTAGTCGGAAATAACGCCCAGCCTACGCCGCAGAATCGGCGGTAGAACGCTGTCTAGATAAACTATCTAACAATATAATGAACCACCAATAATGATAGTATACTCAATCACAGAACTAAGGTGGAAATGAGCACGAATCAGATAAAGAATAGAATAGTCATAATACAACTCATGAGTCAAAAATAATACATCAATGAGTCTGAAGAAAATTACAGAAATATGCTGGAGACAAATCCAGTACAAAGAATACTACAAAACTATAAAGCTACAACTCCAGGGTCAACTGTCTCAGTTGGGATAAGTCCCTCTTGAGCCAGGGTCTCAGAATCTAAACCCACAACATCCTGGGGTCCATAATAGGTAGGGTACTCCTCAGTGTCATCTGGAAAAATATATTCAGTCAGGAAAGGAGCAGAGTACAACCCTAACAGCAGTTCTCAAATAATAATAAAAACTATGTAACAGTAAATAGTTGTGGATAAACAAGATGCATAAATAGATACAAGAATGTATAGACAATAAGGAAATACTGGAAAGAAATACAATAATGAACAATATGCTGATGGAACAAGAATACTAATGACTAAGTGTGTGAGTACTAGCTTTAACATGTGATCGGCTTGGGAACTTGCACAAGAGTATGATGGCCTGGCTGATTATACGTGCGGTGTATGATCAACACTCACAAGGAACAAGACATGCACAAGGAGGATATGATCACATATCTACACTAAAATACTCTCCACCCCGACTGGTATAATAGATCCAACCACGGTACGTTATGGCACTAGATTCCCCAAGAAGATAGCTAGTCTCCCCGAGAATCGGTGTCTGTACATGTACAAGATAACCAATGAAACAATACTTGCACCATATACACCATATACCAAGGAATAACATCTCATGACGAGATCCGGATATACTAATCCGTGTAACCATAGTGTCAAGAGAACATGTATATCTACACTAGATACAACGAACATAGAGGATATCATAAATGAGAAACTATCAGAGAATGTACTCGCCTGAAGTCCAATGAACAGTCTCACAAATGTCTGACTCGGTGCCTCGAAGACCTAGACATGGAATACCATATTAATACAAGGTCCCGGAAAGAGAACAAGTCAAACTAGGCAACTTCTAGGTCAATAAGTCAATTCTAAGGTGTAAAAGTCAACTATGGTCAACTCTAAAGTCCACTAAAGTCAAACATGGTCAAACCCAAAGTCAACCTCACAAGACATCTATAAAATAATATAGAGATAAACTACAATAATTTAGGAATCAAATTAGATTCAAAAAGAACTCACACAAAGTATACTAATAATACAATTAATATATACCCTAAAATAATATATACAACCCAACATTTATATAAATAACATAATATATTATTACAATTATTATTCCTCACAAAACACATATATATATACATATATATATATACAATTATAATATATAATATATACATTAAATCTGTCAAAGCGTCATTGAAAAACAGTGAATAAAATAGGATTAAATCAAAACAGTTTAAATAGTGACAGTCGGGACTGTCACCGAAGGACTGTCACCGAAACCCAAATAATAAACTGCCACTGCTTTGGTTTTCGCTGACAGTTAAACTGTCGCGGAAAAGCGTCGCAGAAAAGCTGCTGTTTCCCGCTGCTGCAATTAATGACAGATTTGTCATTAATTGTCCGAAGGCTACAGCGGCTGCTATTAGTCGGCTAATTAATGACAGTTTTTTTACTGTCATTAATTCACTGTCACTAAAACAAGTTGTATATATATAATTATATATATAAAAACAGAATATATAAACAATAATATATATATATATAAACAGAATATATAAAACAGTATATATATATATATAAACCATTAATACAAAAATGTACATATATATATTAATATACACATAAACTTATACCTTCAAATATTTAACAAAGAACATATAATTTACATGGCTAGAAGCACACCTAAAATATTTACATTAATATCCAAATAATTACATAATAATTATAAATAATATAATTACACAATTAAACATACAAATATATTTTATAAAATATTTTATGTATAAATTATATTATTTAACAAGTAGTAAAATATATATTTGCATGCAAGAAAGCTACATATTATATTGTACATCATATTAGCACACACAAAAATATATAGATCTATGCTACAATAATTACTATAATAAATACACAAAATAAATATATAATATCTACATATATTTACTAATTATAATTGAAGAATTTAAACCATACATAATTAGATCTATACAAAAATACACACAATTGGAGAGTATCTCACCGTATCCCACTAGATCTAGGATACGCATGCGACACGAGTCCAACACACAACTAAATGCACCCCGAAGGACACAAACAGATCACAAATAATATTTATGAACAAATCAAAGCGTCAAAAGTAGATCTATGTGTCCGTGTCAAAATACGACATGTTCAAAGCCCCGTGTCGGAGGAAAACCCCCAAATGACACGTATCACCAAATAGTTGGGATACGAACCACAAGTATCCCAATATGGACACGACACTAGCCTCAAACACAAATCTCATGTCCAATTGATCTATAGGATCAATTGACACACACAAAAAAATGTAAATTCGGAATTCCAACAAAATTGACACAAAAAGTACCATAACTTTCTCCATGGGTCTCCTATGAACACAAAACAAAGTCCTATGGGTAGTACATACATATAGGTTGATTTTACATGATTAAATCTCAGATTTAGAAGTTATTTAAATAGGAAAATCTGAATTATACCTATTGGGAGATGGATTCCTAATGAAACCTCCAATTGAGATGAACTTGCTTCCAAATTGTAGATCCTTGCTCCTCTTTGTAGATCCTTACTTCCTTCTTCTAGATCCTTGCTTCCTCCTTCTCTAATGGTGAATTGGAAAGAATTTGGAATGAATTTGGTAGGGAATTGGATTGGAAATGGAGGGAATTTGGGAGTGGAAAATTCTAGATCTAGATTTGGAATGAGAATGAGAGGAGAGAGAAATTTCCCCCCTCTTTTAATAGGCCGGCCATAGCCCCTCCCCCAAGCAATTGTAAAATGTCCAATGTACCCCTTGGGGCCTCTCATGAAGAAATAATTAAGGAAGGAAGCTTCTAGTCTAATCATTTAATTAATTTAATCCATCTTCTTAACCATGGGCTTTCTAAATGGGCCAAGTCTAACTAATTAATTCATGTTGGTCCATGGGTCCAAACTATACTAGTTGGGTCCACTAAAATAAGTCTAAAATAATTAAATAACATCCAACAATAATTAAATAATACAACAAAAATTATTTACCATGCACAATATTTATTTAAATAGAAAATTACTAAAATACCCTTTTTTCTAAAATGTGGTAGTGACAAGTCTACCCTCCTTAAAATAATTTCGTCCTCGAAATTCAAAGACGAAAACTACCCCCATGAAATCACAGAACAGAACTAAAGAATCACAACTAACTAATGAACAGAACATAACAATGAACAGAACATAACTAGAAATAACATACCTCAAGGTACAAACAAATATGGATAACGCTCTCGCATTTCATCCTCTCTCTCCCAGGTAGACTCCCCCGGAGAGTGATGCCTCCATGCGACGCGCACCAAAGGAATAGTCTGGTTCCTCAGCACCTTCTCTCTCCGATCCAGAATCCCAACTGGCTGCTCTGGATAGCTAAGAGTAGGGCCCACCTCTATCTCTGAGTGATCCAATACATGACAAGGATCTGCCACGTATCGTCTCAACTGCGACACATGAAACACGTTGTGCACTCCCTCCAATGCAGGTGGCAAGTCTAGTCTATAAGCAACTGCACCGACCCTCTCTAGAATAGTGAAAGGTCCAATGAATCGCGGACTAAGCTTTCCGCCTCCACCGAAGCGAATCGTGCCTCGTGTCGGAGAAATCCTCAGAAACACCAAACCACCCACCTAGAACAAAATACCACCTTAAGAACTTATCTATAACAAACAACCAAGAACAAGCACACAAAATAAAATCTAAACTATACCTCAAACTCCAAGGGTCTCCGATGGCTATCGGCCCAATGCCGTTGTCTGTCCTGCGCCACTCGAAGTCTGTCTCTGATCAACTGAACCTTCTCTGCTGCATCCACAACCATCTCTGGCCCAAGCAAAATTCTCTCTCCAACATCGTCCCAAGACAAAGGAGTACGACACCTCCGACCATATAGAGCTTCAAAAGGTGACATCTCTATACTGGCCTGGTAACTGTTGTTGTAAGCAAACTCTACCAAATGGAGATGGTCCTCCCAAGAACCCCCGAAATCTAGTACACAAGTGCGCAACATATCCTCGAGAGTCTGAATAGTCCTCTCTGACTGCCCATCTGTCTGGGGATGATATGCAGTACTGAATTTGAGCTGAGTGCCCAAACTCTCCTGTAAACTCCTCCAGAAATGAGAAGTGAAACGACTATCTCGATCTGAGACTATGCTGAAGGGAACTCCATGTATCCTAACGATCTGCCTCACATACATCTCTGCCAGCTTCTCCGTAGACAAACCCACCTTGAAAGGCAAAAAATGGGCCGACTTGGTCAATCTATCAACAATGACCCAAATCGCGTCTTTCTCTCCTGGAGATCGTGGTAGTCCGGACACAAAATCTATAGTAATGTGTTCCCACTTCCACTCTGGAATGGGTAATGGCTGAAGTAAACCTCCTGGCCTCTGCCTCTCGGCTTTCACCTGCTGGCACACTAAGCATCTGGATACAAACTGTGCCACTTCCCTCTTCATGCCATACCACCACACACTCTCTCGCATATCCCGATACATCTTGTTAGCACCTGGATGTATGGAATACTGAGAGCGATGCGCTTCCTGCAACACCTCCTCGCGCAACTCCCCACTAGGCACACACAATCTAACTCCATGCCTCAAAGATCCATCCTCTGCAATAGTGAAATCATCCTCCAATCCTGCTCTCACCTGAGCTCTGATACTCCTCAAAGATACGTCATCATACTGTGCTGCCTTGATCCTGTCCATCAAATCTGAGTGTATCTGCAATCCCCATATCTGCATAGCACACCCAGGAACAATCACCTCAATGCCCAAGCTCTCCAAGTCCTCCAACAGATATCGATCCTGCGTCAAGAACATAGCTACCGGATACCTGCTCAAAGCATCGGTAACTACATTGGCTTTCCCAGGATAATATTGCAAAGAGATATCAAAATCCTTCATCAATTCCAACCACCGACGCTGCCTCATGTTCAACTCCTTCTGCGTGAAAACGTACTTCAAGCTTTTGTGGTCTGTGAAGATCTCCACACGCTCTCCGTACAAATAATGTTTCCACAACTTCAGGGCGAATATGATAGCTGCCAACTCCAAATCATGGGTAGGATAGTTCTTTTCATGAGGACGCAATTGCCTGGATGCATAGGCAATCACTTTCCCATGCTGCTGAAGAACACAACCTAAACCCTTTCCCGATGCATCACTATAAATAGTGAAACCTCCGGACCCTGATGGCAATGTCAAAATAGGAGCAGACGTCAACCTCTTCTTCAACTCCTCAAAAGTAACCTGACAATCCTCCGTCCAAACAAACTCCACATCCTTCCTTGTGAGTCTGGTCATCGGCTCGGCAATCCTCGAAAAATTTTGCACAAACTTTCTGTAGTAGCCTGCCAATCCCAAGAAACTCCTGATCTCTGCTACCGAACTCGGAGTCTTCCAAGATTCCACTGCTGAAATCTTCTTCGGATCCACTGAAATACCATCACCAGTCACAACATGCCCCAAGAATTCTACCTTATCCAAGAAAAACTCATATTTGGACAACTTCCCATACAATTTCTCCTTCCTCAGCACATCCAACACAATCCTCAAATGCTCCTCATGCTCCTCCGGTGTCCTCGAGTATATGAGTATGTCGTCGATGAACACCACCACGAACTTGTCAAGGTACTGGTGGAACACCTTGTTCATCAAGTTCATAAATACCGCCGGTGCATTAGTCAAACCAAACGACATCACCATAAACTCGTACTGACCATACCGAGTTCTAAAAACAGTCTTCGGTATGTCCCCCGGCTTCACCTTCACCTGATGGTAGCCTGATCTCAAATCTATCTTAGAAAATACCTTGGCACCACTCAACTGATCAAACAGATCATCAATCCGTGGCAAAAGATATTTATTCTTGATAGTGAGATTATTCAAAGCCCTGTAATCAATGCACATGCGCACCGATCCATCCTTCTTCGGTACAAACAATACCGGGGCTCCCCATGGTGAAGAACTCGATCTGATAAACCCCTTATCCTGCAATTCGTCCACCTGCTTCTTCAACTTGACCAGCTCGCTGTTGTTTACTCTATAGACATGCTGCGAAATCGGTTCTGCACCTGGCACCAAGTCTATAGAAAATTCAACATCTTGATCTGGCGGCAATCCTGGCAATTCTTTAGGAAACACATCCAAAAATTCTGCTATCAACGGATGTGGCAACTCCTTGTCTTCCACCATAGCTCCACAAATAATACCTTCTTCCTGCTCCGCAGTTCCTCTAGCAAACTCGAACTCTGGCTCTCCTGGCGGACCAAACAAAACTCTACCTCCTCTACAATCTATGCTAGCACGGTGCCTACTCAACCAATCCATCCCGAGTACAATATCGTAGCTCGGAAGTGGCATTACAAGTAGACACGCACTCAACTCCCGGCCTCCCAGAGTAACTCTCCGATCCTTGCAAATATTATTAACCAGGATAATGCCTCCCCCGGTCATGATCTTGCAAGTCCTAAGTAAAGACTCAGCTACCAAACCATGCTTTAGAGCAAAAGAAACAGATACAAAACTATGGGAAGCACCACTATCAAACAAAGCTAAAGCTGGAATGGAATCAAGAAGAATAGAACCTGCGATGACATCTCCTGTGGGTTCCTCCTCTTCGACTGTCATAGCAAATGCTCGTCCCTGCCGAGCACCTCCCTGCTGCTGATGCTGGACAAAATGCTGCTGCTGTGTCGAAAGCGGTCCCCTCGGTTGTGCTGCAGGTGGTCTCATCTGTGCCCTCGGAGCTGGAGCTGCTCCCTGAACTGCACGACGAGGACACTCCCTCAATTGATGCCCTTCAGTACCATAATACAAACAAACTCCTAGCCTCTTTCTGCAAACTTCCCAGATGTGGCCGGGCTTCTTGCAGAAGTTGCATAGAGCTTGCTGTAACTGCCTCTGCTGCTGAGGTGCCTGGTGAAAAGGCGCTCTAGCTGGAGTCTGGTTCTGCTGTGGCTGCTGGAAAGGTCTGGACTGGAAATGAGGACGTTTGGCAGATACTGCACTGCCGTTGGCCCCCAGAAAAGAATCACGGTCTCTCTTGGTCTTCAAACCCAGATCCCGCTCAACCTTGCGTGCCTCCGCAAGTATCTCCGAGTATGTCTCATAAAAAGACGGAATGAGGATCAATATGGCACAAGATGTAAGACATCAAGGAAAGGACAGTTTAAGGGTTCAAGTATCAATGTCAAAGGAGAATAGTTGAATCAAAAGAATTTTCCTAGATGTGATTGAGTATCTCAGCCTATTTCTTATATCCTATTGCAGGCTCGTAGTAGTACAACTAAATTGTCGTACTACCACGACATCACATACTTGTGAAGCTAGACCTGCATGGGCCACCACCAAAAACGTGTCACGACCCACACCCGGTGTAAGGGTACTAGTCGAAAACAACGCCCAGCCTACGCCGCAGAATCGGCGGTAGAACGCTGTCTAGATAAACTATCTAACAATATAATGAACCACCAATAATGATAGTATACTCAATCACAGAACTAAGGTGAAAATGAGCACGAATCAGATAAAGAATAGAATAGTCACAATACAACTCATGAGTCTAAAATAATACATCAATGAGTCTGAAGAAAATTACAAAAATATGCTGGAGACAAATCCAGTACAAAGAATACTACAAAACTATAAAGCTACAACTCCAGGGTCAACTGTCTCAGTTGGGATAAGTCCCTCTTGAGCCAGGGTCTCAGAATCTAAACCCACAACATCCTGGGGTCCATAATAGGTAGGGTACTCCTCAGTGTCATCTGGAAAAATATATCCAGTCAGGAAAGGAGCAGAGTACAACCCTAACAGCAGTTCTCAAATAATGATAAAAACTATGTAACAGTAAATAGTTGTGGATAAACAAGATGCATAAATAGATACAAGAATGTATAGACAATAAGGAAATACTGGAAAGAAATACAATAATGAACAATATGCTGATGGAACAAGAATACTAATGACTAAGTGTGTGAGTACTAGCTTTAACATGTGATCGGCTTGGGAACTTGCACAAGAGTATGATGGCCTGGCTGATTATACGTGCGGTGTATGATCAACACTCACAAGGAACAAGACATGCACAAGGAGGGTATGATCACATATCTACACTAAAATACTCCCCACCCCGACTGGTATAATAGATCCAACCACGGTACGTTATGGCACTAGATTCCCCAAGAAGATAGCTAGTCTCCCCGAGAATCGGTGTCTGTACATGTACAAGATAACCTATGAAACAATACTTGCACCATATACACCATATACCAAGGAATAACATCTCATGACGAGATCCGGATATACCAATCCGTGTAACCATAGTGTCAAGAGAACATGTATATCTACACTAGATACAACGAACATAGAGGATATCATAAATAAGAAACTATCAGAGAATGTACTCGCCTGAAGTCCAATGAACAGTCTCATAAATATCTGACTCGGTGCCTCGAAGACCTAGACATGGAATACCATATTAATACAAGGTCCCGGAAAGAGAACAAGTCAAACTAGGCAACTTCTAGGTCAATAAGTCAATTCTAAGGTATAAAAGTCAACTATGGTCAACTCTAAAGTCCACTAAAGTCAAACATGGTCAAACCCAAAGTCAACCTCACAAGACATCTATAAAATAATATAGAGATAAACTACAATAATTTAGGAATCAAATTAGATTCAAAAAGAACTCACACAAAGTATACTAATAATACAATTAATATATACCCTAAAATAATATATACAACCCAACATTTATATAAATAACATAATATATTATTACAATTATTATTCCTCATAAAACACATATATATATACATATATATATATACAATTATAATATATAATATATACATTAAATCTGTCAAAGCGTCATTGAAAAACAGTGAATAAAATAGGATTAAATCAAAACAGTTTAAATAGTGACAGTCGGGACTGTCACCGAAGGACTGTCACCGAAACCCAAATAATAAACTGCCACTGCTTTGGTTTTCGCTGACAGTTAAACTGTCGCGGAAAAGCGTCGCAGAAAAGCTGCTGTTTCCCGCTGCTGCAATTAATGACAGGTTTGTCATTAATTGCCCGAAGGCTACAGCGGCTGCTATTAGTCGGCTAATTAATGACAGTTTTTTTACTGTCATTAATTCACTGTCACTAAAACAAGTTGTATATATATAATTATATATATAAAAACAGAATATATAAACAATATATATATATATATATATATAAACAGAATATATAAAACAGTATATATATATATATAAACCATTAATACAAAAATGTACATATATATATTAATATACACATAAACTTATACCTTCAAATATTTAACAAAGAACATATAATTTACATGGCTAGAAGCACACCTAAAATATTTACATTAATATCCAAATAATTACATAATAATTATAAATAATATAATTACACAATTAAACATACAAATATATTTTATAAAATATTTTATGTATAAATTATATTATTTAACAAGTAGTAACATATATATTTGCATGCAAGAAAGCTACATATTATATTGTACATCATATTAGCACACACAAAAATATATAGATCTATGCTACAATAATTACTATAATAAATACACAAAATAAATATATAATATCTACATATATTTACTAATTATAATTAAAGAATTTAAACCATACATAATTAGATCTATACAAAAATACACACAATTGGAGAGTATCTCACCGTATCCCACTAGATCTAGGATACGCATGCGACACGAGTCCAACATACAACTAAATGCACCCCAAAGGACACAAACAGATCACAAATAATATTTATGAATAAATCAAAGCGTCAAAAGTAGATCTATGTGTCCGTGTCAAAATACGACATGTTCAAAGCCCCGTGTCGGAGGAAAACCCCCAAATGACACGTATCACCAAATAGTTGGGATACGAACCACAAGTATCCCAATATGGATACGACACTAGCCTCAAACACAAATCTCATGTCCAATTGATCTATAAGATCAATTGACACACACAAAAAAATGTAAATTCGGAATTCCAACAAAATTGACACAAAAAGCACCATAACTTTCTCCATGGGTCTCCTATGAACACAAAACAAAGTCCTATGGGTAGTACATACATATAGGTTGATTTTACATGATTAAATCTCAGATTTAGAAGCTATTTAAATGGGAAAATCTGAATTATACCTATTGGGAGATGGATTCCCAATGAAACCTCCAATTGAGATGAACTTGCTTCCAAATTGTATATCCTTGCTCCTCTTTGTAGATCCTTGCTTCCTTCTTCTAGATCCTTACTTCCTCCTTCTCTAATGGTGAATTGGAAAGAATTTGGAATGAATTTGGTAGGGAATTGGATTGGGAATGGAGGGAATTTGGGAGTGGAAAATTCTAGATCTAGATTTGGAATGAGAATGAGAGGAGAGAGAAATTTCCCCCCTCTTTTAATAGGCCGGCCATAGCCCCTCCCCCAAGCAATTGTAAAATGTCCAATGTACCCCTTGGGGCCTCTCATGAAGAAATAATTAAGGAAGGAAGCTTCTAGTCTAATCATTTAATTAATTTAATCCATCTTCTTAACCATGGGCTTTCTAAATGGGCCAAGTCTAACTAATTAATTCATGTTGGTCCATGGGTCCAAACTACACTAGTTGGGTCCACTAAAATAAGTCCAAAATAATTAAATAACATCCAACAATAATTAAATAATACAACAAAAATTATTTACCATGCACAATATTTATTTAAATAGGAAATTACTAAAATACCCTTTTTCCTAAAAAGTGGTAGTGACACACACTAATACACAAACCCCTACACAAATATATGTACATACACACACACACATATATATATATATACATATTTACAAATATATATATATATATAGAGACACACACACACACACACACACACACACACACACATATATATATATATATATATATATATATATATAAACATATATAGACACTCTAACACTCAACACACACAACACAACACTCACAACACTCACCAACACGTACACAACCACCCCTATGCACACAAACACCTAAATATATATATAAAATATAATCCGAGAATTCTAGCACACACTCTCCGAAGCTAACCCAACGCGCGCACAAGCCCGAAACTCAGAAACCACGCCGAAATGGTCGTTCGGTCATTTCGACGAACACGCGGTGTGTAGTTCGAAAAACCTCCTGAAACGCACACCAAACCAACTCGGAATCGGCCCAAAATTTACCCACAGGCTCTAAACGATGTCTAGTTCCTAGAAAAAATGCTACCCCATCGATTCTAGGCTTGTGACAAAAACATGCATGCACTTAGAACCGGCGATGACGAAAACCCCCAAAATGCCCAAAACGCCAATTTTTCCGTGACACGACTTCACGTGTCCAAACGGAGACACGCACTAACCCTCAAGACACCCGACAACGTCTACCTAGGTTCGTCTAACCTAGGGCATCACCCAAAATTGGGCCAATTTCGGATTCCACCCGAAATTGACACAAAATCTAGTGTCAAAGTCTCCAAACACAACCAAAATAGTTCCAACTTCCTCCCACGGGTAGCCCTAAGGTCTAGGAAGGTTCTAAACTATTAATTATACTATATAAGAGTAATTACAAGGGAGAAAATCAGGGTTTACCTCTTGGGAGTTGGAATCCCAAGCCAAAGTCTCCAAAACTCTCCAAATCCACCACACCAAGCTTCCAAGCTTCCAACCCCAGCTCCAACACCAAATCTAAGCTCTACCCACCTAGGTTGGGGAAGAATGTAGGGTTAGGGTTCACACAAAAGTAAGAAATGGAAGAAAGAAGAGAAGAAAAAAGGAGAAAATTTACTTGGGAAGAAGAAAGGAAGAAGAAGAAGAAGAAGAAGAAGTAGTAGTGGAGGAGAAGAAGAAGAAGAAGAAGAAGAGAATGGGGAGGGGGAGCTGCTATATTCGGATGGGAAAGGGGGGTTGGGGTCGGGTCTCACACACAAAAAGGGTTTATAAAGTCTCCAAATGCCCAAAATGTCCTCCTCTAACTTGGGTTTGGGTTTCGGGTTCCAAAAGCACTCAAACTAACTCCCAATCTCTCCAATTAACCCACTAAAAATATAATAAATATTCTAAACCCAAAAATAGGTCTCACAAGGGTGTGGGTTGGGTCGAACATGGGTCCACTAGGGTCTGACATGGGTCCAGGCTAGCCAAAACCCTAAAATAATCAAATAAAAATAATACAATCACTAATTAAATATAAATATAATTAATTATAAATAATACACAATTAACTAAATTAAAATAAAAAATATATATCCGGCTCTGGAAATGGGGTGGTGACACATTCTGTCGCTTTTTGATTTTGGTTCTTATAAGACAAAGTTCCGGTGACCTTCGACTTTCCCAAAAATGATGGGCTTATCACCTTTCTTCCTTGCTGGAATGATGAAATAAGGATCTTGGCTAAGGAGGATTCGATTTACTGCATGGATTTTAGCCACTTGCATACGCAAATGTAAGCTTATACCATACTCCAAAGAATATGCAGCGCCCCAATGCGCGACAATAGAGCAATTCAAAGATAGGCCTTTATTGAGGAAATACGGTATCTCCTCTAAAGAGATTATATCATCGTAGGATGGTAAGTACATAGATACCATGACGTACTCTTCCAGCTCATCTTCTTCAGTAGCGGTCAGTGACAATGATTGTGTTAGAGTTTTCCTGTGGAGCTTGACTACTAGTTGCCCTAGGGTTTTCATAGCAAGGGGATCCTTGTGTGGAAATTGTCTCTATCCCTGGGGTCTGACTATCGAGGATTTAGATGCCCTTCTACGAAGCTTGACCACAAGGGAAGTAGTTGTGTGGGCTGGGCGTCCTTTGAGACGGACTCTTAGGGGATCGCCTGAAGTCGTAGCAGCATCAGCTTCATCATCGGTGTCATTAGCTTCTTTGTCTTGGTGGATTTGCTTGTACAAGATCAATTCAGAGTAGTACGCCTCGACCCCTTTAAAAGGATCAATATCAGCAAATTTTGTTTTGACCACACCATTTTTGTTGACATATTTTAAGCACTGATGGAGATTAGATAGAACAATCATATACTCATGTATCCACAGACGCCCTAGCAGGACATTGTAGGACATATCCACATCAATGACGTAGCCAGTCACCTCTGTTCGGAGATCGCCAATTTGGCACTTCAAATGAATCTTGCCTAGCAGGTAGCTTCTTTCGGCATTGAAGCAGCTGATAGTGGTATTAGTGGTTTCAAGCCAATACATCGGAATACCCAAGGTCTGTAGCAGACTTTATGGGATAATATTGAGAGATAATCCGGGATCGATATGCATCCGGTCCACCTTAAAGGCTCCAATATATCCTATGTAATATAGGGGACGGTCGTCCTTATTATTCTTTAACAATATGTCGTGATAAGAGAATGTGATGTTCGGGATCGCCTCCATTACACTGTTACAGTAAGGACATGCGACGGATTCTCGGTCGGTGGCTTGACTTGGTCCAAATAAGAGTCAGAATTTTGCAACACCTTACTTAGAGCATCAAAAGTCTTTTTGGAGAGACGAAGGAACTCGAAGAGTGATAACTTTGCTGGCATATTGGCCAACTGTACCAAAACGTCAAAGTTATAAGGCTTCTCCAGCCCTTGAGTTGCGTCTTTTCTGCTTTTGCTTGTCCGCTGTGAGAGGCTGGGATAGACCCTGATCAGATACAGCATAACAACCTTTTTTTGGTTTTGCTTGTCCGCTGTAAGAGGCTAGGATAGACCCTGATCAGATACAACAGGTGCTACGGGTGCGACAACTGGAGGTGTAATATCATCGGGAGAATTGTAGTTGTGCTGGTAGGCTAGGCCCGACCTGGTTACCCCTGCCAAAGCTTCATCTTTTGACGGAGAGACCGTGTTACATGACTTGGTCTTCTTTCTTTTGGACTTGAAAACAGGGGATATTGTTGGCTGTGTCATGTCCGGGATGATGTCTGGACTAATTCATATGACTTTGCCTCTTGGAATAGTGAGGGGAACCAACCCGTCTGCTTAGGCTGGAGGGAGGTTAATGACCTCCATTGTTGTCCTAGATATGGGGACAATACCGTTTTGGGCCTTTGTTGTCAGAAAGGTGCCAAACTGGAGGGACACCATGTTTGCAGTGACCATCTTATCTTTAAAATCTAAAGTGAGAGCTTTGGAGTCGATTAACCATTGTATGTGTCTTTTTAATATGTAACAATCTCGCATGGAGTTATGGACATATCAATGGTAGTGGCAATACTTGGGGTTGTCAACCTTGTTTTCTTCATTAGGGAGCTTGACGTCAGGTAGTCGGAGCTTGTTTTCCTTCATCAATACTTCAAAGATTTCCATGACATCATCATCGTCAAAGGAATAAGTCTTCTTCGGCTTCGATGGCTCCATCGTCCCTGTGGCGGGCAAGGTAAGACTTTTGGACACATTGACTGTCAGGGATAGCTTCCCTTTGTAAGCCCCATCATTTTTTAATAGGGTTAATTTGGTATTTTTTAATTTATTTTATTTATTTTATTTATTTATTTTATTTTATTTTATGGATTAAAGTATTAATTTCTAAATTATTCTTTTATATATATAAATATTTGACATGGCTTCGATATTTTAAGCAATGCACAACATTTTTTCTCCCAACAAAATTTATATTACTAATCTTGATTGTGCCTAATATATTTGGGACATGAATGTTATATTTGTTTTGTCATGCCCCGGTCCCGTAAGGGCTGATCGTCCTCGCTTGGTCCCTTCGGAACAGATCGTCCTTGCTTGAGCATGATGTCGTGCAGGCCTAAGTTGCGCTTGCACCAGGCATAGTACCTGTACAAGACACAAGTTAGACAAAAATATACTTATATAGGTACATAATAAAATATAGAGAACCAAATTTGAACACATTGATAGGAACACAAAATACTTTCTTTTATTGAAAACTTGAAGATTTGGATTACAAAGTGCTTGCTTGGCTGAGTTACAAAATATGCCATAGAAGACTTACAACTCTTTTTACAATCCTAAAACTAGCCACAACACCCATACATTACATCCTTTTAGTAGGACCAAAATTAAAATATCTAGCAGAAGAGGAGTTTGCCCACAGGAGAGGAAAGTTAAGAAAGCAGTACGAGCACGGTCCCTCTAGAAGGATGCACTAACACTGATTCAAAATGCTCGCCAAGCTCTCGCTACCAGAACCTGGAGATTTGTCCACAAATGTGGGTCAGTACTACCATATAAACTGGTGAGCGACCGTGGCCAAACTTACCGTGAAATCCACACTAAGTAAGCATATAAAGCTAGCATTATTAGGTGATCTTTTTAGTTGTCTAGTTTCTTTAATAATTTATGCAAAAGAACATAAATAATAAATAGACAATGCATATGATAATTCTTACCTACGATCGAGCAGCTAATTCTTACCTACGATCGAGTGGCTATCCCTGCAGCAGACACACAAGTCAGCCATAATTTGCATAAATGGATAAACTTATGAATCAATCTTGGCATCAGGTGTTAGGTATACAAGAAGGTAAACCTAGCATGGGCCCTAACTATATTTTGGTCCATGGGAAGCCCCATGATTAGCAGCGATGACCCAAGTTTCAGCTCTTTACTAGTACGCGCATGTGTCGGCAGCTATAACTCAAGGTTCAGCTCTTCACCAATATATATGAATACTAGCAGCTATGACTTCATGGGTTCTGTATAACACTAATAGACATATTGCCGCACTAGATCCCGTAGGCCGTATCCTTAGGGCAAAACAAAAATCTCTTCCCGACTGAGCAATTCCCAGTGCCCCAGGAATCGTTTGAGAGATAAGACCTTGTGCACAAGTTATCTGAGACCAATGTATGACATGAAATATCGAGAAGAAATAACACTATAATACACAGTTCTAAACAACAAACACACAATTTCCATCTTCTTATTCTTATCCCACATATCATGTTCAATACATAAGGACTTGCCATAAATCAGGTTGCGCATCATAGGAATAAAGAACATACAACATAATTGATAGCAAAAGCATAATTCTAATACTTGAAGCATGCAGTTCATTTCTTTGACTTATCTTTTTAGTAAGGTATCATTTAACATAAGCAATTCAAGTGAACTAGAGATTATTTTATTAGGCGTGTAGACTAAAGAATTCATCGAAGAGCCTAAGCCACTTACTGATTGAATCAAATAAAAGGATGGGGAAGCCTTATGCAACGATCACTCTTTGGTTATGCGTCCTGAAATTATAACAATTACTTGGTTAGCATCCTTCGATCTCTTTTCCTTACAATTCAAAAAGAACGCACAAGCAAGAAAAGCGAATCATGAAAACTAAGTCATCAAAAGCAAGACAAAACACAAAGCAACACAAAACCAAGAAGCAAAGCAACCAATGAAAAGTCTTAGACTCATTTTAATAGAAGTCGTTCTATCAATTTGAAGGATTTATTACATTTTGTCCATGTTGATTTGGCAGTAAGGTTTCCCTGAGACTCGATTCTCAACCGAGTTAAAGTAACAAGTGTTCCATAAGTAACCCGCTAGGAGTGGGGCATTACATAATACCCCACTAAAAAGAAGTTTTATCCACGAAACTTAAGAGATCAAGGAGTTGAAGATCAAGGCATCAAGAAGTCAAAGGAATCAGACTCACTAATATTGTGCCCGCTAGAATCACGCTCAATATTCAGCTGATACACTCTAGCCCTTCTCGTCTGATCATTTTGTCCATTAGCTTGGGCTGGCGCTGACACAAAATTTTGATTCTTATTCGGACTAGTGCTGTCATTGCAGTGCGATACCAAGGCCTTAAGGATTGGACAATGGCGGATCATATGACCTAGTTGTCCACATTTGAAGCACCCCTTATTAAGGTGAGGACAAAATTCTTTAGTGTAAACCGGACGGCCATAGAAGCTGCACACTTTCCCATGGTACTTATCTGCATCGGCATTCTTCTCAGTATGGGCCTTCTTCTCACCATTGTGGTATCTTTTAGTAGGAGAATTTCATGGAGCCGGTACCTTTTTTGGAGCACTTTGTGGTATAAATTTCTCATTCTGCACAGCTGCCTCAAAAGCTTGGATGTACGATTTACACTCCCGGTTCATAACATCCTTTCTCAGGTTGTCATTTAGGCCTCTTATGAACCGATGTGTATAGGACCCCTCATTAGGAATCATTGAGCTAGCAAACTTAGCAAGCTTGGAGAATTCTGACTCATAGTCCTCGACGGACATGCTCTCTTGCTTAAGTTGGGTAAACTCATCTTCTTTTCTTTGCTTCACAGCTGGCGGAAGATATTATACAAGGAATGCATTCTTGAATATTCCCCAACTGATCTTACCATCCTGATGCTTTGTGGCGAGATCTAGCTTCTTAATTTGCCACCAGTCGTGTGTACGTAACCGTAGCTGCATGTCTGTACATGCCACCCTCTTGTTCATAGGTATCGAAGCAAATTCAAACAAGCCCTTCATCTTTGCTATCCAGTCCATCACCTTATCCGGCACAGTCCTACCTTCAAACTCCGGAGGGTTTAACTTTAGAAACTCGGTACCTCTAAAGGTAGACTTCCTGGCTGCCCGTTGAGGCTCGTTAGTATCTACTAAGCCTGCTCCCTGAGGTGCAGTCGCAGGTGTCGCAGCGGTTTTCGATGCACCACTGTGGGCTACCAGTGTTGTCACTATTTGAGTCAGAGAGTCAAGCTGCTGCTACTGTGCCAAGGCTCTAGCATCAGTCCGTTGCTGCTGAGCTTCGAACCATTCCTGTTAGGCTACATATCGATCATTCTGATTCTCGAACATAGCAATTAGCCTATCGATTTGGTCATCGCTTACGCTCGCTGCGCGTGATGTCCCTAGGTTACCTATTTTAGTCATCTTGCTGCAAAATAGAGTAGCATGCATTATTCTTATAACGTATTATAGAATTATTGTATAGGACATTGGGCTTTTCATACTTTTAAGATTGGGACATTAACACCTTCTATTTACTTATATAGATTTGCAACCATTTTTTTAAAATTTGGGACTTTTTAAAACTGTTTGAAAACTTATATCATTTTTGAAAATGATATTTGAAGAGGCCAAGGGCACAAAGCCGTGCTCTGATACCACCTATCATGCCCGGGTCCCATAAGGGCTGATCGTCCTCGCTTGGTCCCAACGGAACCGATCGTTCTCGCTTGGGCGCGATGCCGTACAAGCCTAAGTTGTGCTTGCACCAGGCATAGTACATTCACAAGACACAAGTTAGACAAAAATATACTTATATAGGCACATAATAAAATACAGAGAACCAAAGTTGAACACATTGAAAGGAACACAAAATACTTTCTTTTATTGAATACTTGAATATTTGGATTACAAAGTGCTTGCTTGGCTGAATTACAAAATATGTCGTAGAAGGCTTACAACTATTTTTATAATTCCAAAAATAGCCACAATGCCCATACATTACATCCTTTTAGTAGGACCAAAATCAAAATATCTAGCAGAAGAGGAGTTTGCCCATAGGAGAGGAAAGCTAAGGAAGCAGTACGAGCACGGTCCCTCTGGAAGGATGCGCTAACACCGATTCAAAATGCTCGCCAAGCTCTCACTACCATAACCTAGAGATTTGCCCATAAACGTGGGTCAATACTACCACATGAATTGGTAAGCGGCCGTGGCCAAACTCACCTTGAAATCCACACTAAGTAAGCATGTGAAGCTAGCATTATTAGATGATTTTTCTAGTTGTCTAGTTCCTTTAACAATTCATGCAAAAGAATATAAACAATAGATAGATAATGCATATGATAATTCTTACCTACGATCGAGCGGATATCCCTGCAGCAGACACACAAGTTAGCCACAATTTGTATATATGGATAAACTTATAAATCAATCTTGGCATCAGGTGTTAGGTATGCAAGAAGGTAAACCTAGCATGCGCCCTAACTATATATTGGTCCATGGGTAGCCCCATGATTAGCAGCGGTGACCCAAGGTTTAGCTCTTCACTAGCATGCGCATGTGTCGGCAGCTGTAACTCAAGGTTCAGCTCTTCACCAACATATACGAATAATAGCAGCTGTGACTTCATGGGTTTCGCACAACACTAATAGACATATCGTCCCACCAAACCCCGTATGCCGTATCCTCAGGGCAAAACAAAAATATCTTTCGGATCGAGCAATTCCCAATGCCCCAGGAACCGTTCGAGGGACAAGACCTTATGCACAAGTTGTCCGATACCAATGCATGACATAAAATATTTAGCAGAAATAATACTACAATGCACAGTTCTGAACAACAAACACACAATTTTTATCTTTTTATTCTTATCCCACATATTATGTTCAAAATATAAGGACTTGCCATAAATCAGGTTGGACAGCATAGGAATGAAGAACATGCAACATAATTGAAAGCAAAAGCATAATTCTAATACTTCAAGCATGCAGTTTATTTCTTTGACTTATCTTTTTAGTGAGGTATCATTTAACATAAGCAATTCAAGTGAACTAGAGATCATTTTATTAGGCGTGTAGACTAAAGGATTTGTCAAAGGGCCTAAGCCACTCACCGATTGAATCGAACGAGAGGATGGGAAAGCCTTATGTAATGATCACTCTTTGGTTATGTGTCCTAAAATTACAATAATTCCTTGGTTAGCATCCTTCGATCTCTTTTTCTTACGATTCGAAAAGAACGTGCAAGCGAGAAAAGTGAATCATAAAAACCAAGTCATCGAAAGCAAGACAAAACACAAGGCAATACAAAATCAAGAAGCAAAGCAACCAACGAAAACTCTTGGACTCATTACAATAGAAGTCGTTCCATCAATTTGAAGGGTTCACTGCATTTTGTCTGTGTTGATTTGGCGGTAAGGTTTCTCCGAGACTCGATTCTCAACCGAGTCAAAGTAACAAGTGTTCCATAAGTAATCCACTAGGAGAAGGGCATTAATGTTTGACCTTCCCTATCCTCCAAAAATATTGTCAAATATCTAAAACCACAGTTACCGTAAAACTGCCTCCTTTTGACTAGAACTTGACCCAAATCCAACACAAATGCATGTAGTCATATAATGCACATAAATACCCCCCATGTATATATATATATATATATATATATATATATAGATACTTAAAGTAGAAAATTTATTGTTTAGGTCAATTGAATTCCGGAGGAGTGGACGCGAGACCAACTTTACAACTATATACTACAGACCCAGGCAAGTGTACCTTGCCAAACTTGCAGTAGATCCTGATATATTATCTACTTGTGTTTCTCTCTCTCTCTCTCTCTCTCTCTCTATATATATATATATATATATATATATATATATATATATATATATTCTTGTGATGTTCCTTCTCAACCCAGGACCGTGTGACGTTGCTTAGCGTCCGAATAAGATTCGGGTGACGACGCATACGCGAAGTCGTGTAACGTCACTTAGAGAGTTGATTCCATGATCCTATTTTTACGTGTTTGCTTTACCAAGTACGCCATATCGTTGGACACTTGACACTATTTTATGTGACATACTCTTTTATGAGTTATTCATGGTGATTTTGTATAGGATTACAGGATTCATGATATGAGACTTGCATATTATATAGATATCTTCATGACTCATTGTACTAGCTAGAGGTCATGATCTTGCGTGTTATGGACATGAGACATTGTGGACATGAGACATGAGGTTACATTGGGTGGGGAGAGATATACATGCTATAGGCTGATTATATATATATATATATATATATATATATATATATATATATATATATATATATATATATACTATGTTACTGGAGGTGCTTTAGTCTCTGTACCAGAGCTTAGCACATTTACTGACCCTACGAGATACTACTTGCTGCTATGGGCTCCCCGATACAGAGCCTGTAGTGATCTCAGCCTGAGTACTAGGGATGCTCTCATTTGCATTTCACTTAGATGGTTATATAGCTTGCCCTGAGGATCTATTTTTACTTACTATATTTCATTTGGCTTGAGTGTTTAATGTACCTTGCTATATTCCCTGAGGACCTGGATCCAGATTATGTCCCCAGGTGTAGACGATGAGAGCTATCCTGAGGTTTATGGGGCAGGTGCTGCTATTGGAGATGTATATGCTACAGAGGACGAGGTTGTTCCGGAGGACTTCTCTTGAGCACACAGTATTCTCACCATTCATTTATTATGCTTAGTGTTCTTAGATATTTGATCTTGTATTGACTTCTGGATATTGTAATTAGAGTTATTTTTCTTTCCAGTTTGATGATGGGTTATTCCCTGTGATATTATTTATATTGCTTTGGTTGGACAGATCATTTTATATTATTGTGACTGGACTTGTCTCTTTGTGATTTTGTTCCTTATTATGGATGTGATTAGATATATAAAATATGGCAGGTATTTATAGACCATTTTATATTTATTACAGCTTAAGTGTACTCTAATGGGTCCATTAAATTGGGTTTGTCTATTGGAGTTATGCTGCTAGCCATTGTCACATGGCTAGTCCCTTGGTATTTGGGGACTGGGGCGTGGCACCCTTTACTGTTATAATTATTGCTGGTGCCGAAAGGATGTATTCCCTTGTCCTTAATCCTGGGGGCTTATAATACTAATAAGCGGGCGCCTTTCGCTCTCTTTTCTACAGCAGTGATACTTATGATAAATGTCGTCAAGTCACTGAATGGGCCAGATGTAGTCCAAAGTCTCACTGATGGGAAGAGGTTCTTTCGATACGTGTCCATCGGCATAGATTCAGGGATACCGGGAGACAACATCAATATCGCTTGTCAAAAATGTTCAATGTATTCTCGTGCTAGTTCTCTATCCCTTTGGGTGATGTCCATTAGGGAGAAGATAGTCATATCCATTCCTCCTTCATAAAATTGGGCATAGAAGAAGGACTTTAGGTCCTCGAAGGACGAAATGCATTTATCAGGGAGACTACAGAACCACTCAAAAGTGAATCCAGATAGTGCTCCAATGAACAAGTTGGTGAGTAAGGCGTTATCCCGAGGTAAATGGCCCGTTGTTGTCACTACCATATTCCAGAATAGGAGTTTTTCCTCTTTTATTTATTAAAAGTATTGTGTTAATATATTTCCTGATATATATATATATATATATATATATATATATATATATATATACCTATGACCAAATTATAGGATTATGGACTTTAATTAGCATTTTTGGGATTTAATATTAGGGATTATATTTAATTGTTATAATTTTATTTGATTGTTGTACCTTACCGTTGCTTAGATATTGGGAGCGCTACACTAGCTTTTATCTTCCATTAAATTTTATACCCTTATCCTAGACATGCCAGTCTTCCATTCTGATCCTTGTGTAACTTATAAATATGCTTTATTATGCTTCATTTTAGCCGCACAATATTCGTCGCAAATATTTAATTATATTTCCAAATAAATCCAACTTTGCATCGTTGTACGTTCCAATCGAAATTAGAGAAATAATCTTGACCCATTTTGTACAATCCAAATTAGGATAATATTCTATTCTGAGTCTTCTACGTCTATGACACTTGTGTCCCACCTGATTTTAACCATATGTACTTCCAATTAATTTTAGAACACCATTTACATTAATTTTAAACAAATTAGTGTAAGGACCCAACTTAACCCAAATCTAGACCCAACACCAAGCCAAACCCCCATGCACACCCTTAAGGTTCATACTAACACCATACACCCTTTTTACCCATTAAATCACACAAAATATGGTATTTTCCCTCATTTAATCCAAATTCCCATCTTTGTGCAATTTTTTAATTGTTTGGGACTTTTATGCAAAAGTGCATTGAGGTGTCCATATCCCATTGGACCCAACACATGAAGAAACCCCTTCCTTCTTCTTTGACCGGTCATATGTGAATTTCTCTATAATTTTTGAAGTGTGCAACACTCAACATTTTTTCCCTCGCCAATCTTAGTCATCCACCCAAACAACCCAATCCTAGCCCTTCAAATTCCTACATGTAGAAAGCAAACCCCACATCCCTAGGCGCACTTGGGTGGCCCAACTTCCTAGGTCAACATCAAACCCTATTTTCTTTCCATATATATATAGAGAATAAGGGACGTGAGATGGCACCTCACTCTCAAATGAGGGTGGCAGTGAAGTGGCACCATCCCAGCCCTCCATCTTACAAATGACACTTAAGTGACTTATTTGCACTTAAGTCCCCTAATTAATCTCTCAATCATACCTCACAGCCATCCTCACCTTCCTTATTGGTTCCCTCCCCCACCCCTCCCCCACCCCTCTGTGCCCTAGTGTCTCGGGATCCACCGCCCCCCACCCCCACCCCTCGGCTGCCCCCTCCCCCACCCCGATGCTTCCCCCTCCTCCACCCCGAACGGTTCCAGAGCCCCCTCCCCCACCCCTCGGCTTCCCCCTCCCCCACCTCGAAGCTTCCCCCTCCCCCACCCCTCGGCTTCCCCCGCCCCCACCCCTCGGCTTCCCCCTCCCCCACCCCGAAGCTTCCAGAGCTCCCCCACCCCGAAGCTACCCCCTCCTCCACTCCGAACGGTTCCAGAGCCCCCTCCCCCACCCCTCGGCTTCCCCCTCCCCAACCTCGAAGTTTCCCCCTCCCCCACCCCTCGGCTTCCCCCGCCCCCACCCCTCGGCTTCCCCCTCCCCCACCCCGAAGCTTCCAGAGCACCCCCACCCCTCGGCTGCCCCTCCTCCACCCTGAAGCTTCCCCCTCCCCCACCCCGAAGGCACCTCAGCCCCCTCCCCCACCCCAAAGGGTTCCACCCGGCCGCCTCTAGGGTTTCTCTCCCTCTTCTTCAAACCATGTCTCTCCCCAGGTTAAAATGTAAATCCTTTCAAACCCTATTTTCTTTATTCCTCTTCATTTACTGACAAATCTAGGTTTCGGTGTGTGAAGGACCGAGTATGATCGAGGAGTCAACACCTTCTCTCCCGGTGGGGAGGCTGTTCCAGATGGAGTACACCATCGAAGCCATCAGGCTGAAGACGAAGGAGGGTGTCGTGCTCGCTGTAGAGAAGAGGGTCACCTCTTCTCTGCTGGTATATCAAACGCATCCAGTCTTTCCTATCTATTGCTATTTACTTGCTTGGTGTACTTTCCAGAATGCCGTGTCCGACACACACTAAGAAACACACTATAGGCGAGTTGAAGAAAAAGTCATTTATATTTTGTTTATTCGTTATTGTGTTTAATTTTATAGGAGATGGTGTTGATTTGGGAGATGGTATAGGAGATGGAGATAAAGATTATTTGGACACCATTACGCCGAAGATAGGAATGGAGTTTGCTACACAGGAGGATGCGTACAATTTTTATAACGGGTATGCATTGAAGATGGGATTTGAAACTAGATGGTCATCCACTAGTAAGTCTAGGTCTGATCCCAATTTAGTCATATCCAGATTAATTATATGTAGCAAGGAAGGAAAAAAGAGAGTCTTGAAGAAACCAATTGTGGACGAAGAGGTATATCATCGTCGTGAGATACGGGTTGATTGTAAAGCAATGATCAAGATTTATCTTACAAAGTCAGGAAGATGGAGAGTTGGAAAATTTGTTCCTGATCATAACAATCACGAGTTATCCACTCCATCGAAAGCAATAAAGCATCGGTCTCATAAGAAGGTCCACCGTCAACCAGTAGTGAAGAACTTAATTACTCAGCTTCATAGCGAAGGCATATCAAACGCAAGCATTGCAAGAGTGGTCAATTCCTTCGAGCCTGACCTACAACACTTGATTACACCACAACAAGTCCATGATCACCTAAGAGTTAAGAGGAAGAACAATTTGGGCAAAAATTGTGCTAAAATTGTTAAGCATTTTATCGAAAAAAAGGACCAAGATCCGAAGTTTTACTCAAGCATTGAATTAGATGATGACTACACATTAAGAAGTATTTTTTGGGCTGATAGAAGATCACAAGAATTCTACCAAAAGTTTAGTGATGTAATTATATTTGATATGACATATCGTACTAATAATTTCTGTTTACCATTTGCTCCTTTTACTGGTATCAGTCATCATCGACAATCTACCTTGTTCGGATGTGCATTGTTAGCTGATGAGATAGAGCAGACATTTATGTGGTTATTTGAGCAGTGGCTTAAATGTATGGGGGGTAAAGCACCAGGAGCTATCATTACTGATCAGGATGCAGCTATTGGGAATGCAATTGCTAGAGTTTTTCCAAATACTATACACCGATATTGTGATTGGCATCTAGACAAGAATGTTGGAGAGCATATGGTCCATCTTAAAGCTATCCACGGATCCGAGTTTGAATTGCATTTCAATAGACTACGAAGTAGTAGCAGTATATGTGAAGCCGAAGATTGTTGGAAAGAGATGATGGCAACGTACAAGCTACGAGAAAAAAGTTGGTTGCCAAAGTTGTGGGAGCGGCGAGCTAGTTGGTTACCTTGTTATTTGAATGATAAGTTTCTTGCAGGCACGCGTACAAGTCAAAGAGCGAAAAGCATAAATGCTTTTTTTGATACATATGTTCATGCAAGTACACACTTAACTGAGTTTGTCGTTCAATATGACAAGGCATTGGCAAGTCGTCGAAAAGTCGAGGAGGATGAAGATTTCAAAACTATCGATACTAGGCCCGTACTATCTTTAGAATGGCCACTTGAGGAGCAAGCTAGTAGATGCTATACAAGAGCCTTGTTTTATATTTTCAAACAAGAAATGAAGGATGCCCAGATTTATTGGGCTGATAAAGTGCACAAAGAAGGAACAATAACTACATATCTTGTTGGACGGGCGACAAAAGAGAGAAGTAAATGGAGGACTGTGTTATATGATTCTAATGGGGTTGTAGTTTCATGCGGCTGTAGACATTTTGATTATGTTGGATTACTTTGCAGACATGCCCTGTGCATATTGTGGAAGAAACATATTCCAGAGATACCGGATCGTTATATTTTGAAGCGATGGACCATTAAATCTCGACATCGATTTGGAGATGTTGGCATGGGTGCTACTATTGAAAATTCTGAAGTGGATCGTAATCTTCATTGGGGTATTCGTTACAAATGGAACAAGGCTTTGGAGGTTGCATATAAGGTGCCTAACTTTGTTGCTGAATTTGATAGGTTTCTAACAAGCAAGTTAGAAGAATATGATAACTTAAGATTGTCTGAAGAAGATGATGTGCCATCCCAAGGAATGAATCACCAAGTTGATCCTATTGCACCAACCGTATCCCAAAATTCATCAAGTTAATTCCTGAAATTAATATTCGTGATCCTACGACATCTCAGAGGTATAAAGGGCGACCAAGACTTCCTTCCAGATTATCTTCCGGATTAGAATTGTCTCAAAAAGAGGCTACTAAAAAAAGAAAAACATACGAATTTTGTGGAAAAAAGGGTCATTACAGGACTGGGTGTAGCAAAGCTAAGGTATTGTATAAGTTCAATAATTTTTATCCTTGTCTCTTTTTAATGAGTTAATTGAGAAAATGTTGAACTTTCAGGTAAACAATATTGTATACAGTGGTCAATCTGATCCGGGTGGTTCACAAGCACTTCCAAGAACTCACTAGGTAATTTTAATTTACTGAAGTCTATAGTTCAATTATTGAATGTAGTACAAGTTGAAATTATACATTAGCCGAGTTTAGATTATTCATGTACCCAACTTTCATATCCACAAGTGTTTATGAAGTTGTTTATATAGTAATCAGATATGACAAGTTCTCAGGTCATTTAGAAACTGTACACATAAAATTTGCAATAAAATCTAAGTATGTCAGGTGGCAGCAGGAAAAGATCAACATCTTCACCTCTAAAGTTGGGTATAGTTGAAACACCATAAAGGACATTCACATCCTATTCAAGTTATAGTATGGTAGTTTAAGAGAAGAGTAGAATGTAAAACTTGACTATTCAGATATACATAGTATCCCAATTCTGTATCCTAACAGAGGCAAGCACAACATTTTTTGTACCTAGGAAAACAAAGCTTACAAATACATCCTTAGATTAATATTTATTTGTATCCTATCCTTAGACAAAATGGATATATAAGTTGTTCTTGTGAGGACTTTTTAATGGATTAAATTGAGGTTCCAAGCATCATACTTGGAGACGCGAGTCATGGTTAAGTCTCCTTTTAGTTGGAATGCATGTGCTTGTGATTGCAGAGAAAGTGTAGGATTTGTATGATTCTTGTTTTTATAAGGTTTGGTTTTGGTAGCAAGAGCATATGAAAGGATGCAAGTTGGGTGAGACTAATAGGTGCCATGGGAATATTCTACTGACTGGCGGTCCAAGGAGCTAATTATAGATTTTCTTATCGTGAATGGTGAGTTTAACATGGAAGAAGATACTCATTATGAATGATCAGTTAAAATGTATTATAGAATACCTCATCAGGTGTGGTGGGAATATGGGCCCATATGAACTAATCCAAATAGAAAGTAATTACTGCTGAATTAAATTGTCGTTAGAAGCATAAAATTAGGAATGTGTCCAGAATGTCCTTGGGATGAGTTATTGGAAATTTGAGGGCAAGCCACGGTAAAGTGCAGCGTTTTGAGGCAAGTAAACTTGATAATCACATCAAAAGCACAACATGAATAGTAGGATCAATTGGCAAAAAGCTAGCAAAAGAATCCTAGCTTCTTCGTGGTGTCTACACAATAATGCTCTAGTTACTGGTGCAGCTTGCGTACATATCAGTGTATCAACTGCCACTTGATTGCATGGCCCATTCTTTTAGATATCTCCTATTATACTTCAATTGCTTTCTAGAGAAGGGCACATTTCCATTTCTCATTTCTCATTTCTCATTTGTTTCTCATTTTCCTTAATACGACGGTCAGTTGTGAAGTGTGTTGGAAATCTATAATTGCTGAAAGTAGTACTTTGAATTCTTTTAATATTTAGTTTATGTAATTTGCAAACTCTTTCATGAAATGGTGCATGCTTCATGAAGTATCCATATGAAACATACTACTTCAGTACCCATATTTAATATTTAAATGTTGAAGAGGTGGGTACCTCACCCATATAGAAGAATCTAGGTTGCATAGGTTTTTCTTATCATAAGCTATTGATATGTAGTCGAATCATTGTATATTTCTATCCTGCCCAGTAATTTTTTTCACTTATGATTGTGTCAACATCTTGTCTCAATTTGGACAGACATTGTTAGTAGTTTTAACTTATACTAATATTTATCAACAGACATTGTATTTGTTGGTACTACTACAGATGTTTGATACAACCTTGTAGGTAAAGTTTAGGTCTTCTCGTCAGTTTAGATTTTCTAGCAACCTACTTGTAGTTCATTTGCATTCTGTAAGATGGTATGCGATGTCTCTTATGTACTTGGCTGCATTTTTCTTTCATGATATACCATCTATGATTCTATCATGCATTCAATGGATTTATTTCATTTTTATACTTTACAAAGAGTCCTAAGCAGAACTCAATTAAGTATTGTTGACCAGTATGAAATCATTGGCTTGTTTTTTTACTCAGAAGATAATTGGTCAAAATATTTGTCGGTCTAAATGATGTCAGTTGATCGTGTTTTCCATTGTTCTTTCCTGAATGTGTTTCAGGACAAACCAACTGTCAAGCCCCAGTCCCAAAATATGTAGGACTAGAACACGTAAGCATGCCAGCCGCATGGATATGGCAACTCCAATATATGGAAACCATAACCCATACGTACGCTGTAATATGAATATAAACTCACATATGGTATATATAATGTCACAAGTCACAGATATGATAATCTCATCCACACAACAACAAGTCATAGAAAAGAAATACTAAACTAGAACAAGGAGTCTGAAATATCCAAAATAATAGTCGGGTGGAGACAAATCCACTACCAAAGACTATATCCAAAACTAAAATGAGAGAGGAGTACAAAGTCTCCAATATAAAATAATGTGAAGACAGAAGTGTATCCGCTAAAAAGAATCCATCGCTAGATGTACTCAAAGATGCTCAGAAGGTAAGACCTCCTCGGTAGAAAATAATGCGTCAGGTCCAGGCCCGTACTCCTGTAAATACTCAAGAGCAGATACACCTGGCAGAGGACCAGGTCCTCAGAGGGACGTAATAAGATACAGAAAATACGAGCCAATTTGAATACAGTAAACATGCATATTATTTGAAAATAAATAAGTACGTTGTATAAGACCATCTATATGAATGCAAATGAGGACAACTTTTCGACGTATGGGCAAGGGTAGTCTACTCGATCTAAGCCTCACAACTCACACACCCGTCTAGAATATCAGAAATCGACATACCTCTGGGGTAGCGACCAGCGCAACTCTACAGAAATCGACATACCTCTGGGGTAGCGACCAGCGCGACACACGCCCGTAGTGCGAACTATATACTATGGTTTACCAGAGTGGTTAAAAGCCCATACGCCTAATGATTGTCCTCCCATGATACTAGGTGCCATGTGTGTGTCAATATATCTAATACATAGTAATGACTGGAGAAAAACTACACATGCAAGAACTATACAGAAATGAAATAAATAAAAAGAAATATAAATAGCATGCAAAGTACTTTAAACAATTTGGCAAGGTATCTTGCCTGGGGTCCTCCTGCTGGTATGAATTAGAGTCCAAGTCACAGTCCAAATAGCCTATGTATTACAAATTTATCACGTCAAAAGATAATTTATTTTAATTTATTTAATTCTAGAATAATTACTCTAAAACCCTTTTTTAATCTTATTATTCTGATTTTTATGTAAATTCCTAAATTTTGTCCAAAGAAACTAAATTTTATCAACTCGAGACTCATGGCACGCAAATCTAGGTGATCTGTTGACCGAATAGTCAACCAACACAAACTCAACTTTCATGCATGATTTCCTGTAGATTTCAGCGTCAAAAATATGCTGGAATTTACGGCTCGTCCGAATTCAAATTCGTTTGGGAATTATGGCACATACAAATTTTGTATTGTGCACCGATGGTTAAATTCTAACCTAGAAGTTCTACAGAATTAACAGTATGAAATACTTCGAATTAAATTCTAGGAAAAACATATGTCAATTATCTAGACATTAGCTTTCCGAAACTTTAAACGGTTCATGATTCTGATTCCTGGTTCTCCCGAAATCGCGAAAATATTAAAATACGTCTATTTTCGGATATGCTGTGCTCTACGAATTTTCCAGAATTTAATACTCATAATTTCGTAAAATAAATTATATAATAAGAAATCTAACCTTAATATCTTTCTAACACAAGAAACTAGGCATCGTTTGGAGTCCGGAGCTATGCGCAATGGCTTGTGGAAGATGAAGGAACCCTAGATGGCAATTCTCCAAAATCTCTCTCTCTAAGATAATGGAATAATTAGGGTTATAATATATATATATATATATATATATATATATATATATATATATATATATATAGGGATGAGCGGCTGAGTGAAAGTTGTTAGGAGGGTGACACATGTCAGAATCTGATTGGTTGGTTTTTGTTATATTATTTGTTTTTGATTTGCCTTTATCAAAATATTATTTAAGTCATTTTAAATCTAAACAACTCCAAATAAATATTAAAAATAATTATAAAAATCTGGAAAAATTACATTAAATATATTTTGAACCTATAAACCCTAAAAAAATATTTGGGATAATTTTATATTCATATATTGTCTACTATAATTAGGAGAAGCTCTAAACATTAGTTTTATCCATTTAACTAAATACTAACATCATTCCAAAAATTCTGGAATAATTCCAGAAAATATATAATAATATTATAAACCCTAGAAAATAATGTGGGTCCATTCTATATTCCTGGGCTTGCACAATAAATTCTACAAGTCCTAAAAATTAGTTATTAGTCTAAATAACTCCTAATAAATACTAAAAGTATTCAGAAAATTTCCAAAAAATTCTAGAAAATATATTTGACTATTTAGAACCTAAAATAAAATTTTAGAATATTTTTAATTAAGTTTGAACATAAAATAAATTCTTCAAAGTCCTAAAAAATTAGTGTTACTAGTTTTTAATTAACTAAAAATTATGGAAAAAATCCCAATAATCTAAAATAGCCTAAAAATAATTCTAAATAAATATTTATATAAGTAAATATACTAAAAAATTTATTTTCTAATTAACTAAGAGAATACTCTAAAGTAATTCAATATTTAAAATAATCTATAATAAATATAATAATATAAAATACACACAAAATACCTATTTTGGGTGAGGGGGTTTACAATCTACCCAACTTAAATAATTTCGTCCTCGAAATTAACACTAACCCATATCCGTAATAAATTATAATAGCTATTAACACTTCGTTGCTAGCTTGCAGTGCTTTCTTAAAGGTTATGTCGGCCACCCTAACACTTTTCTCCCTTATTGTCCATACACTATTCTTGTATCCTCTAACTCATCTACACTACCCAACTTAAAAGAATTCTACTAGTAGTCAAGGTCTTTTGTGGCTATTGTCTAGGTTATAAGACAAATTTATTCATTGGGTCGAGAATCTTGAAATATGTCACTACCACATTTTAGAAAAAAGGGTATTTTAGTAATTTCCTATTTAAATAAATATTGTGCATGGTAAATAATTTTTGTTGTATTATTTAATTGTTGTTAGATATTATTTAATTATTTTGGACTTATTTTAGTGGACCCAACTAGTTTAGTTTGGACCCATGGACCAACATGAATTAATTAGTTAGACTTGGCCCATTTAGAAAGCCCATGGTTAAGAAGATGGATTAAATTAATTAAATGATTAGACTAGAAGCTTCCTTCCTTAATTATTTCTTCATGAGAGGCCCCAAGGGGTACATTGGATATTTTACAATTGCTTGGGGGAGGGGCTATGGCCGGCCTATTAAAGAGGGGGGGAAATTTCTCTCTCCTCTCATCTCATTCCAAATCTAGATCTAGAATTCTCCCACTACCAAATTCCCTCCATTCCCAATCCAATTTCCTACCAAATTCATTCCAAATTCTTTCTAATTCACCATTAGAGAAGGAGGAAGCAAGAATCTAGAAGAAGGAAGCAAGGATCTACAAAGAGGAGCAAGGATCTACAATTTGGAAGCAAGTTCATCTCAATTGGAGGTTTCATTGGGAATCCATCTACCAATAGGTATAATTCAGATTTTCCCATTTAAATAGCTTCTAAATCTGAGATTTAATCATGTAAAATCAACCTATATGTTTGTACTACCCATAGGACTTTATTTTGTGTTCATAGGAGACCCATGGAGAAAGTTATGGTGCTTTTTGTGTCAATTTTATTGGAATTCCGAATTTACATTTTTTTGTGTGTGTCAATTGATCCTATAGATCAATTGGACATGAGATTTGTGTTTGAGGCTAGTGTCGTGTCCATATTGGGATACTTGTGGTTCTGTCACGCCCCAGTCCCAAAATACCGAGGGACTGGACACGTGAGCAATGGCCAGCAGCACGCACCGATGGACAACCCAATTTAATGGATCCATCAGGGCATGCTTAAGCTGTAGTCTAGCAGTATTAAGTACAAGTCTCAGGTATATCTATTCTCATCCACAGATTAACACAGATTATTTGCCAGAAATAATGCAATAACAAATAAGGTTGTCCCGGGAAACAAATCCGAGAATTATTCTGTTACAATTAAGGAAAAATAGACAGGAATTGAAATGCTGAAAATGGAAATACTGTGTAGTTGAAGCCGGTGCTTAGGAGAAATCTTCGGCCACTACTTCGTCCTCTGTTCCTTGTTCTGCTCCAAGGAGTGCTCCAGTACCGTACACCTCTGGGTAGTTCTCTTCAGCTGTACCTGGGGACATAATCCGGATCCAGGTCCTCAGGGGACATAACAAGGTACAGATAAAACAAGCCAAAATATAAGCAGTGCAGCAAATTAAATAAAACAGCAGGGTAAACTATGTAACCAGCTAAGTGATATGCAATATGAGAGCAGCACTAGAACTCAGGCTGAAGCCACTACAAGCTCTGTGTCGGGGAGCCGGTAGCGGCAATAACTATGAACTACACTATGTTATATACTATGTTTATATATAATATCAGCCTGTAGTCTGTGTGTCTCTCCCCACCCAATGTAATCCCACGTCTCATATCCACGATACCTCATGTCCATGTCACGCACGATTATAACTAATGCAGCAAGTCTGATAGCTATGAATCAAATATCTAAGAATGTAAAGTCTATGTCATAAAACATGCATCCTATACAGAACCACCTTGAATGTCTCAGGAAGACTCTGTCTCATGAAATAGTGCCAAGTGTCCTGGGTTCTGGTGTACTTGATAGGACAAGTACGAGAATTATCGGGTCTCGTTATCCATGTCTATGTGACGTTACACAACTCCGCGTACGGAGTTGGCACCCGACTATGATCGGACACTAAGCACGTCACCCGTTTCCTAGGTTAAGCAGTTAAAACATGTTTATATTTAATTCCACAAGAAATCCATTAAAATACTATGTCAAGAATTACTGAGATTTGGCAAGCTTTACTTGTCCATTATTGCATAATTAAATCCAGAAAATAATTAGCAAGCTGCAGGATTTGGGCAAGGTACACTTGCCTGTGGTCCCGACTATGTTTGCAGTTCTGACTTCGGCGGGAATTGCAGACGGTACTCCGGTTGCTGAAACAAACATCACCATCAGATCCAGAAAATATCAATCAGCTAGAAACGCCTGTCCTTGGATCCAATTTGGAGACAAGGGCAGAAACGGCAGTTTCGGGCCAAAACGGGGTCCACCAGTGGGCCCGCTTTGCACCGAAAAACGCGTCAGGGTCAACGGTCTCCAAATTCACCAAACTCAGTGTCAACAGGTCATAAACGCTGATATGAACCCAACGGAACTTTCAGAAATGAATTCCGATGAGCCGATCACAAAATCGCCCGTCGAGCGGGGCCTATGGGGCCCACGACACGCGATTTCGTCAACGTTCTCAGAATCGAACCAAACTTGACCCACAGGACCAGCGTATTGCTACGAGTCCGATGGCACAAGTTTCGTCTCGATCCGACGTGTGTACACAAAGTTAGGTCGAATTGCAGAAAAGGCGGATACGGGGCGATGTCCGCGGATACGCGTTGATTTCGGTGTGCACGCACGCCCGAATCAGCTTCCGCGAAATCCCATACGTCCGTATCGACGAGGCGCACGTATCTGTGAAGACCGTGCACGACCAAGTCGTCCCGTTTGGCGGGGCGTACTCAGTTCCGGGGTAAAACAGGGTCTGGTTTTTCCTGTCTTTGGATCGCGGTGTGCGATCGCCACAGGCCGCGATGCCCCGAACAGTTTGTCCGGGCACCGAGAGGGTCATACAGGCTTCGCAACGCAATTTGCGGAATCGAAAACGGAGCCACGAATAAAAAGTTACACGCACCTGAAGGGGACCCAAAAATCAGGGTCAGACCGTGTCCGACACGTGTCCGACACGTGTCGGATACAGGGACCGATTTAGGGTTAGGGTTAGGGTTTTTCCCCCTGGTTGGCGGTGCTGCGGCGGAGGGCAGCCGGGCTCAGGCGGAGGAGGCTGGGGCACGGGCGGCCGGGCTCGCGGTGGCTGGGGACTCGCCGGCGGCCGGAGACGGCGCTGCGGGCTGCTGCTGTTGGCTGCGGCTGTGCTCACTGTCGTCGGGGAAGGAGGAGGAGGGCGGCGTCCGGTGGCTCGGGGGCGGCGCGGGGCGACGTCAGCGGCGAGGCGGGAGGCGGCGAGGCAGTGGCAGCGGCGGGTCTGAGGCGGTGGCGTTGGGTGGCTGTGGGGCGGAGGGGAGGAAAGCCGAGGGGGTTTAATAGGGCTGGGGAGCCGGGGGGGTAGCCGGGTCTGGCGGTGGCGTGGGGTGGGTCGTGGGAAGGTGGCCGGCCGGAGCGGGCGGAGGGCGCGGCGGAGGCGGCGGGAAACGCGGCGGCGTGCGGGTCGTGCGGAGGCTGGGGAGAGGAGCGGGCTAGCGGGTCTCGGGTCGGGTCTGACGGATCCGACCCGACCCGCTAGGGGCTGGGCCGGGCTCGGGCCCAGTGGGCTGGGCTGGGCTGGGTAAAAATAAAATAAAAAATAATAATAATATTAATAATAATATCCAAGATTTAATAAATAATTAAATAATTAAATAATTAAACTTAGGTGTTTTAAAAATAGGTCCGGGGCCCGATAAATTCCAGAAAAATTGTCCTAAGTCCAGTTTTTCATTTTACATCCAAAAATATTATTTTCATAATATGTTAATACTGTTTATTATCAATTAAAAATCATTGAATAATTAAAACCCTGTTTTTAATTTACAGAAAAATCCCAGAACAGTCCAGAAAATTGTGAAAAATCCAGTTTTTAAAATTTTGAAAAATCAGGGGGTTTACAATCTACCCCCCTTAAGAGGATTGCGTCCTCGCAATCAAAGAATAACCGATCAACAGAGATGACACGGTATCGTTCGAAACACATCACAAGATACTTAGGGAAAATACCGTTTCCCTAAAAATGAAAGTTATGCACTTCCAGGAAAATCTAGTTAAAATTATAACTTTTATGAAAACCAGGTTATTATTAACAAGTTGCAATTTACTAGGTTGGGGCTGAGGTCACGAACCAACGGGCACGAACTAGAACAAGACTAGAACGGATAACTACGAATCACTTACTCGCATCAGCGTCCTGCACAGTCAGCGCATAAGCTTGTCCGCGTCCTTGAGGTGGATTCCTCTGCTGCTGCTGGGCTTGCTGGAAGAGTGCTGCTTGAGGTGCCAGAGGTGGCCTCAGTGCTGGTAGAGCTGGTTGGTTTGCCCTTCGTGCTCCATCTCGATGCTGAGGACAGTCCTTGGCTATGTGTTGATTGGTCCCGCAAATCAAGCATAACCCTAACTTGCGTCTGCAGTCCTTCTCGACATGGCCTATCTTGTCGCAGTAGTGACAGGTAGGAAGGGTCTGCGAAGCTGCCCTAGGTGGCTGGTTCGTGTGAGATCTCTTTGCAGATTCTCCTGGCGATGTTCTGTCTGGTGCTGAGGTGATTGGCCGCTTGAGGCGAGACACTCTCCTGGTGACGCGTTCCATGCGTCGGGCTGCAGCGAGAACGTCCGAGTATGATGTTGGTGCGACGGACCCAATTAGTTTCTGCAGCTCAATGTTCAGTCCGTCGAAGAATTTCTCGGCCTTCTCTTCCTCGGTCGGGATCAGGGTTGGGGCAAAGCGGCTCAGACGAATGAATTCCGTGTTGTATTCTTCCACCGTCATAGAGTCCTGAGTGAGACGATTGAATTTGTCCCGCAGTTCGGATCGTGCGATAGCCGGAATGTACATCTCCTGGAAGAGCCTGGAAAACTCTTCCCAAGTGACTCGGTCTGGTCCGAGTCGCGTCTCCTCGGACAACCACCAGTGGTGAGCATTGCCTGTCAACTGCATTCGGACGGCAGTCATCCAGCGTTCCCGGGGGAGCTCGGCTGCTTCAAGTTGATGCCGGATGTTGGTGAGCCACTCATGAACTTCTGTGGGCTCCTCTTTTCCAGAAAAAGTGCGGGGCTTCAGTTGGCGGAAGTCAGTGATAGAGCCTGTAGATGGACGTCGAGCTGGTAGGTTGGCCTGCTCCAGTACAGTTACGATGTTGTCCCTCCAGAAGTTAGCTTCGCGACGCTGAGCCTCGTGTTGGACTTGTTGCTGAGCTTGCATCATCGCGTAGATCATTTGGAATATCTGCTGCCCGTCAATCGGCTGTCCTGGTGGGAGTACGGGCGTTGGTGGAACGAACTGCGGCGGAGGTAGAATATCATCGCGTCGGAATCGGGAGTTAGGTTGACCTGCCTGTTGGCTCTGTTGAGTTGGTGGAACTTCTCCGACTGGTGTCACTTCGTCGTCATAGGTGACACCTGTAGCTGGTGGTGTTCCGACGGGAGTCTCGTTGCATTCTTGGGGGTCCATTTTCCTGTATCCAAAATAACCAATAAGAGGCGCACAGGAATCAAGGCAAGATGCAAGTTCAAATTTAGTTCGAATGCGATACAGATATCAAAAACGATTCAAGCAAGTGGATGAGATTCTAAAAACTTATCCTATTCTTTATTGCAGGCCTGTTCGGTCCCTAAGTTGAAACCGAACAATTTAGTCGTAGACCTGTATGGGCCACCACAAAAACCATGTCATGCCCCAGTCCCAAAATGTCGAGGGACTGGACACGTGAGCAATGGCCAGCAGCACGCACCGATGGACAACCCAATTTAATGGATCCATCAGGGCATGCTTAAGCTGTAGTCTAGCAGTATTAAGTACAAGTCTCAGGTATATCTATTCTCATCCACAGATTAACACAGATTATTTGCCAGAAATAATGCAATAACAAATAAGGTTGTCCCGGGAAATAAATCCGAGAATTATTCTGTTACAATTAAGGAAAAATAGACAGGAATTGAAATGCTGAAAATGGAAATACTGTGTAGTTGAAGCCGGCGCTCAGGAGAAATCTTCGGCCACTACTTCGTTCTCTGTTCCTTGTTCTGCTCCAAGGAGTGCTCCAGTACCGTACACCTCTGGGTAGTTCTCTTCAGCTGTACCTGGGGACATAATCCGGATCCAGGTCCTCAGGGGACATAACAAGGTACAGATAAAACAAGCCAAAATATAAGCAGTGCAGCAAATTAAATGAAACAGCAGGGTAAACTATGTAACCAGCTAAGTGATATGCAATATGAGAGCAGCACTAGAACTCAGGCTGAAGCCACTACAAGCTCTGTGTCGGGGAGCCGGTAGCGGCAATAACTATGAACTACACTATGTTATATACTATGTTTATATATAATATCAGCCTGTAGTCTGTGTGTCTCTCCCCACCCAATGTAATCCCACGTCTCATGTCCACGATGCCTCATGTCCATGTCACGCACGATTATAACTAATACAGCAAGTCTGATAGCTATGAATCAAATATCTAAGAATGTAAAGTCTATGTCATAAAATATGCATCCCATACAGAATCACCTTGAATGTCTCAGGAAGACTCTGTCTCATGAAATAGTGCCAAGTGTCCTGGGTTCTGGTGTACTTGATAGGACAAGTACGAGAATTATCGGGTCTCGTTATCCATGTCTATGTGACGTTACATAACTCCGCGTACGGAGTTGGCACCCGACTATGATCGGACACTAAGAACGTCACCCGTTTCCTAGGTTAAGCAGTTAAAACATGTTTATATTTAATTCCACAAGAAATCCATTAAAATACTATGTCAAGAATTACTGAGATTTGGCAAGCTTTACTTGTCCATTATTGCATAATTAAATCCAGAAAATAATTAGCAAGCTGCAGGATTTGGGCAAGGTACACTTGCCTGTGGTCCCGGTTATGTTTGCAGTTCTGACTTCGGCGGGAATTGCAGGCGGTACTCCGGTTGCTGAAACAAACATCACCATCAGATCCAAAAAATATCAATCAGCTAGAAACGCCTATCCTTGGGTCCAATTTGGAGACAAGGGCAGAAACGGCAGTTTCGGGCCAAAACGGGGTCCACCGGTGGGCCCGCTTTGCACCGAAAAACGCGTCAGGGTCAACGGTCTCCAAATTTACCAAACTCAGTGTCAACAGGTCAGAAATGCTGATACGAACCCAACGGAACTTTCAGAAATGAATTCCGATGAGCCGATCACAAAATCGCCCGTCGAGCGGGGCCTATGGGGCCCACGACACGCGATTTCGTCAACGTTCTCAGAATCGAACCAAACTTGACCCACAGGACCAGCGTATTACTACGAGTCCGATGGCGCAAGTTTCGTCTCGATCCGACGTGTGTACACAAAGTTAGGTCAAATTGCAGAAAAGACGGATATGGGGCGATGTCCGCGGATACGCGTTGATTCCGGTGTGCACGCACGCCCGAATCAGCTTCCGCGAAATCCTACACGTCCGTATCGACGAGGCGCACGTATCTGTGAAGACCGTGCGCGACCAAGTCGTCCCGTTTGGCGGGGCGTACTCAGTTCCGGGGTAAAACAGGGTCTGGTTTTTCCTATCTTTGGATCGCGGTGTGCGATCGCCACAGGCCGCGATGCCCCGAACAGTTTGTCCGGGCACCGAGAGGGTCATACAGGCTTCGCAACGCAATTTGCGGAATCGAAAACGGAGCCACGAATAAAAAGTTACACGCACCTGAAGGGGACCCAAAAATCAGGGTCAGACCGTGTCCGACACGTGTCCGACACGTGTCGGATACAGGGACCGATTTAGGGTTAGGGTTAGGGTTTTTCCCCCTGGCCGGCGGTGCTGCGGCGGAGGGCGGCCGGGCTCAGGCGGAGGAGGCTGGGGCACGGGCGGCCGGGCTCGCGGTGGCTGGGGACTCGCCGGCGGCCGGAGACGGCGCTGCGGGCTGCTGCTGCTGGCTGCGGCTGTGCTCACTGTCGTCGGGGAAGGAGGAGGAGGGCGGCGTCCGGTGGCTCGGGGGCGGCGGGGCGACGTCGGCGGCGAGGCGGAAGGCGGCGAGGCAGTGGCAGCGGCGGGTCTGAGGCGGTGGCGTTGGATGGCTGTGGGGCGGAGGGGAGGAGAGCCGAGGGGGTTTAATAGGGCTGGGGAGCCGGGGGGGGTGGCCGGGTCTGGCGGTGGCGTGGGGTGGGTCGTGGGAAGGTGGCCGGCCGGAGCGGGCGGAGGGCGCGGCGGAGGCGGCGGGAAACGCGGCGGCGTGCGGGTCGTGCGGAGGCTGGGGAGAGGAGCGGGCTAGCGGGTCTCGGGTCGGGTCTGACGGATCCGACCCGACCCGCTAGGGGCTGGGCCGGGCTCGGGCCCAGTGGGCCGGGCCGGGCCGCGGGCTGGGCTGGGCTGGGTAAAAATAAAATAAAAAATAATAATAATATTAATAATAATATCCAGGATTTAATAAATAATTAAATAATTAAATAATTAAACTTAGGTGATTTAAAAATAGGTCCGGGGCCCGATAAATTCCAAAAAATTGTTCTAAGTCCAGTTTTTCATTTTACATCCAAAAATATTATTTTCATAATATTTTAATACTGTTTATTATCAATTAAAAATCATTGAATAATTAAAACCCTGTTTTTAATTTACAGAAAAATCCCAGAAAAGTCCAGAAAATTGTGAAAAATCCAGTTTTTAAAATTTTGAAAAATCAGGGGGTTTACAGGTTCGTATCCCAACTATTTGGTGATACGTGTCATTTTGGGGTTTTCCTCCGACACGGGGCTTTGAACATGTCGTATTTTGACACGGACACATAGATCTACTTTTGACGCTTTGATTTGTTCATAAATATTATTTGTGATCTGTTTGTGTCCTTCGGGGTGCATTTAGTTGTGTGTTGGACTCGTGTCGCATGCGTATCCTAGATCTAGTGGGATACGGTGAGATACTCTCCAATTGTGTGTATTTTTGTATAGATCTAATTAATTGTGGTTCAATTTTTCATTTATAATTAGTATATATATATGGATATTAAATATTTATTTTGTGTATTTATTATAGTAATTATTGTAGCATAGATCTATATTTTTGGTGTGCTAATATAATGTACAATATAATATGTAGCTTTCTTGCATGCAAATATATATGTTACTACTTGTTAAATAATATAATTTATACATAAAATGTTTTATAAAATATATTTGTATGTTTAATTGTGTAATTATATTATTTATAATTATTATGTAATTATTTGGATATTAATGTAAATATTTTAGGTGTGCTTCTAGCCATGTAAATTATATGTTCTTTGTTAAATATTTGAAGGTATAAGTTTATGTGTATATTAATATATATATGTACATTTTTGTATTAATGGTTTATATATATATATATATATACTGTTTTATATATTCTGTTTATATATATATATATATATATATATTGTTTTATATATTCTATTTTTATATATATAATTATATATATATAACTTGTTTTAGTGACAGTGAATTAATGACAGTAAAAACTGTCATTAATTAGCCGACTAATAGCAGCCGCTGTAGCCTTCGGGCAATTAATGACAAACCTGTCATTAATTGCAGCAGCGGAAAACAGCAGCTTTTCTGTGACGCTTTTCCGCGACAGTTTAACTGTCAGCGAAAACCAAAGCAGTGGCAGTTTATTATTTGGGTTTCGGTGACAGTCCTTCGGTGACAGTCCCGACTGTCACTATTTAAACTGTTTTGATTTAATCCTATTTTATTCAATGTTTTTCAATGACGCTTTGACAGATTTAATGTATATATTATATATTATAATTGTATATATATATATGTATATATATATGTATTTTGTGAGTAATAATAATTGTAATAATATATTATGTTATTTATATAAATGTTGGGTTGTATATATTATTTTAGGGTATATATTAATTGTATTATTAGTATACCTTGTGTGAGTTCTTTTTGAATCTAATTTGATTCCTAAATTATTGTAGTTTATCTCTATATTATTTTATAGATGTCTTGTGAGGTTGACTTTGGGTTTGACCATGTTTGACTTTAGTGGACTTTAGAGTTGACCATAGTTGACTTTTACCTTAGAATTGACTTATTGACCTAGAAGTTGCCTAGTTTGACTTGTTCTCTTTCCGGGACCTTGTATTAATGTGGTATTCCATGTCTAGGTCTTCGAGGCACCGAGTCAGACATTTGTGAGACTGTTCATTGGACTTCAGGCGAGTATATTCTCTGATAGTTTCTCATTTATGATATCCTCTATGTTCGTTGTATCTAGTGTAGATATACATGTTCTTTTGACACTATGGTTACACGGATTGGTATATCCGGATCTCGTCATGAGATGTTATTCCTTGGTATATGGTGTATATGGTGCAAGTATTGTTTCATTGGTTATCTTGTACATGTACAGACACCGATTCTCGGGGAGACTAGCTATCTTCTTGGGGAATCTAGTGCCATAACGTACCGTGGTTGGATCTATTATACCAGTCGGGGTGGGGAGTATTTTAGTGTAGATATGTGATCATACCCTCCTTGTGCATGTCTTGTTCCTTGTGAGTGTTGATCATACACCGCACGTATAATCAGCCAGGCCATCATACTCTTGTGCAAGTTCCCAAGCCGATCACATGTTAAAGCTAGTACTCACACACTTAGTCATTAGTATTCTTGTTCCATCAGCATATTGTTCATTATTGTATTTCTTTCCAGTATTTCCTTATTGTCTATACATTCTTGTATCTATTTATGCATCTTGTTTATCCACAACTATTTATTGTTACATAGTTTTTATCATTATTTGAGAACTGCTGTTAGGGTTGTACTCTGCTCCTTTCCTGACTGGATATATTTTTCCAGATGACACTGAGGAGTACCCTACCTATTATGGACCCCAGGATGTTGTGGGTTTAGATTCTGAGACCCTGGCTCAAGAGGGACTTATCTCAACTGAGACAGTTGACCATGGAGTTGTAGCTTTATAGTTTTGTAGTATTCTTTGTACTGGATTTGTCTCCAGCATATTTCTGTAATTTTCTTCAGACTCATTGATGTATTATTTTAGACTCATGAGTTGTATTGTGACTATTCTATTCTTTATCTGATTCGTGCTCATTTTTACCTTAGTTCTGTGATTGAGTATACTATCATTATTGGTGGTTCATTATATTGTTAGATAGTTTATCTAGACAGCGTTCTACCGCCGATTCTGTGGCGTAGGCTGGGCGTTGTTTCCGACTAGTACCCTTACACCGGGTGCGGGTCGTGACACATTTTTGGTGGTGGCCCATGCAGGTCTAGCTTCACAAGTATGTGATATTGTGGTAGTGCGACAACTTAGTTGTACTACTGCGAGCCTGCGATAGGATATAGGATATAGGCTGAGATACTCAATCACATCTAGGAAAATTCTTTTGATTCAACTATTCTCCTTTGATATTGATACTTGATCCCTTAAACTGTCCTTTCCTTGATGTCTTACATCTTGTGCCATATTGATTCTCATTCCGTCTTTTTATGAGACATACTCGGAGATACTTGCGGAGGCACACAAGGTTGAGCGGGATCTGGGTTTGAAGACCAAGAGAGACCGTGATTCTTTTCTGGGGGCCAACGGCAGTGCAGTATCTGCCAAACGTCCTTATTTCTAGTCCAGACCTTTCCAGCAGCCACAGCAGAACCAGACTCCAGCTAGAGCACCTTTTCACCAGGCACCTCAACAGCAGAGGCAGTTACAGCAAGCTCTTTGCAACTTCTGCAAGAAGCCCGGCCACATCTGGGAAGTTTGCAGAAAGAGGCTAGGAGTTTGTTTGTATTGTGGTACTGAAGGGCATCAATTGAGGGAGTGTCCTCGTCGTGCAGTTCAGGGAGCAGCTCCAGCTCCGAGGGCACAGATGAGACCACCTGCAGCACAACCGAGGGGACCGCTTCCGACACAGCAGCAGCATTTTGTCCAGCATCAGCAGCAGGGAGGTGCTCGGCAGGGACGAGCGTTTGCTATGACAGTCGAAGAGGAGGAACCCACAGGAGATGTCATCGCAGGTTCTATTCTTCTTGATTCCATTCCAGCTTTAGCTTTGTTTGATAGTGGTGCTTTCTATAGTTTTATATCTGTTTCTTTTGCTCTAAAGCATGGTTTGGTAGCTGAGTCTTTGCTTAGGACTTGCAAGATCATGACCGGGGGAGGCATTATCCTGGTTAATGATATTTGCAAGGATCGGAGAGTTACTCTGGGAGGCCGGGAGTTGAGTGCGTGTCTACTTGTAATGCCACTTTTGAGCTACGATATTGTACTCGGGATGGATTGGTTGAGTAGGCACCGTGCTAGCATAGATTATAGAGGAGGTAGAGTTTTGTTTGGTCCGCCAGGAGAGCCAGAGTTCGAGTTTGCTAGAGGAACTGCGGAGCAGGAAGAAGGCATTATTTGTGGAGCTATGGTGGAAGACAAGGAGTTGCCACATCCGTTGATAGCAGAATTTTTGGATGTGTTTCCTGAAGAATTGCCAGGATTGCCGCCAGATCGAGATGTTGAATTTTCTATAGACTTGGTGCCAGGTGCAGAACCGATTTCGCAGCATGTCTATAGAGTAAACAACAGCGAGCTGGTCGAGTTGAAGAAGCAGGTGGACGAATTACAGGATAAGGGGTTTATCAGATCGAGTTCTTCACCATGGGGAGCCCCGGTATTGTTTGTACCGAAGAAGGATGGATCGGTGCGCATGTGCATTGATTACAAGGCTTTGAATAATCTCACTATCAAAAATAAGTATCCTTTGCCACGGATTGATGATCTGTTTGATCAGTTGAGTGGTGCCAAGGTATTTTCTAAGATAGATTTGAGATCAGGCTACCATCAGGTGAAGGTGAAGCCGGGGGACATACCGAAGACTGCTTTTAGAACTCGGTATGGTCAGTACGAGTTTATGGTGATGCCGTTTGGTTTGACTAATGCACCGGCGGTATTTATGAACTTGATGAACAAGGTATTCCACCAGTACCTTGACAAGTTCGTGGTGGTGTTCATCGACGACATACTCATATACTCGAGGACACCTGAGGAGCATGAGGAGCATTTGAGGATTGTGTTGGATGTGCTGAGGAAGGAGAAGCTGTATGGGAAGTTGTCCAAATGTGAGTTTTTCTTGGACAAGGTGGAATTCTTGGGGCATGTTGTGACTGGTGATGGTATTTCAGTGGATCCGAAGAAGATTTCAGCAGTGGAATCTTGGAAGACTCCGAGTTCGGTAGCAGAGATCAGGAGTTTCTTGGGATTGGCAGGCTACTACAGAAAGTTTGTGCAAGATTTTTCGAGGATTGCCGAGCCGATGACCAGACTCACAAGGAAGGATGTGGAGTTTGTTTGGACGGAAGATTGCCAGGCTGCTTTTGAGGAGTTGAAGAAGAGGTTGACGTCTGCTCCTATTTTTACATTGCCATCAGGGTCCGGAGGTTTCACTATTTATAGTGATGCATCGGGAAAGGGTTTAGGTTGTGTTCTTCAGCAGCATGGGAAAGTGATTGCCTATGCATCCAGGCAATTACGTCCTCATGAAAAGAACTATCCTATCCATGATTTGGAGTTGGCAGCTGTCATATTCGCCCTGAAGTTGTGGAAACATTATTTGTACGGAGAGCGTGTGGAGATCTTCACAGACCACAAAAGCTTGAAGTACGTTTTCACGCAGAAGGAGTTGAACATGAGGCAGCGTCGGTGGTTGGAATTGATGAAGGATTTTGATATCTCTTTGCAATATCATCCTGGGAAAGCCAATGTAGTTGCCGATGCTTTGAGCAGGTATCCGGTAGCTATGTTCTTGACGTAGGATCGATATCTGTTGGAGGACTTGGAGAGCTTGGGCATTGAGGTGATTGTTCCTGGGTGTGCTATGCAGATGTGGAGATTGCAGATATACTCAGATTTGATAGACAGGATCAAGGCAGCACAGTATGATGATGTATCTTTGAGGAGTATCAGAGCTCAGGTGAGAGCAGGATTGGAGGATGATTTCACTATTGCAGAGGATGGATCCTTGAGGCATGGAGTTAGATTGTGTGTGCCTAGTGGGGAGTTGCACGAGGAGGTGTTGCAAGAAGCGCATTGCTCTCAGTATTCCATACATCCAGGTGCTAACAAGATGTATCGGAATATGCGAGAGAGTGTGTGGTGGTATGGCATGAAGAGGGAAGTGGCACAGTTTGTATCCAGATGCTTAGTGTGCCAGCAGGTGAAAGCCGAGAGGCAGAGGCCAGGAGGTTTACTTCAGCCATTACCCATTCCAGAGTGGAAGTGGGAACACATTACTATGGATTTTGTGTCCGGACTACCACGATCTCCAGGAGGGAAAGACGCGATTTGGGTCATTGTTGATAGATTGACCAAGTCGGCCACTTTTTGCCTTTCAAGGTGGGTTTGTCTACGGAGAAGCTGGCAGAGATGTATGTGAGGCAGATCGTTAGGATACATGGAGTTCCCGTCAGCATAGTCTCAGATCGAGATAGTCGTTTCACTTCTCATTTCTGGAGGAGTTTGCAGGAGAGTTTGGGCACTCAGCTCAAATTCAGTACTGCATATCATCCCCAGACAGATGGGCAGTCAGAGAGGACTATTCAGACTCTCGAGGATATGTTGCGCACTTGTGTACTAGATTTCGGGGGTTCTTGGGAGGACCATCTCCATTTGGTAGAGTTTGCTTACAACAACAGTTACCAGGCCAGTATAGAGATGTCACCTTTTGAAGCTCTATATGGTCGGAGGTGTCGTACTCCTTTGTCTTGGGACGATGTTGGAGAGAGAGTTTTGCTTGGGCCAGAGATGGTTGTGGATGCAGCAGAGAAGGTTCAGTTGATCAGAGACAGACTTCGAGTGGCGCAGGACAGACAACGGCATTGGGCCGATAGCCATCGGAGACCCTTGGAGTTTGAGGTATAGTTTAGATTTTATTTTGTGTGCTTGTTCTTGGTTGTTTGTTATAGATAAGTTCTTAAGGTGGTGTTTTGTTCTAAGTGGGTGGTTTGGTATTTCTGAGGATTTTTCCGACACGAGGCACGATTCACTTCGGTGGAGGCGGAAAGCTTAGTCCGCGATTCATTGGACCTTTCACTATTCTAGAGAGGGTCGGTGCAGTTACTTATAGACTAGACTTGCCACCTGCATTGGAGGGAGTGCACAACGTATTTCATGTGTCGTAGTTGAGACGATACGTGGCAGATCCTAGTCATGTATTGGATCACTCAGAGATAGAGGTGGGCCCTACTCTTAGCTATCCAGAGCAGCCAGTTGGGATTCTGGATCGGAGAGAGAAGGTGCTGAGGAACCAGACTATTCCTTTGGTGTGCGTCACATGGAGGCATCACTCTCCAGGGGAGTCTACCTGGGAGAGAGAGGATGAAATGTGAGAGCGTTATCCATATTTGTTTGTACCTTGAGGTATGTTATTTCTAGTTATGTTCTGTTTATTGTTATGTTCTGTTCATTAGTTAGTTGTGATTGTTTAGTTCTGTTCTGTGATTTTTTGGGGGTAGTTTTCGTCTTTGAATTTCGAGGACGAAATTATTTTAAGGAGGGTAGACTTGTCACTACCACATTTTAGAAAAAAGGGTATTTTAGTAATTTCCTATTTAAATAAATATTGTGCATGGTAAATAATTTTTGTTATATTATTTAATTATTGTTAGATATTATTTAATTATTTTGGACTTATTTTAGTGAACCCAACTAGTTTAGTTTGGACCCATGGACCAACATGAATTAATTAGTTAGACTTGGCCCATTTAGAAAGCCCATGGTTAAGAAGATGGATTAAATTAATTAAATGATTAGACTAGAAGCTTCCTTCCTTAATTATTTCTTCATGAGAGGCCCCAAGGGGTATATTGGACATTTTACAATTGCTTGGGGGAGGGGCTATGGCCGGCCTATTAAAGAGGGGGGGAAATTTCTCTCTCCTCTCATCTCATTCCAAATCTAGATCTAGAATTCTCCCACTACCAAATTCCCTCCATTCCTAATCCAATTCCCTACCAAATTCATTCCAAATTCTTTCCAATTCACCATTAGAGAAGGAGGAAGCAAGGATCTAGAAGAAGGAAGCAAGGATCTACAAAGAGGAGCAAGGATCTACAATTTGGAAGCAAGTTCATCTCAATTGGAGGTTTCATTGGGAATCCATCTCCCAATAGGTATAATTCAGATTTTCCCATTTAAATAGCTTCTAAATCTGAGATTTAATCATGTAAAATCAACCTATATATATGTACTACCCATAGGACTTTGTTTTGTGTTCATAGGAGACCCATGGAGAAAGTTATGGTGCTTTTTGTGTCAATTTTGTTGGAATTCCGAATTTACATTTTTTTGTGTGTGTCAATTGATCCTATAGATCAATTGGACATGAGATTTGTGTTTGAGACTAGTGTCGTGTCCATATTGGGATACTTGTGGTTCGTATCCCAACTATTTGGTGATACGTGTCATTTGGGGGTTTTCCTCCGACACGGGGCTTTGAACATGTCGTATTTTGACACGGACACATAGATCTACTTTTGACGCTTTGATTTGTTCATAAATATTATTTGTGATCTGTTTGTGTCCTTCGGGGTGCATTTAGTTGTGTGTTGGACTCGTGTCGCATGCGTATCCTAGATCTAGTGGGATACGGTGAGATACTCTCCAATTGTGTGTAATTTTGTATAGATCTAATTAATTGTGGTTCAATTTTTCATTTATAATTAGTATATATATATGGATATTAAATATTTATTTTGTGTATTTATTATAGTAATTATTGTAGCATAGATCTATATTTTGGGTGTGCTAATATAATGTACAATATAATATGTAGCTTTCTTGCATGCAAATATATATGTTACTACTTGTTAAATAATATAATTTATACATAAAATATTTAATAAAATATATTTGTATGTTTAATTGTGTAATTATATTATTTATAATTATTATGTAATTATTTGGATATTAATGTAAATATTTTAGGTGTGCTTCTAGCCATGTAAATTATATGTTCTTTGTTAAATATTTGAAGGTATAAGTTTATGTGTATATTAATATATATATGTACATTTTTGTATTAATGGTTTATATATATATATATATATATATATATATATACTGTTTTATATATTCTGTTTATATATATATATATATATATATTGTTTTATATATTCTGTTTTTATATATATAATTATATATTCATAACTTGTTTTAGTGACAGTGAATTAATGACAGTAAAAACTGTCATTAATTAGCCGACTAATAGCAGCCGCTGTAGCCTTCGGGCAATTAATGACAAACCTGTCATTAATTGCAGCAGCGGAAAACAGCAGCTTTTCTGCGACGCTTTTCTGCGACAGTTTAACTGTCAGCGAAAACCAAAGCAGTGGCAGTTTATTATTTGGGTTTCGGTGACAGTCCTTCGGTGACAGTCCCGACTGTCACTATTTAAACTGTTTTGATTTAATCCTATTTTATTCACTATTTTTCAATGACGCTTTGACAGATTTAATGTATATATTATATATTATAATTGTATATATATATATATGTATATATATATGTGTTTTGTGAGGAATAATAATTGTAATAATATATTATGTTATTTATATAAATGTTGGGTTGTATATATTATTTTAGGGTATATATTAATTGTATTATTAGTATACCTTGTGTGAGTTCTTTTTTAATCTAATTTGATTCCTAAATTATTGTAGTTTATCTCTATATTATTTTATAGATGTCTTGTGAGGTTGACTTTGGGTTTGACCATGTTTGACTTTAGTGGACTTTAGAGTTGACCATAGTTGACTTTTACCTTAGAATTGACTTATTGACCTAGAAGTTGCCTAGTTTGACTTGTTCTCTTTCCGGGACCTTGTATTAATGTGGTATTCCATGTCTAGGTCTTCGAGGCACCGAGTCAGACATTTGTGAGACTGTTCATTGGACTTTAGGCGAGTACATTCTCTGATAGTTTCTCATTTATGATATCCTCTATGTTCGTTGTATCTAGTGTAGATATACATGTTCTCTTGACACTATGGTTACACGGATTGGTATATCCGGATCTCGTCATGAGATGTTATTCCTTGGTATATGGTGTATATGGTGCAAGTATTGTTTCATTGGTTATCTTGTACATGTACAGACACCGATTCTCGGGGAGACTAGCTATCTTCTTGGGGAATCTAGTGCCATAACGTACCGTGGTTGGATCTATTATACCAGTCGGGGTGGGGAGTATTTTAGTGTAGATATGTGATCATACCCTCCTTGTGCATGTCTTGTTCCTTGTGAGTGTTGATCATACACCGCACGTATAATCAGCCAGGCCATCATACTCTTGTGCAAGTTTCCAAGCCGATCACATTTTAAAGCTAGTACTCACACACTTAGTCATTAGTATTCTTGTTCCATCAGCATATTGTTCATTATTGTATTTCTTTCCAGTATTTCCTTATTGTCTATACATTCTTGTATCTATTTATGCATCTTGTTTATCCACAACTATTTACTGTTACATAGTTTTTATCATTATTTGAGAACTGCTGTTAGGGTTGTACTCTGCTCCTTTCCTGACTGGATATATTTTTCCAGATGACACTGAGAAGTACCCTACCTATTATGGACCCCAGGATGTTGTGGGTTTAGATTCTGAGACCCTGGCTCAAGAGGGACTTATCCCAACTGAGACAGTTGACCCTGGAGTTGTAGCTTTATAGTTTTGTAGTATTCTTTGTACTGGATTTGTCTCCAGCATATTTCTGTAATTTTCTTCAGACTCATTGATGTATTATTTTAGACTCATGAGTTGTATTGTGACTATTCTATTCTTTATCTGATTCGTGCTCATTTCCACCTTAGTTCTGTGATTGAGTATACTATCATTATTGGTGGTTCATTATATTGTTAGATAGTTTATCTACACAGCGTTCTACCGCCGATTCTGCGGCGTAGGCTGGGCGTTGTTTCCGACTAGTACCCTTATACCGGGTGCGGATCGTGACAGAATACCTGTCTGGAATCTCATAACTATGATTTTTTTTTCCATAACCGTCAAGTATCGTAGTCTAATATTTTTGTGCCACCTGACTAGTATATCTGCAAATACTTTGACTACTCTACTATAACAGTCTAGCTACAGCTGTCGCTACTTCGCCAGCGAATTGTTATAGTTGTCAGTTCGTAACAAGTACCTTCAACTCTTTCCTAGGCATAGTCTAAGTTTTAGGGCAACACTTTAGGTCTTGTCTAACTTTATAAAAGTATTAGGAGTATGAACTATTTCAAACAATCTAACTAATTCTTGTTTAGACTAAGGGAAGCTATACATGGTTTTTAAAATAAGAGGATACAAATATTGTTATAGGACATATACATAAGGGTTATTATTATTAACTCATGCTTTAGTTGTTAATTATTTACTAAACCATTTATGTTTTTTAATTAACAAAATAAGGGTGATGTTGAAGTAATTCAAATAATTCATAATGACACAAAGAAATACGACTATGATAGGAAGAGTTAAGCACGAGATAAGAAATGTATATAGAAGAGAAGATGAGCCACCCAAGGGGCGAGATGGTGATAGGAAGAGAATACTACTACTACTACTCGCGTCATCTATTGGCTTCGTGGATATGCTATCTAGTTAGGATATCAACATATCCTCTTAACTACTAAACTACCATATATAATTCTACGTCTATTTATATACTTAAGATCCCGTGTCATAAAGGGGTCATGATTATGCAATGACAAATATAACTAAAGGTCGTACATGTATCTACGACTTCCTGTGCCTGCGCTCTCTTATTTGTCATCATGAGTGCTCAGCTTAGGGGGTATATCTCATACTATTCGTGTATCAAACTTATAGTAAGCACGAACGTTCGCCTTTCCGAAATAGGGGAAGACGAAAACAATAATAGAGAATTCAAGGAGGAGGTGATATAATACAAGTAGGGGATTCAAAGGGATTAGAGAATTTGAAAGGGAGTTGCCAAGGCAGTTGTGGATTGAAACCTTATTTTGGTAAATTCCTATTCTCATGTTCACATCAGAACAGTTATGTACCTGACATGATATGCTCTGACCAGTCTAGAGGGCAAGTATATTTGTCTAACAAGTTGAGTCAACTATATCTCAATCCACGTAAGATAGTGATACAAAGATCGAACCAGTACACTACGGTTGATCAGACCATAATATACCGATTCTGATTTAGATAATGTATTAGTATGGGCCCCCAATAATACATATGTCATGAACAAGCTCAATAAAATAATAAGCTTGCAAAACTAGGCTATAATAGCAGCATAAGTCGAGGTAGTAAAAATATAAGTACGCTTGATTATGATGGAGGAAGGTACAGAATAATCTAAGTTCACCAAGAAGATCAGTGTTGTGCCTCTACAATTGCCATACTAATTTCTTGTCTAAGTCTAAAGTCAACCAAATGGGTGTATGAGCCTCTAAGTTCTACAGTCTAGATAAACACTAAAGTTCTATAGTTTAGATAAACACTATCTTCTTATGCAAGCCTATAGTTGGTGTCATTCATTTTTATTTCATTAATTGGTCAGAAGGACTATGTGATACTAGATTATGAGGCATACTACCAAACTTACAAAAATTTAACTAATAGTGTTATTGAATACTAGAGTGTATATACCTAGTACAAGGCACCTTCCTAACCCCTATCAAGCACGAAGGAAAGATTGACTTTGAGAAGGAATCAAGCAAGATGCAATGCAAGCAATAAAATGAGAATGCGAAATAAAATCAAGGACGGTGATTAAGTAAGTGGATGAGATCCTATATTCTAATCCTATACGCAGGCTTGCTTGGTACAATAACGTAACCGAGACAATATGCTCTCAACCTGCATGGGCAACCACAAAAATATGTCACGCCCCAGTCCCAAAAATACATAGGACTAGAACACGTAAGCATGCCAGCCGCATGGATATGGCAACTCCAATATATGGAAACCATAACCCATACGTACGCTGTAATATGAATATAAACTCACATGTGGTATATATAATGTCACAAGTCACAGATATGCTAATCTCATCCACACAACAACAAGTCATAGAAAAAAAATACTAAACTAGAACAAGGAGTCTGAAATATCCAAAATAATAGTCGGGTGGAGACAAATCCAATACCAAAGACTATATCCAAAACTAAAATAAGAGAGGAGTACAAAGTCTCCAATATAAAATAATGTAAAGACAGAAGTGTATCCGCTAAAAGGAATCCATCGCTAGATGTACTCAAAGATGCTCAGAAGGTAAGACCTCCTCGGTAGAAAATAATGCGTCAGGTCCAGGCCCGTACTCCTGCAAATACTCAAGAGCAGATACACCTGGCAGAAGACCAGGTCCTCAGAGGGACGTAACAAGATACAGAAAATACGAACCAATTTGAATACAGTGAATATGCATATTATTTGAAAATAAATAAGTACGCTGTATAAGACCATCTATATGAATGCAAATGAGGACAACTTTTTGACGTATGGGCAAGGATAGTCTACTCGATCTAAGCCTCACAACTCACACACCCGTCTAGAACATCAGAAATCGATATACCTCTGGGGTAGCGACCAGCGCGACTCTACAGAAATCGACATACCTCTGGGGTAGCGACCAGCGCGACACGCGCCCGTAGTGCGAACTATATACTACGGTTTACCAGAGTGGTTAAAAGCCCATACGCCTAATGATTTTCCTTCCATGATACTAGGTGCCATGTGTGTGTCAACATATCTAATACATAGTAATGACTGGAGAAAAACTACACATGCAAGAACTATACAGAAATAAAATAAATAAAAAGAAATATAAATAGCATGCAAAGTACTATAAACAATTTGGCAAGGTATCTTGCCTGGGGTCCTCCTGCTGGTATGAATCAGAGTCCAAGTCACAGTCCAAATAGCCTATGTATTACAAATTTATCACGTCAAAAGATAATTTATTTTAATTTATTTAATTCTAGAATAATTACTCTAAAATCCTATTTTAATCATATTATTCTAATTTTTATGTAAATTCCTAAATTTTGTTCAAAGAAATTAAATTTTATCAACTCGAGACTCATGGCACGCAAATCGAGGCGATCTGTTGACCGAAAAGTCAACCAACACAAACTCAACTTTCATGCATGATTTCCTATAGATTTCAGCGTCAAAAATATGCTGGAATTTATGGCTCGTCCGAATTCAAATTCGTTTGGAAATTATGGCACATACAAATTTTGTATTGTGCACCGATGGTTAAATTCTAACCTATTCAAGCTCTACAGAATTAACAGTATGTAAATACTTCGAATTAAATTCTGGGAAAACATATGTCAATTATCTAGACATTAGCTTTCCGAAACTTTAAACGGTTCATGATTATGATTCCTGGTTCTCCCGGAATCGCGAAAACATTGAAACACGTCTATTTTCGGATATACTGTGCTCTACGAATTTTTCAGAATTTAATACTCATAATTTTGTAAAATAAATTATTTAATAAGAAAACTAACCTTAATATCTTTCTAACGCAAGAAACTAGGCATCGTTTGGAGTCCGGAGCAATGCGCAATGGCTTATGGAAAATGAAGGAACCCTAGATGGCAATTCTCCAAAATCTCTCTCTCTCTAAGATAATGGGATAATTAGGGTTATAATAATATATATATATATATATATATATATATATATATATATATATATATATAGGGATGAGCGGCTGAGTGAAAGTTGATAGGAGGGTGACACATGTCAGAATCTGATTGGTTGGTTTTTGTTATATTATTTGTTTTTGATTTGCCTTTATCAAAACATTATTTAAGTCATTTTAAATCTAAACAACTCCAAATAAATATTAAAAATAATCATAAAAATCTAGAAAAATTACATAAAATATATTTTGAACCTATAAACCCTAGAAAAATATTTGGGATAATTTTATATTCATAGATTTCCTACTATAATTAGGAGAAGCTCTAAACATTAGCTTTATCCATTTAACTAAAAATAAATACTAACATCATTCGAAAAATTCTGAAATAATTCCAGAAAATATATAATAATATTATAAACCCTAGAAAATAATGTGGGTCCATTCTATATTCCTGGGCTTGCACAATAAATTCTACAAGTCCTAAAAATTAGTTATTAGTCTAAATAACTCCCAATAAATACTAAAAGTATTCAGAAAATTCCCAAAAAATTCTAGAAAATATATTTGACTATATAGAATCTAAAATAAAATTTTGGAATATTTTTAATTAAGTTTGAACATAAAATAAATTCTTCAAAGTCCTAGAAAATTAGTGTTACTAGTTTTTAATTAACTAAAAATTATGGAAAAAATCCCAATAATCTAAAATAGCCTAAAAATAATTCTAAATAAATATTTATATAAGTAAATATACTAAAAAATTATTTTCTAATTAACTAAGAGAATACTCTAAAGTAATTCAATATTTAAAATAATCTATAATAAATATAATAATATAAAATACACACAAAATACATATTTTGGGTGAGGGGGTTTACACCAACTCTTTTCAAGAACTTCCTCAAGTGGTTGAAGCCAGGTGGGAAGGTTCTCATCAGTGATTATTGTAGGAAATCTGGAGAACCATCTGAGGAATTTTTCGAGTATATTAAACAAAGAGGTTATGATCTACATGATATGGATGCTTATGGCCAGGTTAGTTTATATGACCTTTCTATTAAGAAGAATAAATAGTCTTTTGCCATATCAGTGTCAATTTTTTTAAATCAAATTCTTAACAGAAAACTCTACTATCTTTTCATGACCTTTCAGATGCTAAAAGATGCTGGCTTTCATGAGGTTGTTGCGGAAGACAGGACGAATCAGGTTCTATTAACTTCTTTCTCATGTGTGCTTGTGCACGGTACAGGCCTAACTTTATTTGTTATTTTTGTTCCAGTTCATAGATGTTCTTCAAAGGGAGTTGGACGCTGTGGAGAAGGACAAAGAATCCTTCATCGCTGACTTCTCACAGGTGAACGCTCTTACATTTCTGAAATTTTGTATTTCCTTTACTATCAAATGAATCTTATTACTATCCGGATTTGATCTTACTCAGGAAGACTACGATGAAATTGTCAATGGCTGAAAAGCGAAGCTGAAGCGGAGCTCAACCGGCGAGCAGAGGTGGGGCCTGTTCTTCGCCAAGAAGTGAAATTGGAATAGAGAACTTATTTATGTATGCTTCCTTTTGTTGACTACCAATGCTTCTTAGGATGTTAAGACATTTAAATTTGGATTTAGTTTCAGTTGACTCACTTTCTGGATATTATTTTGTGCGATACCTGCCTAATATTGTGCGTTTCTTCCACATTGTGGCATCTCTTGATTGCAACTCACTTGGGCTGTATTTGATTGTACTTTTCTTTCAATGGGAAATATTTTTGTTGCAAAATTTCCACTAATGTGTAATACCCATACATGGGGAGTTTCAGCTGGTAGGTGCTAAAGCTAGGCCTAGACTACAAGCTGGCCTGCTTCCATACTAGAGCCTTGCTTTTTAATCAGACGGGGTTGGCTTAGGGGTGCAACTCGGGCGGGCTAAACCCGGAGTCTGATCGGATAAATCTGTTAATAGGTTGGGTGGGTTGGGCTAACAGAGGCAAGCACAACATTTTCAAAGAGGAGCTGTTACCTTTAGCAAACTGGGAAGCAAATGGTTCATTAAGAAAGAAAAGTCAGCAAATACTCTCAGCAACCTACTACAGCTGTAACATCTCTAGAGAAAGATCAGTGTGGAATGGGCTCTTCTTCAGTCAAAGATTTGCAAATTTAGTATTGTAATTTGATTTTCATTTTTCAAGCTACTTTGATTTGTACAGAAATATATTGAAGTTGAAGACTTTTGTAAGAATTTGTTATTTGTAATTTGTCTGTGGTTTTATCGAAGACTTTGATCTGTACTCTGAATTTGTTATTAATGTAAAAATTTCTTGTATAAGCATCCTTGCTGGAGATATCATGAAGTCAAGATTTAATTGGTGAAATCTTCTAGTAGCTGGTTCTATATGAAGTCAAGATTTAAGAAGGGGAAAGCTGATTATTTATATATGAAGGTGTCTTTTTGTTGGTATATGGACTTATGTATTAGAATAGAAGACCGATAATTGTTCAGTTTCTATGTTGGGTTATTATCTAATGTTATCCAATCTTCTCTTGATGTTTCTGAACTAATTGCATTATCTGTGCGCCTATATACAGAAGGGAGTTTCAATCACTTTTTTTTGTAGGTTTTGGTCTCTTCTCTTTGCTCGACCCCTGGTCCTCTTTGGTCTTGACCTGAGGCCCTTGCATGCCTAAGGATATGAAACAATGGAGTTCTTTGCAAGGATAATTGCTATAATTTTCATTGATTCCTTCACTAGGAAAGCATAGAACAGACTAGTAATATTCAATATTGCATTTGAAAGACTTGCTTCTTTGACAACCCCTGAAGTTTATAATAAGGAACTCTTGCGGACTGTCAATATTGTAACACTAAAGATGACAAATAAAGTTGCTCCTGATCTAGTTTTAGAAGAGAACGGATTCATTTGCGGATCTCCTAGCAACAAGATCAGAGACCTAATTCTGATGAGAGAATACATTTTTATTATAATCTATTTGAACTAACACTGAATGGTGTAGCACTCAATGCTGTAAAAACACATTGAAGGATATTTGTTTCTATGCTTGATGTCTCCTAGAGTGAGAGAACTATAAAAACACACATTAAATATTATTATTCTCTACTGGTGTTCTGTTTATTGGTGCAGGGAAACCTCTTCTTCTCTTAATGCATAGACCTCAGCCATGTCATGACTCGGAGAAATTATTCGGTCTGTGGCAGTAGTGAAGTCTTGTCACGTGGTGAGACTGTTCCATTGAATAATTTCTCCATCGACTCGGAAGTCTGATGAGTATCAAACCATCGTTAGGGTTTTATAAAGATCATAAATCAATCCATCGTTAAGGTTAAAACCACAGAAGCTACCAAATCCTCACAGTTACTAAAACTCTGATCTTGAAAAAAATAGAATGTCTGGGAAAAAAAAGGTTCAACAGCAATACTATATCAACATATTGACAAACACGTCCCCACAAGGCACAAGAAGCACTCCCTCCCTCTTCTTCAGTAAGAAAACCAAGAATCAAGCAAACAAAAACCACAGCCAGCACCAGAAACACCAGCCAGTTCCTGGTCCACTTCCTCCTCCTCCTCCTCCTCCTCTTTAATGCCACGGCTTGCGCGAACCGGCCAGTGCCGCCGCTAATGAACTACTTCGCCTTCGCCACATTCTCCTCGAAGTATCTCCGCTTCAGGCCCGCCTTGTGCTCCTCCAGTATCCGCTACCGCAGCGTGTTCAGACCGATCATCGTGTCGCACAGCTTGGACCTCAGCCCGTTGGTGACCGACGCCCGGGCACGGTCGACCGGCGTGTTCTCGCCGAACCTCGTCCGGTAGGCGGCATTGGAGGCATTGAGAGGGGCCAGCCGGGCCTTCACGATGTGGGCCTCTCAAAGGAGGATGGCGGTGACGTTGGAGTCCATCCGGTCGTGGAGCCCGCGGAGGAGCTTCGGGCTCTGGGTGGAACCCTTCGGGGTGGGGGAGGGGGAACCCTTTGGGGTGGGGGAGGGGGCTCTGGAAGCTTCGGGATGGGGGAGGGGGGACCCTTTGGGGTGGGGGAGGGGGCTGAGGTGCCTTCGGGGTGGGGGAGGGGGAAGCTTCGGGGTGGGGGAGGGGGCAGCCGAGGGGTGGGGGAGCTCTGGAAGCTTCGAGGTGGGGGAGGGGGAAGCCGAGGGGTGGGGGCGGGGGAAGCCGAGGGGTGGGGGAGGGGGAAGCTTCGAGGTGGGGGAGGGGGAAGCCGAGGGGTGGGTGAGGGTGAAGCCGAGGGGTGGGGGAGGGGGCTCTGGAACCGTTCGGGGTGGGGGAGGGGGAAGCTTCGGGGTGGGGGAGGGGGCAGCCGAGGGGTGGGGGTGGGGGGCGGTGGTTCCCGAGACACTAGGGCACAGAGAGGTGGGGGGAGGGGTGGGGGAGGGAACCAATAAGGAAGGTGAGGATGGCTGTGAGGTAATTTTGTGAGATTAATTAGGGGACTTAAGTGCAAATAAGTCACTTAAGTGTCATTTGTAAGATGGAGGGCTGGGATGGTGCGAATTCACCGCCACCCTCATTTGAGAGTGAGGTGCCATCTCACCTCCCTTATTCTCTCTCTCTCTCTCTCTCTCTCTCTCTATATATATATATATATATATATATATATATATATATATATATATATATATATATATATATATATATATACTTTTTCCTATTATTTACATCACCATCAAAATATTCAAAACCTTAGCCGACTTCAACCTCATCATCTCCCTCACCGCCGGACCCCCTCACCACTGAACCGCCGGACCCCGATTCCCCGCCTGAGCAACCCTTCGACCCCGGTCACCCCTAACTGCCTGAGCACCCGTGGAGCACCGCCCCATCACCTCTTTCCCCGATCGAACTCCACCAACGCCACCACCAACATCACCGTCTCCATCATCCACCCGACTGCCATCACCGTCGAGGCCGCTAAACTGCCACCGACTTCCCACAGACCCGTGGTCACCTCCCTCGACCGACTCGTCACCCCATCAGCCACCTCTATACTGCTGACGACCCCGACGACAGCCCCAACGCCATCATCAACATCACCGTCTCCATCATCTACCCGACCGCCATCACCCAACCCATCATCGCCTGAGCACTCGCCTGAAATTTACCGCCACCTCCTCGATGACACAGCAGCACCGACGACCTCCCTTCACCATCATCATCATCATCTACACCATTGCCACCATCCAATCCCGACCGCCAATACCCCGCCGTCAACCTCCACCGGAGCGGCCGATCCCGTCGACCGCAGTGTACAGCCGACCATGCGGCCACCCTCGTCGGAGCCCGAGCACCGTCTTTGGTCGGCGTCACCCCCTCGTGCACGTGCACGCTAACACACAGGTTCAACCTTGCCTCCCTTTTATGTTGTGTATGTGCATGTGTGAATAGTATTAGGGATTAGCATATCGTTTCATGATGGTTTAGTTGGTTGATTTCAAGACCCTGTGTTGGTGAACCTAGTAACCAGTTGTGTGTGCGTGTGTGTGTGTATAATAACTAATTGGTATATATATATATTGATTTCTAGTACTAGGTATGACTGTAATATATATATATATATATATATATATATATATATATATATATATATATATATATATATATATATATATATATATATATATATATATGTTGTATGACCCTAGGTACTAACTGTAGATATCCCGTATATTTGCATTATGACCATGTGACCCTGAATATTAGTGAAATGACTGCCTTATGTACACCAATGTACTGGCTTAGACATGTGTTGGTGTTATACGGGATTTGGATCCTTAGACATGTGTTAGTGCCAGTTACTGTCTTGTTATGCACAGTAATCAAAGATATGACACCCGTGCATTTAGACGCACACTTGACCCTGCTAGATGACAGTATCACCCTAGCGCAATTTCTGAGTTCTGTGTATTATGTTTGTATGTGTGCTAGTTTAACGACTGATGCTATATTATTATTATTATATTATGTCTATAGGACTGTTGGATTATTCAGACAAGACTTCAGAAATAAGACATTGGTATTGCCAGCAGAGGACCACAGGCGAGTATATTCTCTGATAGTTTTTATTATGTTGATTATCTCTATGATTCTAGTTGTATAGCGTACATGATTCTGATACTATGTATACACGGGTTAGCATCATTGAGACTTGTCACGAGGAGTCGTGATTGGAATCCATCTTGCTAGCTGGGGACGGGGAAATATTAGTAGATTATGTGATCATACCCCACTCTACATGTATCATAGCTCACCCCACACATCATGTCGGGTGCAGCCTGACCATTACATGCCTCATAGCCTGTTATATATGTTTAGTCTGACTATTGCTCGCGTCATAGCTAGCCGGATGGTTAGCCTGACCTACATGAATCATAGCTAATCATATGTAATAAGTATGATCTGTCCCAAGCCGATCACATGATGGACTGATGTTTCACACACTTAGCTAGATACTCTATTCATGTATTTCCAGTTCATTGTTCCAGCATGCACTTGTATTTCTGTTCATTACTAGTTGTACCATTAATGATGATATGTTCTCCAGCATTTACTTATTTCCAGTATTTCATTATCTCCAGTATCCTTATTTCCAGTATTTTATTATTTCCAGTATTCTTATTTCCAGTATTATATCCGTCATGTATTTCTTTATACTATGTTATAGTTTTTGTCAATATATATGGAACTATTGTTAGTGCTTGTACTTCGCTCCAATCCTGACTGGATATATTTTTCAGAGGATCTTGAGGACTTATGTCCTATATATTATGGACCAGGTGTAGATGGAGACTACATACCAAAGAGCTTAGAAGAGTTCATTCCTTTAGAGGAGACACTACCTGCAGCTATTTAAACTTTATTATTTATGCATTTGAGTTTATGTTGAGACTTATGTTGAATTTATTTTGAGACTTGTTAAGACTATTTATGTTGGACAACTAGACTGTAGTTTATCTCTATTTGAGTCATTGTGCTTGACATATGTTAGTACTTCTTATCTTTTACCGTGCCATTTATTTTTTATAGTTATTGTGATTGAGTATAGATTATGAACTGTTGAGAGATGTTTATTTTATTATCCTCCTTATGTAGTTGATATCATTAACAGGTTGTGAGTTATATTTAGTATTATTGAGACCTAGACAGCATTTTACCGTCGATACTGCGGCATAGGCTGGACGTACCCATGACTCATGTCCAAATCCCTGGTGCGGGTCGTGACAGTTGTGGAATTGAAGTATCTTATGTATTGATGGAGTGATGTCTTCCCATCAAATAGAGTCAGAGATAGTGGCTTATATTTGGGAAGATATACCACATTATCCCATTCGAGAGGATAGGGTTGCCGAATCCTAAGCTTCTAGAGCATGCCTTGATTATCTCGAGCATCAACGCAGGCACGCAAGTCCCTAAGAGTCTCCTGGATATTATCTGGTAAAAGAGTGATAGAGGATAGAGGTACGGTTATGCCGGATTCCCCGTTGGTCCCCTGGTCCAGATTTGTTCGCCCCGGGGTCCGTGGCTGTGTTAGGACTAAGTTTTCTTTGAGTTCCAACAATATATGAGTCAGAGTCTGCATTGAGGTACTTACAGAGTCTGCATTGAGGTGCTTAACGTCTGAATCATGACTTTGAGTGTCTCAAGGCATTGCTGCTTACTGGACCCTGTGCCATGTTCATCTTCTGCCATGTACACTGGCATTACGTATGATGAGGTGGATGGGAAAGTGGATGCTTCACTTTCTGTCTCAGACGTCTGAGTCTCGTTGTCCTCAGGGAGAGCGGGCATTATTGTGTCACTTTTACTATTCGTAGGATTGCTAACCCCAGTCTCAATTGCGAATTTGACCTGGAAAGTACGGCTACCCCCCGTTAAGCTATCATCCGTTCACGAAGATTCACTATCTTCTCGAAAGGATGGATTGGCATGGAACACTAGGGGATTGCTATGCCCAGTTCCAATTGCAACCTCTGTTGGGAAGGTATGGCTACCTCCAGTTCTTGTTTTCGAGCGCGTGCCCTGAAATAACCCCATAGTAGGTGCTTGTTTGTTACCCCGTGGATGGCTTCACGATGCACTGACCGATACCCTTAGGTTAGGTGAGATTTACTTTGAGATCTTCTTCATAGGAGGAGAACTCCATATTGAGCAGCATGAAGCAACGAGAAATATCTTCTCGTTGTGCAGTCATCTAGGGGGACGTTGTCGGGTTGGCATTGCGGGTTGCAATCACTGGAACACCGACTGTCTGGTTAGAGGAACTGGTGCTTTAGTGCAACAATAATTGATGATAATATTGGCACAAGTGTGTCTACGAGAGGACACGCCATGTGTGATTGCTGCTTCTCTCATCTTATGCTTGTCACTAATCATGTTACATAAATCTAATAATGGAAGCTTTACTTTCACACTCATTTATTTGCTCGGGCAACCCATTTCATTCGTGGAAGACTTATTGTGAGACTGACCCATTTCATGCGTACAACCCAACTGGGCGGATGGGTCTGTCATCATAGTATTTATTTCCCGACTTGGTTCAAGTGCAACTGCGGCGTCCAAGTGGGTTTGGGAAGGCTTTAAGGGTTGACCCACTTTCAGCGTATTATGCCTGGGTCAGCCCTGTATAGTCTCCCATCAATAGAACACGTAACAACCAACGGCGCATGCTTTTGAAGAGCTGGTTGCACATCCCCTCGAGCGCGCATGGCTCAGGCTGGTTTGGGTTTCCTTGAACCAGCGCTCTTAGGTGCATAGTATAGGGAATCTGGGTTAGGACTATAGAAGTCCTTATTGAAGATATCTTTGCCTGTAGAGGACTTCGTGTGCCTATATTCTGGCACGACTCATCTTATCTTGCGTGGGTCATGCTGTGGGCATGTCTCTTGAGGTTCAGCACCATTCTCCTCAATAGCAACTTCGGAGATGGAGATGGGATGCGCGCCAACCTTATGTATATATGTGAAGGAGGTTGGCCATGCTTCTGAGACAGGTTTCGGGTTCGAAGCGGTGCCCTTGACAACCCAAATCTTATAAGTATTGCGAGGTCATACGGGCCTCCTTGAAGAACTCGGTATGTCGGTGGGATATACGTCGACCTCATGTGCATCTACAGTGGGGGTTGATAATACATCGGGCATTAACCTCGGGCGTGGCACAGCAGCCTTGACGACCCGAGTCTTGCGAGCCTTGCGAGCGGTTTGTCCAGCATATCTTCGAATGCATGTTGGTCAAAGCGAAGGACCAACATCCTCAAAGTCAAACCCAACTTGGTCACATCGAATTGCGTCACTAGCTTCTCGTTGGAGGAGAAGCTCTTCCCCAGCAGAGTCATTATTTTTATCGACATCGCCGAATCAACGCTCGGGATAAAGTTGAACAAACTTTTTTTTGATCGAAAGTTAGCAAATAGTACAAAAGAATCTCTAATGCATTGAGTCTAAGTACAATAAAAATAAGAATATGGGCAAGTGTGATGGTGGAGATCGAGCACTGCAGCAGCTTCTTTACTCTGTTGACGATCTGCGACCAACAAGGGCGACGAGGCTTTGGGGAGATGGAGTATATGAATCAATGGGTGTCCCTTGGGGCACTTCTGTCTTCTTATTTTTTTTCTTCTTTTTTTCTTTTATGGGAAATGCCCACTATTTATAGCTTTGATAAGGTATTACGCGCATGCACACGTGCATATTATGCTGCTATACAGTGGCGTATGTTGCAATAGGTTGTCACGTGGTCATTCGATATTTGGGGTTGAAGATGCCCATAACACTCGTTATGCGTGTCATATGACGATTTTGATTGCACCTTGGGAATACGTCCGCTCGGCGCATGGAGATCAATAGTAGTAGTGGCGCATGACACTGCTGGCACATGAAAACATTGGGAAAGTAGTAGCGTATGTCACTGCTGGAACATGGGAACACTGGGGTAGTACTAGCGTATGGCACTGCTGGCACATGGGAACACTGGGGTAATAATGGCGCATGGCACTACTGGCGCATGGGAACACTGGGATAGTAATAGCGCATGGTACTGGTGGCACATGGGAACACTACTTATGTTGCGAATGGCGCATGGCTCTGGATCACTTTGGTGCATGGGTCTTGATCACTACGGCGCATGGCTCTTGATTATTGTTGGCGTATGGTAGAGATTTTTTATGCTTCTACACACTTGTGAATTGTTATTCATGATACATCGTACGTATGTGTTATGGTTTCCATATATTAGAGTTATAATTTACATACGGCTGACATGCTTACGTATTCCTAGTCCTACATATTTTGGGACTAGGACGTGACAATTGGTTTCCCTCGTGGAGGACTAATCCAGTCATGAGAACTCTTGCTCAGAGTTAATCTACTATTATCATAAATTGAGTACACACGTGCTTTGATCCGAAGGGCATGCCATATATATACTCTTCGAACTTGGAAATATATAGATGTTTAGAACTATGACTGAGAAAATTTGTACATCAATTTTGAGAGAGAAAATCACAAAAGCCCGGGAAGGTCTTTGATATTTTTGTCACGAGAGAATCATAAAACCATATACTTGTCTCAAGTAACTAAGATTTTAAGTTTAGTAAAAAGTTCAAAAATGTGTTTAAAACGAGGATGGGCCGCAAAAATTATTTACCTCTCAAAATATTGTATAACAAGAAGAAACATAATTTAATAATCTTAATAAATAAATGGTATAAAAATATTATCATTTATAAAAGTAATACAAAAATAATGAAATATATCATTGTTTACAAAAATAATCAAAAAGAATAATTATGGTGTATGAAGAAGAAACATAATTTAATACTCTTAATAAATAAATGGTATAAAAATATTATCATTTATGAAGTAAAAAAAAATGAATGAAATAAATCATTGTTTACGAAAATAATCAAAAAGAATAATTATGGTGTATGAGAATTACCTAAGGTGCATAGAATAATCATATTTTCTTTTATTTTTTGCTTGGTGATGTCTATTTTTTTCTTCGGAGAATTGAACTATAAAAGTTTTTTACGCGGGAGGGTGAGGAAATAGTGAAAGAATAAAAATTTCGATGAGATTTTATAATTCTATTTGGATCTAATTGTTAAGACATAAATTTATATGTGGTAAAAGATTATTTGATAAAATAAATAGGAAGTTACTCTGTGGATATTAATAGTTATCTTACTTTGAGTTATTTTAAGATTATGACTTATTATTACCAAACACCTCTCACTCATGTGGTTAAAGCGGGAGGCATTCTCCCTGGCTAGGTAGGTTCAAATCTTCAGCGATATTTTTTAATAATATATTCTCCAAGTAAGACATGTCCATGTGTTTTCTTGCGGTGTCAGATAGGTGCATGGTTTGAGTGTTTTATTCCAAAAAGAAGAAGTTACGGTCAAAATATTAAGTTATTAATATATTTAAAATTTTAAGATATAAAGAGGTTAAGTATTTATTAAGGGTGCTTTTTTTTTCCACTTTAAGTGGTAGATTCTAGAAGTGACAACAAATAAGCATGTTTTTTTATGATATTTATAAGTGACAAGTTAACTTTTAAGTGGCTTAAATTTTGAAAGTAACATTTTGTCACTTAAAAAATGAATATTTACTTAAAAAGTATTAAAAAATTATTTTAAACTAAAGTATTGGTGCAAGAAATTTCAAATTACAGGTAATCAAATGGCCACTAAATAGTTTATTATTGCTCAAAAGTTTCTTAAATGTACAAATATTACCTAAATTAATCATGCTCAGGAGGCCATCAAATTGTAAAGATCTTACTTAAAATTAACAAGATTCTTAAATTAATATATATATAATTTTCTCTCTCCCTAACCACTTAGAAGAAATTTTTTATCTGAGAATCAAAAAGGACAATAGGAAGATGAAAAAATAGTAAGAAGGAAGGGGCATGTTACAAATTTCCTTTATTTTGTTGTAGTATTTATCTTATAATGTACTTAACTACAATGACTTGCTTAAAGTTTGACATTTGTCATCACATAATTAAATAAAGGGGACATATTTTTATTCTATCCTTGATATAATCCAAATTAACAAGTAATAGAGCATTATTTTAACTTTCATTTATCATCGTTGTTAATAACCTAAAAAAACAACCAAGGGACAAAAAATTATACACATTACGAGTGAATTGACTATGTAATTTGCTAACAAAATAGCCAATTGGGAAAGCATTTATACTTTTTGTCATTCTCATGAGTAAATTCACTTAGGAGCTAAGCCCCAAATGGGCTTAGCGACTCGGACTCAGACTCGGGATCAAGGGCGCAAAGTGGTGCTTTGTTGGCTCACTTTGCACTTAGCACGTCCGCATCGACGCATTTGATACACTCGTTTATGCCGGAGTTGCATGCGTTGTTGCTAGCGTGGGTGCATGAGCAGGGTGCTATGCGGGCGCTGCGTGGGTATATGTGCAGGCGTTGCACAGTTATGAGCATGTTATATGCATATGCGCTGTTGTGTGCATGGGTTGCTGCACTTCTGGCTTATGCACGTAGGAGCAGCGCGGTTGGGCTGCTGCGCGCATATGCGCAGAGAGCACGGTTGGCGTATGGTTCCACTGATTGCGAGATTTAACCTGTTATGGGAAGATTGGATTGTCAATTAAGATCCATTTTTTGTAGGATTTGAATTTAAGTTATTTCTATCTTTTCGTAATCAGTTGTCGGCCTAGATTAGGGGTAGTGTTTCTTCCCTCCTCTATAAAACTCTTTTCGTGCCCCTCTTGAGAACTTACTTCAAAAATTGAGATAAGAAGAGAGTTGTTGTTGCTGCTGCTGCTGCCGCCATTGGAGTCCAAGGAGTTCGTGCGAGTCTAGAAAAGAGGTGACAACGAGTGTTCCAGAAGTTCTTCGTGAACTTAATGGTTCATGGGAGCAGATCGTGTGGGGCGAATCTTGCTTTGAGCAACGGTGATTTTTATCACCCCAGCAAGCAGAGATCCAATCTTCCCTCTTCTCTCTTTGTAACTCATTCTATCTCAATTACAACTGCATTTGCGAGAAAGAACATAGTTTGTTTTCTGATTATTGTAATCTTGTAAGCAAGTTATAATCAGAAATATATTGAATATAATTATTCGTTGGAATCTATGAATTAGAGGGAAAACTTGTTTGTTGGAACTTCTGAGTCTCGACTACAACTTCATGATCAAACAGAGGGTAGACTGTGAAGTTTGCTTGAACCTCTATTCCTGGCCTATTTTATCATCTTTTGATTAAGCTTTGGGACTAACAATCTCAAAGCAAGATCCGAGTAAGACGGAGAACAACCGTGCAAACCTTCTCGATACAAGTTTTAACAAACTTGAGAAGTTTGAAGGGGAACACTACAACGTCTAGAAGCGAAAGATCAACCTTAATCTTTAACTCGTAAACGTGGACTACGTGTTGACAGATCCTGAGCATGTTATTCCGGAGGGTGATGATGCTATTGTTCGGAGGTTGCTAATGCAACTGCTACACAAAACAAGTGGAGGAGAGACAACAACCTCTACAACTTGCTGATTCTGAACTCCATGGAAGATACTCTGACGGAGTCATACAGCAAGATGGACCATGCAGAGGTCGTGTGGTGGACTATGTAGGTCTCGTCTTTGCAACTAGTACGATATTGTGGTAGTACTTCGGCTTAGACGTACTGCTATGAGCCTACAATAAAATAGGATTGATAGGATATATGATGAGAGAATACTCAATCACAAATTAGGATTTCTTAAGAGATTCCTGGAATGACCCTTGAGATTCTTACTATAACTTTATTTTGAAATCTGTTTCCACTTGTTCATATTTATTGTTGAATTTGATTCTCGTATCAAGGTAAATTTTATGGACTATATTGAGGTACATTATGATAACATATTTGGATGAGAACAGTGAGAAAGGTAACCGCCTGCCTAGTTGTCACGATCTGCACCCGGAAAATCGAGCATGAGTCGTGGGTACGTCCAGCCTACGCCGTAGCATCGGCGGTAAAACGCTGTCTAGGTCTACTATCTAACTAACAATCTCACACAATCAATATATATTCCTGTCAATATCTCAACTCCAAACGGAGGAGCAATATCATAATGATAATCACAATGTACTCAATCACGAATCTAAGTACGATAAGATAACAAGAAGTCTAACAACTACAAAGTCTAACCAACAACAACTACTACAACAACCACAATATCAATAATATAATACAACATCCAAAATCATATACAATATAAGGTCTCAATCCAAAACCGGAGACAAATCCGGTACCAAGGCTAATAAAAACAACAACAAGGTCCTACTGATCCCGGCTACCAACACGAAAATTACTCCTAAACTAGAGGGTCCATGTCTGCACCATCGACAGGCTCAGGTCCATAAAACGTCGGACACCAATCCTCCGGATACTCTGAAAAAAATATGTCCAGTCAGAACTGAAGCAAGTACATCTCTAACAGCAGTTCCAATTAAATGACAAAAACTATAAAACAGTTGTAGCAAGTAGCAAAGAGAATGAAATATAGTATAAACAAGAAATATATATATGTCACTGGTGCATAAAGGTAAAGATGCATGAATATCAGAGCAAGATAGTGATAACTGCAAGATACAAGAAATCTAAACTAAGATCAAGTTTGTGCACAAGAACGTGTAGTGAGTCCAGCATAAAATACATGTAAAGAGTCAAGTCCAGAAATATGTAAGTGAGACCAACAAGAAATACAAGAGAGTCCAGACTATAAAGAATGAACTCGGTGTCTTTGAAATACTTATTTCGACATGTAAACGGCTAGGGGTAAGTACGGCTCACCGTGCACTGGGTGCGCGGCTGCTATCATTCCATATTAGACAAGAGAGGGTGATTCCTGATGATTCCAGATGGGAATATTTACATGTCTACTCGAGTATTTCCCCGCCCCGACTAGTACAAGTGAATCCAAGACCCGACACGTAAATCAAGTATGAGTCCAGCCTGAAATATGAGTGATGCCTGTAGTGATGCCTGTATGTGATGCCAGTAGTGATTCCAGAATAGAGGCCAGAAACATGAAATATACGTGTCGCAAGTAAATGAATCCAGAAATACCAGTCCGTGTCCCGTGTTGTGCCAGAAAAATCAGATGATACTATACTAGAAGCTAAATCATAATAATCATCAGATAATAAAAACTATCAGAGAATGTACTCGCCTGACGTCCTGAGCAACTAGCGATCCGAACTGGTGTCGCAAGGACCTATTGCGAAAAAAAAGGTTAAACAGGGTTCTAAAGAGTTAAACAGATATAAAATAACTAAAAATAGGCTTCTAGGCTCGTTCTATGTCACTACCACATTCTAAAAACAGGGGTATTTTTGACTTTTTTATATATTATTAATATCGTGGTATTTATATTAAATGATTTCTCGATAGGTGTATTTTTTAAATTAAATAATTGTATGAGATGTGTATTTAAATATTTACAGTGTTCATTAATGTTTGAGCTGGTAGACTTGACCTAGAAGCCCACTGGACGAACACCTGTCCGAATTATAGGATTTTGTATTTAATTTGTATTAATTAGAATTTAATTATTGGATGTCGTAATTAATTACCGTAATTTATTTAATCGATGCACATTACCGTTGCTTCGATATTTGGAGTGCTACCCTAGCTTTTGCCTTCCAACAAATTTTACAGCCTTGCCCTAGACATGCCCGCCTTCCATTCTGACCTTTTTGTAACTCATAATTATGCTCTCTTGTGCTTCATTTTAGCCGCACAATAATCGTCACGGTATTTAATTTCTAAATAAATTTCAATTTTGTATTGTTGTGCGTTCCAATCGAAATTGGAGGCAATCTTGACCCATTTTTTCGTGTGACCCAAATTAGGGTAATATTCTGTTCCGAGTCTTCTTCACTAATGGTAATTGTGACCCGACCTGATTTTGGCCCCATGTACTTCTAATTAATTTTAGAACACAGCTTGCATTTTATTCCTAATTAAATTGAGGATACCATTTTGACTGATTCCGTAAATCCTGATTTAATTCCAGTACCCTATTAATTAAGCCCATACCACACACAACACCCCCTTACCCTATAAAACACCGAACACCAAATCGTCCACCAAATTTTTATCATTTTATGTGTCTGTGTAAATATCCAAATTTAAGGGGGCTAAATTGCAAATTTGCATTAGGTGTCAACACCCCATTGGTTCAACCAAATGGAGAAGCCCAACATTTGACTAGTCAACCAACTCTCTCCATGAATAATAAATTTTCTCCATATCAAATTATGGCCACCCATTCTAGATGGAAGCCGTCACCATCATTCATTCCCACACACCATCTCCCTATTTAATGTCCCATCATAAGCCCTAATCCCCAAAACCTAGGCACACCCCCACCTCCTCACAAGCCTCCAACCGTAGGCTTTACATTTTTCTTCATTCTTTCTTCCTTTCTTCTTCTTCTTCCCTTCTTCTTCTTCTCCTTCTTTTTTGAATTTGAAGAGAAGGGGGGAATCATCAAACCACCACCACCACTGTTACCATCTCCCCCTGCCCGGCCTCTTCCCGAGCGGCCACCCGGCCAAGTCCAACTTCGGCGGCCCTACCCGTTCTCCACCACCAGGCCCTCCACTCATCCGAGACTCCTCCGCCGAGCTTCCCTCCGGAGCCGAGCTGCTCCGCCACAAGACGACCTTATTCCCGCTGCTTCTCCGTTCCCCTGCACTCGACTAGCCGCCGTCCTCCTCCTCCAATACACAGCTCCTCCATTGCCGGAGCAGACCCGTCTGGCCGACCCCGCTCCACCTTCAGCCAAGCAAGGCCGCCGCCTCCGCCATTGCCGGAGCCTCCATCGACCCCGACCTTCTTTTCGAGCAACCCCCTGCCGATCGAACACCAGTCGACCCCATAGCCATCACAACCACCAGCCTCTTCCCCGTCTACCACCTTCCCGACTTCGGCCAGGCACTCGCCACCCCCTGCCTCCTCCTCGACCAGTCTCTGAACGCCTTCACCAGCCCCCTCCACCATATCTCCACCACCACGAACTTCAAAACCTCCTCCATACTCTTCCCTCTGGCGCTGCACTCCGGTGTAGCTCGCCACACCCGACTCCCCTGCACCCGTCGAACTCCGACCCGAGCTCCTCCCGGCCTTCTCCAGCACCCTCCGGCACCAACTCCTCCCTCCGATCAGCCTGCACCCCGACATCCCTCTGCTCAACTCCGGCGAGCACCCCGTCTTCCTCCTCCTGCGTTTTCACCTCCTGTTGCAGCCCGGCAGCCACCCCGAATCCGGCCAGTGGTCTCCGGCCAACCCCCTGTGAGCTCCTCTCCCTCTCCCTCCTTTAATTGTATACGTATGTGTGTGTATATATATATATATATATATATATATATGTGCATATGTGTGCGTATATATGCATATATACGTATATGTGTGCGTATATGTGTATATACTAATATATGTATATGTATAAGTGTATTTAATTAATGTCTAATATGTATATGTATACGTATGTATTTGATAGTGTGTATGTATATGTATACATATACATAATGTATATGTATATGTATATGTATATGTATACATATTTAATATGATTTATATATATATATATATATATATATATATATATATATATATATATATATATATATATATATATATATATATATATATATATATATATATATATATATATATATATATATATATATATACGTATTCTAGTATGTATTATTGGTACATGTACATATATATATTTTTATATATACTTAATATATTTTCTATATATAAAATTGGTATATATGTATATATATATTTTTAGTATATATATGTAATTATTAATTGGTGTATATATAAATATAAATATAAATATAAATATAAATATAAATATAAATATAAATATAAATATAAATATAAATATACATATTTATTTTGGTATATGTTTAATAAAAACGTATTTTAGTATATATGTATGTGTAGCATAATATACATATTTATTTTGGTATAAATATTTACATATATACGTATATGGAATATGTGTAATTTCACTTAGTATATACTATATATATATATATATATATATATATATATAGTACATCCTCAAAATCAGTATATATGTATATATACATTAATGTATATATTAGTTAAATAGTTGTAATGTGTTATAGATGTCTGTCTACTAGATGACCCTAGTTGACCAGTATCACACCTGGCATAGCCCCTGAGTTCAATACACTTGTGTTGTGTTAGTGTAGCATCTGATGCAAGGTTACATTTATTATATGTTTATAGGACAGTTGGATCCTCCAAACGATACTCTGGGACAGGACATTGGTTTTACCAGCTAAGGACCCAAGGCGAGTATATTCTCTGATTAGCTTCTTATTTATGATATCCCCTATGTTCATTGTATCTAGTGTAAATATCCATATTCTTGACACGATGGTTACACGGATTGGTGTATACAGATCTCATTATAAGATGTTATTCCTTATTCATGGTGTAGCTTGTACAAGTCTTGTTTCATTGATATCTTGTACATGCACAGACACTGATTTTCGGGAAGATTTGCTACCTCCCTAGGGAATCCCGTGCCATAGCGTACCATGGTTGGATCTACTATACTAGTCAGGGGTGGGGAGTATTTTAGTGTAGATATGTGATCATACCCAACTCTACATGCATCATAGCTCACCCCACATCTCATGTCGGGTGCGGCCTGACCATTACATGCTTCATAGTTGTTATATGTGATTAGCCTGACCTCTACATGCATCATAGCTAACCAACGGTTAGCCTGACTTTACATGAATCATAACTAATCATATGTAACCAGCCTGATCAAGTTCCCAAGTTGATCACATGTTAAAGCTAGTACTCACACACTTAGTCATAGTATTCTTGCTCATTGACATATTATTTCCTTTCCTGTATTTACTTACAGTATTTTCAGTATATCCTTTATTGTATGTTTCTCGTACATATACATGCATCTTGTATATTTTCATCTATATACTGCTACATAGTTTATATCATTGATATAGAACTGCTATTTAGAAATGTACTTTGCTCCTTCCTGACTGGAAAATATTTTCCAGACTATGCCTAGAGGACTGGTATCCGACACTTGTGGACCACAGGGTGAGTAGCTGCAGTCTTGGACTTAGTAGTTCAGTCGTGATTCCGAAAGGTTTAGCCGAAATCACTAGTTATCTAGTTAGTTTCTCAGTTGTCTATTTTTGTACCGGATTTGTCTCCGGCAATCTTATTTGAGACTTGGATTATTGTTGAGTAGACTATTTCTATTTAGACTGATGTTGCATTTTGTTTCTTGAGATCTAATCGTGCTGTAGTTGTGATTGAGTATGTTGTTCCTATTATTTTTGTGGTATCCGTGTCTCCTCATGGAGTTGGATACTAGTGCGAGATTATTTTAGATAGTGATTGACCTAGACAGCGTTCTACCGCCGATGCTACTGCGTAGGCTGGACGTACCCGCGTACTCGTGTCCCAATTCTGGGTGCGGGTCGTGACACGTTTTTAGTGGTGGCCCATGCAGGTCAGACTTCGCGAGTTGTGCGATGTCGTGGTAGTGCGGCGTCATAGTTGTACTACTGCGTGCCTGTTATAAAATATAGGACATAGGATACTAGGATGAGAGAGGATACTCAATCACAAAATTCTTGAGAGATTCCTGGGACGACCCCTTGAGAATCTTATTACAATTTCTAATTTAAATCCTTCGCCCTTGTTTCTGTCCGTCCTCACCGGTTGATATTGAATTCGATTATTGTTGATCAGTTAATTAAATTAAGATCTTGGTTTTATTCTAGAGTTTTATTTCATATCGAGATGAATTTTACGGACTAAACTTTACGATATCATCTGATGACATATATTGATAAGAACAGTGAGAAAGGTAAAACGTCTACTTTGGTTATGGAACCTAGGGTTTATCGCAGCCATACCGGTTGGCGTGGCGAAGATTCTAGATGACATGATTATAAGGTTGCATACTTTAGTTACGAAACCTGTCGTTTATCGCACCTATGCTTACTGGCGTGGCGAGGATTCTCAGCGTCATGATTTCTGAACGACGTGTATGATTATCAGATTGTATCTTAAAATTAGTTCTTAAAGTATCATCTCAACACTTATCTATTTTTGTTAATACATGACTTTATTCCATCGTTCTTTTGTTGCTAGCAGTAGAAACACCTTCAGTCCTCAATCCAGTCTTTTTGAGCTCATATTCTTTGAGGATTCCTTGTTAAGTATGGTAATTAGTGACTTGTAATTATGTCTGTGTCTTGAGTATTAGTATTGACTGAGTGTTGCTTATGAGTTATAAGTGTTTCCTAGTTGGACATGTGAGCAGTAGGCCTTAATCTAGAGTTAACCCATAGTATAGTACATTGTAGCAATAGTTCTAGGATAGGTGTCATTATAGTACTGAGAGTAAATGAGAGTATGGAGTATCAGTGATAGTTCCAAGAGTTAGTATCAGAGCCAACATACCCGTCCTGGATGATCATGATTATGTAACTGGATGATCTATGTAAACAATTAAGTATCCAGGAATTATGTTAAGGATTAATGGAGCATGATGTTCAATTTGATAATTGATATCGGGAGTGTTAAAAGTAAAGAAATATATGCATAAAGAGTTATAATGAGGTATCATGAGTAGAGAAATATCGGAATTGGTAATGAAAGTGGTGAAGCGTATCACAAATTAGTTTAAACAGGCTGTAAAAGATTAAAGAGAAATACATATACATCAATCGAGATGAGAACCATATACTTGCCCATGAGAGTAAAGAAACATGAGTGTTATAGAAGGTACAGATAATCATGAGTTCTAATAAGTTTGATGAGATAATCCAATAATGAAGCTAGTGATATCATACCAAGGGTACTAATGATTCTATATCGAGGATTAGTCGAGAATGATGCTAATAACAGTAAGCACTCTGCGTGATGATAATTAGATGATATACCAGTTGATATAGATTGAAAATCATGAAAGAAAATACGTGTGATGATAACTTAAATCATTGGGAGTAATAGTGCAATTAATTCGGGCAGTACAATTTTAGTACCCAGTTGAGAGTTGTAGACAATAGATGTATTGAGTGCACCCCGAGTATTAGAGACCGTGAGCACTGATATGTATATTTGTGGATTTATAAATAAAAGAGTGGAAATTTTAATTTTTGAGAATTATTGAGGAGTTGAGATTTGTGTCATTAAAATTTTGAGGATTCCAAATTTGATTCAATAAACATGGTCAAGGCTATAAAGATTTCAGAAGTGATTAAAGTTTGATTTCAATATTGAATATTTGACCCTTGAGGAAAGTACACACTTTTTATTTTAAATTGTTCAAAGTTAAATTTTGATGATTTTATTATAAGGATAAAATTTTATGGTGGAAGAGAAATATATATTAGTAGATAATATACATGTGTAAGGATCTGTTGATTTGAGCATGATTGAGATGGCACTGCAGACTGACTTGGGTGTCCATCTAGAGTTGTATTAGAAATGGGCTTAGTACTTAGTATGGTATTGCACTTGACGTGTATTTGAGTGATAAGAACAACTAGTATGAACAATTATAGTAGGAACGAGAACTAGCAGTGGGTGTACTTATAGTAGAACAAGAGGTACCTAAAGAGATAGAGATATCAAACCTTACATGCATCATTTGACCTATGATTGTGTTAGAGGTTCTTGGTATCAGATTTTGGTATTAATAGACAGGTGTGTGCAATATAGATGTATTCATGGATGTTGTGGACTAATGATTAATTGATATGGGTACCAGTGTACAAGGATAAGAATTAGTTAGCGAATGTGCCAGAGTTAAGTGTATATTAGAGGATGAAGATATCCAAGTAATGGGTTAGAAGACTATGTTTTGTCCTTCCTTCTGTTCCTTTCTATTTGATTGGTTGACTGATTTTCCTAGTACCGTAGTTCGTATGCATGATTTTCTTGTTAGAATATAGTTAGTAGTACACCCTGACAGAGACTGTAATACCATGACAAAAGACACATTACCGTACATATTTTCTTAGATTGCATGGCTGTAGGTAGAATTTTCTTAGACCATGATTATTGGGGTTTGACCATATTAGATTTATGAAGAGGTTATGACTTGACAAGAGAAACGAGATGCTAAAATTTTTGGAAGATAAGCATAAAGAGTTAAGGATTTAATATGGCAGAGTTGATGAATCATTAATTTTATCAAGATTGAGATGTGATTAAATTATCATTAAAATTCGAGGATAAATATTAATTTAAATGAGAGGTAAAGAATTTAATATGGTAGGATTGATAATTATTGATTATGATATATTTATCATTAAAATTTTGAGGAAATTAAGAAGATTATTATTGTATTTATTTAACTGCAAGATATAGATTTAATTGAAAATTTTAATTGAGGATTTTACGAGTATTATATTATTTGAGTATTGTGAGAAAAAAGGAATCGAGGATTTAGATCACTAATGGATTAGTGTTGAATCCGGATTTTGGGATAAGATTTTAATTTTTATAAACATGCAAGGACTGAATTTTCGATCAAAGGATTGGATAGTAAAAAAATTTGTATCTAGTGACTTGCTCAAAATTTAGGAGTAAGATGATAAATGGGTTAGTGTTTAAACACAAACTTTTGGACGAGATTTTTAATTTTTATTGGATTCGGATTAGTGTTTTTAGATGGAAGTTCTTAATTTATAAGATATGTGCATTGATTGAAATTAAATTAGAGGAGTGGATATTAAATTTTGAGTATTTAATTTTTAACTTAAAATTTCGTAGGAAATCATGATAAAAATGGAATTTGATTTCGAGGATTTTCAGGAATACAAAAATTTTAGAATTTTTGAAAATCGTGAAATGACAAGGTGGATTATTTCAGGATTATGTGGGTTGGTGAATTTAACTATTGATGGGAAGTAATATAATAAATAAACACTACTATGAGGATTTTAAATTTCGAGGACGAAATTCTTTTAAGGAGGGTAGACTTGTCACTACCATATTCTGAAAACAGGGGTATTTTTGACTTTTTTTAATATATTATTAATATCGTGGTATTTATATTAAATAATTTCTCGATAGGTGTATTTTTTTAAATTAAATAATTGTATGAGATGTGTATTTAAATATTTACAGTGTTCATTAATGTTTGAGCTAGTAGACTTGACCTAGAAGCCCACTGGACGAACACCTCCGAATTATAGGATTTTGTATTTAATTTGTATTAATTAGAATTTAATTATTGGATGTCGTAATTAATTACCGTAATTTATTTAATCGATGCACATTACCGTTGCTTCGATATTTGGAGCGCTACCCTAGCTTTTGCCTTCCAACAAATTTTACAGTCTTACCCTAGACATGCCCATCTTCCATTCTGACCTTTTTGTAACTCATAATTATGCTCTCTTGTGCTTCATTTTAGCCGCACAATAATCGTCGCGGACATTTATTTAATTTCTAAATAAATTCTAATTTTGTATCATTGTGCGTTCCAATCGAAATTGGAGGCAATCTTGACCCATTTTTTCATGCGACCCAAATTAGGGTAATATTCTGTTCTGAGTCTTCTTCACTAATGGTAATTGTGACCCAACTTGATTTTGGCCCCATGTACTCCTAATTAATTTTAGAACACAGCTTGCATTTTATTCCTAATTAAATTGAGGATACCATTTTGACTGATTCCGTAAATCCCAATTTAATTCCAGTACCCTATTAATTAAGCCCATACCGCACACAACACCCCCTCACCCTACAAAATACCGAACACCCGAATCGCCCACCAAATTTTTATCATTTTATGTGTCTGTACAAATACCCAAATTTAAGGGGGCTAAATTACAAATTTGCATTAGGTGTCAACACCCCATTGGTTCAACCAAATAGAGAAGCCAACATTTGACTAGTCAACCAACTCTCTCCAAGAATAATAAATTTCTCCATCTCCTCACAAGCCTCCAACCGTAGGCTTTACATTTTTCTTCATTCTTTCTTCTTTCTTTCTTCTTCTTCTTCTTCTTCTTCTTCCCTTCTTCTTCTTCTCCTTTTTGAATTTGAAGAGAGGGGGGAATCAACAAACCACCACACCACTGTTACCATCTCCCCCTGCCCGGCCTCTTCCCGAGCGGCCACCCGGCCAAGTCCAACTCCGGCGGCCCCTACCCGTTCTCCACCACCAGGCCCTCCACTCATCCGAGACTCCTCTGCCGAGCTTCCCTCCGGAGCCGAGCTGCTCCGCCATAAGACGACCTTATTCCCGTTGCTTCTTCGTTCCCCTGCACTCGACTAGTCGCCGGCCTCCTCCTCCAATACACAGCTCCTCCATTGCCGGAGCAGACCCGTCTGGCCGACCCCGCTCCACCTTCAGCCCAGCAAGGTCGTCACCCTCCGCCATTGCCGGAGCCTCCATCGACCTCGACCTTCTTTCCGAGCAACCCCCTGCCGATTGAACACCGGTCGACCCATAGCCATCACAACCACCAGTCTCTCTCCCGTCTACCACCTTCCCGACTCCGGCCAGGCACTCGCCACCACCTGCCTCCTCCTCGACCAGTCTCCGAACGCCTTCACCAGCCCCTCCACCATATCTCCACCACCACGAACTTCAAAACCTCCTCCATACTCTTTTCTCCGGCGCTGCACCTCCGGTGCAGCTCGCCACACACCCGACTCCCCTGCACCCGTCGAACTCCGACCCGAGCTCCTCCCGGCCTTCTCCAGCACCCTCCCGGCACCAACTCCTCCCTCCGATCAGCCTGTACCCCAACATCCCTCTGCTCAACTTCGGCGAGCACCCCATCTTTCTCCTCCTGCGTTTCCTCCTCCTGCTGCAGCCCGGCAGCCACCCCGAATCCGGCCAGTGGTCTCCGGCCAACCCCCTGTGAGCTCCTCTCCCTCTCCCTCCTTTAATTGTATACGTATGTGTGTAGGTGTATGTGTACGCGTATGTGCGATATATATATATATATATATATATATATATATATATATATATATATATATATATGTGTGTGTGTGTGTGTGTGTGTGTGTGTGTGTGTGTGTGTGTGTGTATATGTGTGCGTATATATGCGTATATACGTATATGTGTGCGTATATGTGTATATACTAATATATGTATATGTATAAGTGTATTTAATTAATGTCTAATATGTATATGTATACGTATGTATTTAATAGTGTATATGTATATGTATACATATACATAATGTATATGTATATGTATATGTATATGTATATGTATAATATATTTAATATGATTTATATATATATATACGTATTCTAGTATATATATTATTGGTACATGTATATATATATATATATATATATATATATATATATATATATATATATATATATATATATATATATATATATATTATATATTGTATATACTTAATATATTTTCTATATATAAAATTGGTATATATGTATATATATATTTTTTAGTATATGTATGTAATTATTAATTGGTGTATATATAAATATAAATATACATATTTATTTTGGTATATATTTAATAAAAATGTATTTTGTATATATGTATGTGTAGCATAATATACATATTTATTTTGGTATAAATATGTACATATATACGTATATGGTATATGTGTAATTTCACTTAGTATATATATATATATATTATATATATATATATATATATATATATATATATATATATATATATATAGTACATCCTCAAAATCAGTATATATGTATATATACATTAATGTATATATTAGTTAAATAGTTGTAATGTGTTATAGATGTCTGTCTACTAGATGACCCTAGTTGACCAGTATCACACCTGGCATAGCCCCTGAGTTCAATACACTTGTGTTGTGTTAGTGTAGCATCTGATGCAAGGTTACATTTATTATATGTTTATAGGACAGTTGGATCCTCCAAACGATACTCTGGGACAGGACATTGGTTTTACCAGCTAAGGACCCAAGGCGAGTACATTCTCTGATTAGCTTCTTATTTATGATATCCCCTATGTTCATTGTATCTAGTGTAAATATCCATATTCTTGACACGATGGTTACACGGATTGGTGTATACAGATCTCGTCATAAGATGTTATTCCTTA